>JAMXDD010000054.1:0-134549 GCA_024733475.1 Syzygium grande | reverse complement strand
CGACATGAAGACAACATTGCCAAGCACTTTCATGAACGGGCGCTTCAAGTCTCCGTGCACAATAATAGCACTCTTCAAGCACTCACGGGAGCGGGCGCTTCTCTTTTCATGCACACTAGCTTCCGGTTCACTTGCACGGCACACCAAGCACTCACATTAGGCGCTTCAAGACTTCTTCACTGAAAGCATCCCCCACCATGAACATATATATTAGGAAGTCCCATGTTGGTCAACAAACGAAGTCCATGCGGATTAGGATCAGGAAACAAATCCAGCCATGCTTTTCTTTTCTTTTTATTTTATTTCTTCTTTCCACTTCTGGCCGTGAATTTCACAAGAATTAGGAAAGTATAATATTCTTTCTTTCTTCTAACACATTGACCGAGTCAAAGTTCAACATAAAATCCATGTGGACTTTCCAATTTGAGAACAAGGACTCCAACGTGCATTAGGAAAGTGAATTTCAAATATTTCCTTTTTGCTCGATTTTCAAGATCCTCAAAATATCCAATTCGCAATATTTAGATTTCGCTTTAGGCTTAAGCTCAAGACATATTTTCAACAATCTCCACCTTGACTCGACGTTTAGGCCAAGTCACAATCGCTTTGATAGAATCCGAATTTCGCTACTACTCTCCCACAGTCCTAATTGGCTCAACCGCCACAGATGTCTTTTTTCAAGTCCAAGGCTCAAAACCCAGCCATAGCCGTGGATCTCATCAGAATACTAACTCCACATGCACCTTTAACCGCTTCCACAAGGATTTTCCGACACAACCTCCTCAATCGCCAGATAAAGCAAAACCATCATTGCATCTATATCTATCAGAAGATCGAATATACACCTTGTCAAATTTAGCGGTTACAGCAATTGTTGGTTCTATAGGCTCCACCTCGTTACAAGTACCATCTGTGTCGATTATTTCGCTAGCACCCGCTACCTCGGGAGTTTCTGGTTGCAACTCCACCTCAAAGTTGAATCTAGTCTAAATCCATTATGAACACTTTGCTACTAACACTCCTAGCCAAGTACTAGAGACTCATCAAATGTAACTTCTCTAAACAACGGATAAATTTAATTCCGGACACCACAACTTATAGCCCCACTCACCTTGTGCATAACCTAGGAACACGACTTCATTGCCCTTCCATCGAGCTTACCATCACTAACTCGAACATAACATGGGCAACCAAATATTCTAAAAAGAATAATCAAGAACGCTATTCTTGGACCATATTTTTTTTGGGAGTCTAACATTCAAGTGTAGTCGATGGGGATCTATTTTTCAGGTAGCTCGCTATACTAAACGATCTGCCAGAAATCTCCTAGCCAAATCAGCACTAGAAAGCATTTTATAGACCGTCTCTAGTAATGTTTTGCTCATCAACTTTACAACATGTTGTGATTCATTAGCACTAGTGTGGTGTTTCACTACGCCTTCCTTCATGCAGAATTCATTTGATAGCTCCGAGCAAAACTCCATACTATTGTCATCCGCACCTACTTGATCGTTTTACCGCCTCCTTTTTATTAAAGTTTTTAACTATATGATCCTAACAACAAGATCAAACTTGTGCCTAAGCACAAACACCCACGCCTTCCTCGAGTAGTCATCAACATTTGTTAACATAAGATCCTCGCACTCTTCTTCTTGGAAATCGCGACAACTGCGAGCGTCCAAGTGAATTAATTCTGCAATATTAGGTGGTTTCTCGACAACCGCACTAAACTTGCACTTTCGGCCGTTAATCTAAATTACAGACACTGCATACATTTAGTTCGTTAGTCACACAATCACATAGCAAATTCCTTTCACTTAGAACCTTGAGGCTTCTCTCACTAATATGCCCCAAACACATGTGCCACAATTCGGACTCTCGAATCGATGCATTCGATGTCTCTCTATTGGTTCCGTCATTGTTTCACCTTGAAGCTCATACGAGCTGTTGACACCTAATTTTTAGTCGACGCATCATTAAAAATAGAAAATTCAAGATTATGGTTTCCGATCGCGACGGAGCCTGTTTTTTGAACAAAAGTGTCGTTTTTAATTACGTACGCTGGCCTAGCTTCCGTAGACAATTTTCTATTGATTTCATGCAAAAACCCGAAAAAGTCAAGCGGTTGACTTTTTGTGTTGACTTTTCGTCAACCCTTTCACCAAAAAGTCAACCCAAGGTCAAATTAGGGCTTTTCGTGATAAAAAGATTTCTTTCAAGTCCAATTTCACTTTAGAAGTGGAAATTTCAGAAAAATTCAAAGATTTGATCATAAAATCAAGCTCCTAGTGAAAAGTCAACTAGGATTTGACTTTTTTCAAACTTTTGACAAAAAAAAAAAAAAAAAAAAAAAAAAATTCAAAAATCATCTTATTTTACATTTAATTTATCTTTGGCATCTGAAATTTTACAAAAATCGATTTAGAATCAACTTTTTCCCAAATTACGAATTTGATTCAAATCGGCCAAAAATGAAATTACTTCATTTTTAGTCATTTTTAGGTTAATTTCTTCACGACATTTGATCTAGAGGTCATCTTATATTCAATTTTGGAACCAATTTTGTAATTCCAAGAAAACACAAAAACCCCGAATGTAGGCCCTAATCGGTGATTTGGATCGATTCTTCATGATTTGCGCAATTGAGGTACGAATGAGCCTAATTTCTTATATGAAGTCCAAATTCAAAATCAATTTTGGAAGATTCACATGAATTTGAGTCAATTTGATCAATTTAGGGATTCAATGATTAAAAAAGTCTAAGAGTATTTGATCCAATTAGTGCGATTCAAC
This sequence comes from Syzygium grande, assembly GCA_024733475.1. Taxonomy (NCBI): domain Eukaryota; kingdom Viridiplantae; phylum Streptophyta; class Magnoliopsida; order Myrtales; family Myrtaceae; genus Syzygium; species Syzygium grande. The sequence continues at coordinate 131,756 of JAMXDD010000054.1, read as the reverse complement.
TTGACCCACTCTAGACTAATATTCAATTTGATGAATTGAGACTCAATTTGATTAATTGGACTTCAATTAAATTTGTTAGTCTAGCTTGGCCATGCAATTACCCCAAATTCAAGGATCAATTGAGATAAACAAATTAAAATTGGATCAATTTGTGCATGAATTTCAAGTCGGTTCAATCCAATTTGATCAAATTCGATATTAACGGGGTTAATTAATCATGATAGAGACCAAATTATACAAAATAGGAACAAATGGAATCAAGGATTGAACTAGTTCAATTAGGCCAAATTCGAGACTAATCGGCTCAACTCGGTTCGATTCAAAACGGTTCGATCGAATTAACCATTTTCCGCTCGAAAATCCGGCGATCGACGATCTATCCCGACTAATCTAGGTCGGCCACATCCTTTTGAGCTCAAAAATGACAAAAATGCCCTTAATTGAAAATTACGAAAATGCCCTTCTTTAAGAATTAAACAAATTAATTAGGGGATGAATAAATCAATTGTGGCCATTCATTTAGAATCGATCGGCGTCCGTACATGATGCCATGTCACTAATCTTTAGCCTTTAAAGAATATTTTTATTCATTAAAAATGCATTTTGGGCCATTGGATTAATCTAAGGGTTAAATTCTAAAATTAAGGGGGTATATAATGTTTTTCCCTCCAAAATTTGAAGGGGGACTCATTTTTCTAGATCTGAAATCTCTCTTCTCTCTCTCTCTCTCTCTCTCCCTCTCTCTCTCTCTCTCTCTTTCTCTCAAAAAAAAAATCACGTATCTCTCTCTCTAGTTCTCTCTTGGGCGCCACCATCTTGTCTCTTCACCGGCTGTTTTCCGTGAACCAGCACCTCACCTTCGTCCCCCCACGGTGGCCCAAGGCTGGTCGCAACACCAGCTGTCCGTGTCGGTGGCGGAGCTTGCTGTTCCGGCGAACTTCTTCCTCTCGGCAGCATCACCGTGCTGCTGCGGTGATCCCGATCAGCTGGTTCAAGCGGCTGAACCCGGTTGATCGGTGTCCTCTTCAGCAATCCCGAACCTCCAGCAACGTTCTTAAACATCTCCGTGTGGCTGTGGTGTTCATTCGCTCGTTGAACAGCTACGGATTGCGTTCTTTGATTCGATTTCTCCATTACAGTTCATTCGTGAGAAAACGGATCGATTCTCACTATATTGTGTGCAATCTATTATCATAGGTTGGCCGAGCTTTTGAGACTTCTCCGTGCTGTTCTTGATCTGAATACGGAGGCCGGATCGCTCGATCATGCGTTGGAGCATCGTTAAACAAGGTAAGTGCACTTGAACATGATTCTGCAAATTCGTGTCCAGGAAAAACTGCATGTTTGAGATGCTGATTTGAGCTTGTTAATGTCGAAATCTGGCGAAGTGATATACTAGAGAATCGTAGAGCGCGTCTTAAGCTTCGATTTGATATATTATATGCCTCGATCGGACTTGATTTGCTATGTCAAAACACTTTTAGAAGTTAGGATGAGAATCTGGAATAGGATGTTAAAGTCTGTTCTGATATTTTCCTGATTGACGTCGCGTTGTTTGATGATTTTTATGATTTTTACGATCATTTTTTTTTGAAAAACTTTCTTCATGAAATTTGCAGAGCACATCCTGATCTGCTCATCATAAAATATTCACAAAATTCCAAGCATGTTAGCCTTGTACGATCTGCAACGTCAGGTTTGTATGAATCTAGTGACAGACTAGTTTCAGACTGACCTTCGTGTGTTCTTCGATTTTCATAAATTCGTGTGTTCGAAATATGAAAAAGTTTTCTTCACAAAAGTTTACACTGAGATCGAGATCTTTCTATTGATACTAATTTCATCAAAATCGGAGGTCATTTGAATTTTCAAAAGGAATTTTCACAATCTGATCAGTATCTGTGTCCAGATCTGATTTTCATTCCTTTGGAGTTCAAAAGATGTTTCTCTGAATTTGATAAAGTTAGAGTCCTTTTTTGCGAAAAATCAAAATTACAAAGTTGTTCATTAGGGTCTCATTATGTTGATTGGAAATTTTGAGGGCCTAATAGCAATTTTTGGAGGGTCAATTTGCTTAAAATTTCATAAAAGGTCTTCACGGGTTAAAATTTCATTTGCAATTGAGTCCTTCGCGAAAACTGAATTTTATAAAATTTGGAGAGCTTTTTAGCAAAAACTCAAAACATGAAAGTTGTTACACACGGGGAATCCTAATTGCACAAAAATTTTCACGTGGTTTTGATAAGGTTTGTTATTTTTCCCGCCATTATTTTAAAATCCATAACAGAACCGAGTCCAGCCTGTCACTGAGATCAAATTTGATATTTTCGGGAAAATCGGTGAGGATTTAGAAAAAATGGTATTCTTAACTCTTGATCCTCATTTCATAAGCTTTCTAATAACACCTGAATCATTTCATTTGGACGTCATTAGGACAGTCAATCACATCTGAACAGAAGCAATCCGAATTAGATATTAACTGAATAAGTGGTCTTGTTATAAAGCCCACTTCTCATTGCTTGATTGATTTCAAATAAGGCTCATGGGCTTGAATGCATACTTATTTCGTTGCTATGCATGTGTTTGTTAGATGAATGTTAGGCCGGTGCATGTTCAGTGGGTAGCCCATTATGGTCATTTAGAACCCGACTTTAGGGATTAATTGATATGAGTTACCGTTTTGTGAATACAAATGATAGCCCATTATCATTAACCATTAATCAAATAATATTAGATGATTAGGTGGGTGATGAATCGAAACGCATGAAAAACAAAGGCCGACCCCAAGGCCCGTGCTTTAATTAGTGAATTGTTTGCACCATTGTTTTTCTTTTGGGTTATTCTTTCACATGTTGTTTGTCGTGAATGAATGTTATGAATGTAAACACCGACACCCGAGAGGCGGTCCATAGGAGATGATCCAAAATTGAAAAAGGCCAAGGCGATTGACCGATGTCCAAACCGGTCTCAATTTGTACTCATTTGATGATGGCGATAGACCGATGTCCAATCCGGTTTCAATTTGTACTCAATTCGCTTCATCCCCGATCATGTCTCGGATTTTCAATTTGTGTTGTAATAAACACCCGATGAGTTGCGGGTTCTTACTTTCTAGCACTTAAAATTAGCCTGTCTTTTCAATACTTGAATGTTTACTTTATGAAACGTCTTTCAATACAATTGATTATTTCTTTCTTTTTCTAGACTAAGATAGGATTAGTTTAGAATCTTAAATGAAAATACGAAAAAAGATGTATGATCACATTGTGGACTAAGACTTTTACATGAAAATGGTAAAGGATAAATCGATGACAACTTGGATAACAACCATGTTAAGTTTAGCGGTACCGAAAGGGCGTTAATAGAAATATTAACGTAAGTTAATCCCCAACCTTTGATCTCTGATTTTCGTGGAAACCGAAACGAAATTCCGCAGTTCGGTTGGGTATTCTAGCCGACCCCCGACCTAGGCTAGTGGCGACTCCTAAAAAAGATAAAATCAATCCGCTGTCATGCGAGATATGAATTTAGGGAAAATCCACGTTTATGATCAATGGGCCATATGGTTAACCAAAAGATTTATGCTTCAGTAAAATCGTTTTCATGATGTGTCATATGAACCGCTTTCATGAACACTTATCTCTAAACCCGCTTCATTCGAGTTCGCCCTCGAGGGATAGGTCGCGACAGGCTTGGCAACTCCATTGGGGAAATAGGTTACAAGCCTAAGTGGATTAAAGCCGTAATAAACTTGTTGGTTGTTATCTCACTTGTCTACATTTTGTAGCATCGACTGCATGTCAAAGTCGCGTGGAAAATGAGGTTAGTCCACTAACCATGTGTTAAATGGTTTTGTAGGTGGGAGACATAAGGGGTGGAGTGAGTGCAAACCCTTTGTTTTGTAAGTGGCGTTTGGATGAATGTCGAATGTATGAGATTATATTGAAGTGTTGTTTGCTTTAGATTTAAAACGCATGTTTACTTGCTTTAGCAGGACACAATGCACCCACGCCCCGCGTCTAAAACCCCGGATTGCTTTAGGGCACTTTTAGGAGGTATTAAGAGTGGAATCCACATGTGAATGCATGTGGTAATCCATTCCTCAATACCGCTCATTTTGATTAGTAAGAAGTGCACCAACCGACGTTAGTAGCGGTGGGTAAACTCTTCTTATCTAATTAAGGTGGGGACCTTAAACCCTTAGAATCCCATCCTTAGATGTCAAAACTCACATGTCCTCATGCGATGTGTCGATGTGTTTGCCATTTTTCATGGTAAGGTTGATTGTATCATTCTGCAATTTCAATTACGCCATTTCAATTCCACGTTATATTTCTTTCAATAATGCATGGTGATAAATCTCGATGCCCTAAATTAGGGATAGTCAAAATGGATATGTCGGAGATTCGAATCATTCCCATACCTAGAGCCCTCGTGGTCATGTGGGAGAGTCTCGAGTCAAAACACGTAGACTACGTGGAAAAGAGGATTGGATATCTTCCCGCACTCTTATACATCGAGCCTCGTGTTGCTATGGTCAAAGTGTTGTCCCATTTTTAGAACTCAAAGACATCCACTTTTGTGTTTAGTCGAAATGAGTTAACCCCTACAATTGAGGAGTACGATATTGCCATTGGTAGAGTCGGTTGTTTTGGTCTAGTTAGTCCTCTGATAGATATAGATCCTATAACTCTTTTGAGTCAATTCTTAGGAGTTGACATTCTACAAATCAAAGACGTTCTTAGAGGAAGTTCTAATGCACTTTCATTCACATTCCTAGAACGACATTTTTCTAGCTTGCCAAAAGAAGTAGGTAATCAAATTCCTCGAGCCTTTCTCTTAGCATTCTTTGGTTTTGTGATTTTTCCATTCACAAAAAAGACCATGGATCCTTTGGTAGTTCACATTGTCAATCAAGTATGTATGTTCAAAAGATTCTCCAATATGATCTTAGGCGAGACCTTCGTATCACTCAATAGGTTCAAACAAAGCAGAAATAGTGTCTTTAGAGCCCCAATAGGTTTACTCCAAATTTGATTGGTCTCTCATCTCAAAGACTTGGGTTTGAGCTTGAAAATCATAGATGTGTCCAAAGATTGTCATCCTATCTCACTTTTCCGAGAAAAGGAAGAAATCTTTCCTTATTGGTCATTCTCAACTTGGTTTAATTTCTTTAAGAACCTTGTTCCAAGTCAAATCCAATGGCATGTTCGTTGGCTTGGAAATCCCGAGGTGCGCCTCAATAACGGATCGACAACCCAATCCCGCTTTTGGGCCTAATCGGGTCTACGTCAGACACCTTTTAGGGTGATCCGTCAATATCGCAAGCTTCAAAAGATTCCGCCATTCCTCAAGCTGGGGTTATATCATTTTGACTATCGCAAAGATGTCATCCAAAAAAGAACCAAATAGCGGATTTGAAGGAAATGATCAAGTCCATCATTGATATGTGGTACAAATGCCATTTGAGCCCATTCTCATTATTGACGAGTCGAGTTGGAAGGAGAAATGAAGATACATCATGCATTGCCGGAGTACATACACCGTCGTCTCGAGCCCGAGCTTAAAGTGGATCTCCCTAATGTCCTCGAGAAGCCAACTCAACAACAAGCTATAGCTGTAAGAGCTCTTAGGGAAAAGGATGAGGCTTTAGCCGAGGTTGAACGTTTGACCCAAGAAAACAAACGACTTCGCCTCGCATCAAAAGAAGATCCATTACAATTTGTGCTATATTCCATGAGGAAATCTCCTTTCATGTAATTTATGTTTTATAGATTTGATGTATAGGGTCTCTTTTTAGTAATGATGTAATAGGATTCTCTTCTTGTTTTTAGATTGATCTATAGGGATTGTATTTCATGAATTTTTTGTTAATAGTGAAATTTCCCTTTGTGTGTTCTTTCTTTTCTGAGATTCCAATGGAATATAGATGGGGCATCTTGATTAATCATCGCTACTACCCTTTAATTGTATAATTTCTTGTGAAGAAATTGTGATAAGAGATTATTAACGTGATATTGAGATCATGAGAATATTTCTTATCTTTATTTCATCCAGAGAAAACATAAAATTGAAGGGTTTTATATTTTCGTCTCAATTCATTTTCCGCATACTAACTTGATTTCTGTTCCTGTTTTTTTTTACACAAGGTACTAAAATACGGCTGAGACGCGTTCTATTATACGCACCCGTTGCCAAGCAAGGATGGAAAGCGAGGACACTTGTACTCACTTTATTACCATTGAGAATCGGATGGCACAAATGATGGCGCTCTTAACTGATCTTGTAAATCAAGTAAAGAACTTCACGCCTGGGGCTCCCGCCTGCGCAGCTTCTACTCCTAATGCGCCCACTAATGCGCCCGATGATAGATCCTATTGACAAAGGACTTGCTGAAGAGGTCCCCGTTAATACTATTCCCCCCGTTATTGATTTAGAAGCTCCACCTAAGGAGTCGCCCTGTGGTTCATATGGATGAAGAGAGTGCGAGAAGTCTCGTAAAATTGGAAGAACATTTATGCATGTTGCAAGGCTACCAACTCCAAGGCTGTGATAAACTATTGCCTTTTACAAAGGTAAAAGTCCCTGATTTTTACAAGGAGCCCGAATTCTCAAGGAAGTACGATGGAACTGGGTGCCCTAAGACCCACTTGAAATATTATTTGAATAAGATGGCTTGTTACTCCGATAACACTCCATTGTTGATCAACAATTGTCAAGATAGTTTGACTGATTCGTGGTTCATCGAGTTGGATTTGGAGAAAATTTGCACTGGAAGATCTCGCAGATGAATTCCTCCAACAATACAAGTTTAATACTGAAATTGCTCTAACCCGTGAAGAGCTGGTCCGGGTTGACAAAAGGAGAAATGAAACTTTTAGAGCGTATGCCCAAAGGTGGAGGACTCACGGCATCCCAAGTTAAACCTCCGATGTCCGAGAAAGAGATCATGCAGCTGTTTCTTGAGCTCTACCTCGAGAGTACTTCGATAAGATGTTTAATAACACTTGCATCAATTTTCCCGCAATGGTTGAACCGGGAGAACGTATTGAAGGAATCATGTGAGAGGGTCGATTATCCGAGATGACGACTCGCAGATTTACCTTAAAGAAGGATAAGGAGCCAATGGTGGAGGTTGCCTATATTCAAAATCCTAATGTTCAAAAGCCATTAAACTCACCAGTTCAAAAGTCCGCTATGGAAGCAGGGGGCTATTCTCGAAATTTTGACCGAAAAGGAAAAGCTCCACAAAGACAATTCACTCCATTGCCAAGACCTATGTCTCGATTTTGCCGATGTTGATTGAACAAAGACTGTAGCAAAAGAAATCCCGAGAGACAACCCACCAAAGTTTGCTAGGTTTGATTTGGCAAAATCTTATGTGTACCACATGGGTGAGAAGGGCCATGATGTGGACAATTGTTATACTCTCAAGGTCAAGATTCGAACCTGCTAGATAAGAAGATTTTATCATTTAAAGATGCCACACCAAATGTTCAACAAAATCCGCCTCCCTAATCATACCGAAGCCGTTAATGTGATATTTGGAGATGAGAATGAGAAACCTTTCTTGTTCAACATGGTGAAGTTGGAAGAGTTATTGACTATAGCTAGAGATCAACCGAAAGAAGGAAATGTATCCCGAGAGGAGAAAATGTATTGCCTAGCTAAGATGGCTACTTTAGGCATAATTCAGCCTTTTCAAGGAAGGAAACCCGAAAGTTCCATCGAGACCACTTTGTAATTGATTTGTTGTCCGAAAATTCTCTTGCAAGTTTGCAGGTGAAGCCTCATGCTCTAAGCCAAAAGATGATGCATACGAGCCGGATGTTGATGAACCTTGATTGACACATATTCCAATAGTGATTTGGAATGTGAGAGTAGGAATGCCCGTCGAGATCGTGAATTTATGAAGAAGGCTATCGAAAAAGGTGAAATTGTTGATATCCTCGGACAACCGAAAGTGGTAAATATGACTTCATAGTCAAATACACGCCACCTCCAAGCTTCTTCATCGACCCAAAGGATATCGTTCCCGATGGATGGGGATGCATAGATAATGAAAGCATGGATCACATATCTAAAGTCTTTGAACCTATACCCATTAATGAAGACGAGGGAGCATATTTCGACGCAGATTCTGAGCTTGGTGCTAGAAAAGCTCATTGGGATCATGAATTTGTAACGACCGCTCATGAGCATGGTGAGGGTGGTTGATAATCTAGGTCAACCAAGTAGGAAGTATGATTTTTTCATCAAATGTTCACCTCCACCAAGTGTCTTTATTGACTTGAAAGATATTGTTCCAACTGGATGGAACGATGACGAAGATAATAGAGAAGTTCTTTCCGATGTTGATTCGAATTAATACCATACCTCCCAATCGATCGGGAGTTCGTTAGGAAAGCAATTGAAAAGGAGAAATTATTGATACTCTCGGGCAGCCGAGTGGTAAATATGACTTCATGGTAAAATACTCTCCTCCTCCAAGTGCTTTTATTGACCCTAAGACTATCGTCCCGAGTGGATGGGGGTCCAATTTGAAGATGATGGCATGATAGCCGTGATTGATCCCCGTTGTGATTGAATTGAATACTACGCGTGAAATCCAAGCGCATGTTGTAGAACCTGTGGTCATAGATTTAATGGTCGATGGCTTCGAGATTAAAGATCTCTAATGAGGACTTTGAGCTTGTTGTGATCGAGCTGCCACCGAAAAAAGATGAGAATTTGAAGGCAAGAATACCCCCAGTTTATGACTCCAAAGCAGCTCCTTGGAATTATGAGTCTAATGAAATAGATGCTTTGTTACTCGATCAGTCGATGTTTTCCATCTCGTGAAAGTGTTGAGAAAAAGGTCAGAATCAAGAGGAGGCGGAGCAACTCCTCAAAACTCTTAAAACGAAAGTGAAGGTATGATCGAAAGCGCTTAAGAAAAATGCGGTTCAAATCTTATTACTTGAACTATTCAAGTCTTCCGAGAAACATAGGAATGCTCTTTTAAAAATTCTTAATGAAGTACATGTACCCGAGACAATTGGAGAGGTACAGTTGGAAGAGTTTGTAGGTGCTATCCTTCTTAAGGATCAAATTTCTTTTTCCGAAAAGGATTTGCCGCCGGAAGGGCGAGCGCACTCTAAAGCATTATACATCTCTGTTCAATACTTGATACAAGGATATCGAGAATACTCATTGATAACGATTCAGCTCTCAATATTTGTCCGTTATTAACCTTGCGCCGCCTAGGTATAGGTATGGATAATGTTCGTCCTTCTAAAACTCCAATCGAGCCTTTGATGGCATGAAGAAAGAAGCTTTAGGAGAAATTGACTTGCAATTGATGATTGGTCCGGTCATGTTCACCTAGAAATTTCAAGTGCTCGATATTTCAAGTAACTTCATTTTTTTGCTTTGGGACGACCTTGATTCACGCCTGCGGGTGTTATACCCTCAAGTCTACATCGGATGATCCGCTTTGTCACGTGTGGCAAGATTATAACCGTCCATTGCGAGAAGGATCTTTGAAACCTTCAACAATCTTGTGATCCCCTATGTGGAGCCGTAGTAAAGGAAGAATCAAGCTACCATTCATTTGAGTTAGTGTCGAGATCTCATGTGCCCGTAGGGCAATTGTTATGAGAAAACCTCACTATTCAAAGGCGGCCCTTATGTCTAGCAAAGTGTTGATCGAGTATGGATTTACTATCGGCCAAGGATTGGGAAAGTTGTCCCAAGGCTTTCTCACCCATTGAGGTGACTAAGAGAAAGAAATGAGAAGGCTTAGGTTGCCAAGGCGATCAACATGATCAAGGTAATCAGAAAAGCTCGAGCATCAAAGAAAAGAGTTATCGACGTTTGCTCCCTCCTCCATTGAAAGATTTCTTCCTGGACCGCCAAAGTTTTTCCAGGATGAAGAAATAGACATCTATGATATCATCGACCTATTTGAAGAGAGTTACGTGGGTGCCATTTCGAAAAGCTTTGAGGAGGATCCACCCACCATCCCGCTGTGTAAGGGATGTTTCCGTGTTCTACTTTGTTTTCAGTTGTAATCAATCTAATTCTCCCCTACGAGGACTTCCATTTGTTCATTTCATTTGTTTCGTTCATATCATATGTTGTAATAATTCAATCACGAACTTTGGATCCAAAACACTATATGACATTTACTGCATATTAATAAAAACATTCCCATGTTTTGTTAATAAACGTCTTGAAAGTATGCCAAATCAGCCTTATCATGATGCTTTGAGGCCCGGGCTTTTGCACGATCTATAGTTTTCAAAATAATCCTTTGGAACAAGGATGTCCAATGATATGAGGATGAGTTCCCCATGAAATTTTCAAAAATCTGGAATTAAAAAGTTTTTCATCACATCTTCACGTATTACATTTTTATCTTCATATACTAACCATTTTTTGTTGCATCTCGGGCATGACACTTTGCATAATCATGATAGTCATATGCATGGCTTGGATTCATGTCAAAAAAAACTCATACGAATCTGATTATTCGATCCTGAAAATGATGAAGATTCCAAGGCTATTAAAAGAGAATGGATCCAACATGAAGAATCTAAACCTCCCACGGAAGAACAAACTGTCGTTATAAATTTGGGTGATTCTGAAAATCCCAAAGAAACAAAAATTGGGGCAAGTCTCTCTCAAATGCATACCGATCGACTGATCGAACTCTTGAAAGAATATTGAGATGTCTTTGCTTGATTTGCCACTTGAATTCTTCTCCTTACCGCCCACAAATGAATGGAGCTGTAGAGGTGGCAAACAAGAATATAAAGAAAATTCTGTCCAAGATGGTAGAGAATTACCGAGATTGGCATGATCGGTTCTTTGTCACGCATTAATGGCTTACGAACTTCTATTCCCACTTGATTTGGGCAATACCATTCTCATTAGTATATGGAATGGAAGCAGTTTTACTGTGGAAATGGAAATTCCTTCATTAAGGGTACTTTCGCAAATAAAGCTTTTTGAAGCGGAATGGATTCAACAAAGATTTGAACAACTTAATATGATTGATGAAAAAAAGAGTAAAAGCCCTGTGCCATGGACAAAGCTACCAAAAACGAGTGGCTAAGTCATTCAACCGTAAAGTTCGACCCAGGCATTTTGAAGTCAATGACTTGATTTTGAGGAAAGTCCTACCCATTATTTCAGATCGTGAGAAGTTCTCCCCAATTATGAAGGACCGTATGTCATCAAGAAAGTGTTACTGGCGGAGCATTGATTCTTGTAGAAATGGATGGTCGAGAATTGCCAAAACACCATGCATGCTGATGTTGTCAAGAAATATTTTCCTTGAATAAAAAGTTTTGAGTTGCTTTTGGATTGAACCCAAGTCACTTTAGGCTATTTGCATCATGCGTATCATGCATACATAGCATTTTTGCATATTTGTTCATTTTGTAGGTACTTAATTGTTCCCCAAGGAAACTATTCCAAACCTCAAGGAGTCAAGCTCGAGGAAGTAGCTACATAAAATCAATCTTCTCCCTAGAGTTTAGGAAGTAGAGCCTATATGTGGAGACCTTTCCTGTCCCAAAATGACTTTCAAGTTTGAAATTTTATCCCCAGAGAAAAAAAAAAAATCAAAGAAAAAAAAAAAAAAAAAAATCATAAAAATCAAAAAATCAAAAATCAAATGTTTTGATTTATCAAAATTCCCCACAAACGGAAGATTTAACCAAATGATTCTTTGAAAATACAAAGAAGGGGATTTCTCAAAAATGCCGAATGGAAATGCCTAGGATGATAAAAGGCAAACTTTTGAATAAACACGTCCCTATACTCATTTTGAGAGAATTGAGCGAAAAAACCATGTCGTAGGACGTAGGATTCGTTCACATTAAATACATGGATTGAAATGATAAAAGGCATTTCATTTCTCTATCCTAAATACTCATATTATCCTTTGCTAGCCACTTTGAGCCAAATAAAGAGAATTTTTAAAATATCCCTGTCAAGAACTACCCACATTGGGGCAAGTTAAGAAGTTATGGTTGATCATTTTGGAGCAAAAAGATTAAGAAAGATTTTATTGCTTTCATTTGCATCAACCTTCTTGTGGTAATTTTAAGTGGATCTTTATGGAAGCTCGAAACATCCCAAAGTGAAGAAGAGCATTCTTTTCCTCTACCCCAAACACAATTATCCTTTGCTTAGCCAAGTTGAGCCTTAAGCATATTCATTTCAAAACCCAAAATGTTGATTATCTCCCTACATTGGGGTAATACATATGATTTACCAAGAAGACTTGGAAAAATTGGTAAATATGTATAAAGTGTCTCGAGAGTCCAAAGAACTCAAAAGATAAATATTAAGGGGCATGAAAAAAAAAAGTGTGCCTGGTAAAAAGCAAGACCGATGCTTATGAAAAAATGAATCAAAAGCAAAAGCAAAAGCAAAAAGCAATATGCTTATGATAAAAAAACGAAATTCAATCGCAAAAGATACTTAGAAAGAGCAAAGCTCTTATGTTGCAAGAAAAATGGACTCATGAGACAATTTGGTTTTCAAGAGTCAAATGATGTCAAATTTGGATGATTTGGTAATGATGCCAAGATAATCATCATTTCTCTTTCAAACCTCTTCTATAAAATTTCAAGCCTTTTAAGCCTAACCTGAACCAACATTACAACCTTATCTCAAGTCTCTTCCGATTGGGATGGTTTGAGTTGACGTAAAGATTTTACAAAGAAACTACCGCTAGAAGGAGTGGAAGTAATCCTATCTTGTCTTATCTTCAAGGTTCTTGACTTGTAAACCCGCTGAAGATGTTGATGATATATTTCTTTTCTTGGCCTCAAAGCAAATACCCTTTGTATAAGCCAATGACCAAACCTACATTACGGTCCTTTTGAAAGACCTTTCGATCAATCAATTTGTATTCAATGTGAACGTCGCCGAAAACCTTTGACATAGGTTCGTGAGGCATCATCGATGAGAATTGACTAGCTTTCCCACATCAATAGATGGGAATTAAAGCCTTTATGAGAGCCGGTCACGAAAGACCTTTTTGATTAGGTTATTTCAATTGGCATTTTTTATCTAACCTCTTTAGATGGTTATTCAAAGATCATTTTGTTAAAATTTCCTCTTAAGGATTTTGATAATCAATGTCCTTTACCAAAATGTGAATAATTCCGTTTGATTTGTCGTTGAACAATCTCGAATTTCTTTCAAAATATCTTTCCCCAATGGATCGATTTTTTGTCAGCCCTAAACTATATCCCCCATTTTCGATTTTTGGTTAGCCTAAACCATAACTCCACCTTACCTTTGGTTCTAGGTCATCTTTAAACCTTGTCTTAGGTTCCTGGTCATCCTTAAACCTTACCTTTGGTTCTTGGTCATCCTTAAACCTTACCTTTGGTTCTAGGTCATCCTTAAACCTTGTCGTGGGTTTTCGATCATCCTTAAACCTTACTTTTGGTTCTAGGTCATCCTTAAACCTTGTCTTTGGTTCCCCGGTCATCCTTAAACCTTGTCTTTGGTTCTAGGTCATCCTTAAACCTTGTCTTAGGTTCCTAGTCATCCTTAAACCTTACCTTTAGTTCCTGGTCATCCTTAAACCTTGTCTTAGGTTCTTGATCATTCTTAAACCTTACCTTTGGTTCTAGGTCATCTTTAAACCTTGTCTTAAGTTCCCGATCATCCTTAAACCTTTTCCTTGGTTCTAGGTCATCCTTAAACCTTACTTTTGATTCATGGTTATCCTTAAACCATAGATTTCCTACAAAATCATTTCTTTTCTTCCTTCATTCCACCCCATGAGAGAGAGAGAGAAGAACACGTGAATGATCCGATTAACCAATGGTAAGTGCTTGGTAAGACTACGATCAAATGTCTTTATTTTCTTTCATTTCCCCAAATGGAATCGACTAAAAATTTACAGGTGCCAATTGATCTTTGAGTGGGAGTTCAAGAGCGGAATCTCTTGAACTCCCACTTAAAGAGGGGCGATTATTGACACCTAATTTTTAGTCGACGCATCATTAAAAATAGAAAATTCAAGATTATGGTTTCCGATCGCGATGGAGCTGTTTCTTGAACAAAAGTGTCGTTTTTTAATTACATCTGTTGGCCTAGCTTCACGTAGACAATTTTCTATTCATTTCATGCAAAAATCCGAAAAGTCAAACGGTTGACTTTTTGCGTTGACTTTTTGATCAACCATTTGACCAAAAGTCAATCCAAGGTCAAATTGGGGCTTTTCACATAAAAAGATTCCTTTCAAGTCCAATTTCACTTTAGAAGTGGAAATTTCAGAAAAATTCAAAGATTTGATCATAAAATCAAGCTCCTAGTGAAAAGTCAACTAGGGTTTGACTTTTGATCAAACCTTTGACCAAAAAATTGAAAAATAAAAAATTCAAAAATCATCTTATTTTACATTCAATTTACCTTTGGCATTTGAAATTTTACAAAAATCGATTTAGAATCAACTTTTTCCCAAATTGCGGAATTTGATTTAAATCGGGCAAAAATGAAATTACTTCATTTCTAGTCATTTTTAGGTTACTTCACGACATTTGATCTAGAGGTCATCTTATATTCAATTTTGGAACCAATTTTGTAATTCCAAGAAAACACAAAAAACCCCAATGTAGGCCCTAATCTAATCGGTGATTTGGATCGATTCTTCATGATTTTGCGCAATTGAGGTTTAATGAGCCTAATTTCTTATATGAAGTCCAAATTCAAAAATCATCTTATTTTACATTCAATTTACCTTTGGCATTTGAAATTTTACAAAAATCGATTTAGAATCAACTTTTTCCCAAATTACGGAATTTGATTCAAATCGGCCAAAAATGAAATTACTTCATTTTTAGTCATTTTTAGGTTAATTTCTTCACGACATTTGATCTAGAGGTCATCTTATATTCAATTTTGGAACCAATTTTGTAATTCCAAGAAAACACAAAAACCCCGAATGTAGGCCCTAATCGGTGATTTGGATCGATTCTTCATGATTTGCGCAATTGATTGAGGTACGAATGAGCCTAATTTCTTATATGAAGTCCAAATTCAAAATCAATTTTGGAAGATTCACATGAATTTGAGTCAATTTGATCAATTTAGGGATTCAATGATTAAAAAGTCTAACGATGATTTGATCCAATTAGTGCGATTCAACTTGACCCACTCTAGACTAATATTCAATTTGATGAATTGAGACTCAATTTGATTAATTGGACTTCAATTAAATTTGTTAGTCTAGCTTGGCCATGCAATTACCCCAAATTCAGGGATCAATTGAGATAAACAAATTAAAATTGGATCAATTTGTGCATGAATTTCAAGTCGGTTCAATCCAATTTGATCAAATTCGATATTAACGGGGTTAATTAATCATGATAGAGACCAAATTATACAAAATAGGAACAAATGGAATCAAGGATTGAACTAGTTCAATTAGGCCAAATTCGAGACTAATCGGCTCAACTCGATTCGATTCAAACGGTGCGATCGAATTAGCCATTTTCCGATCAAAAATCCGGCGATCGATGATCTATCCTGATTAATCTAGGCCGGCCACATCCTTTTGAGCTCAAAAATGACAAAAATGCCCTTAATTGAAAATTACGAAAATGCCCCTAAGAGAAATTACTAAAATGCCCTTCTTCAAGAATTAAACAAATTAATTAGGGGATGAATAAATCAATCGTGGCCATTCATTTAGAATCGATCGCGTCCGTACATGATGCCATGTCATTAATCTTTAGCCTTTAAAGAATATTTTTAATCATTAAAAATGCATTTTGGACCATTGGATTAATCTAGGGTTAAATTCCAAAATTAAGGGGGGTATATAATGTTTTTTCCCTCCAAAATTTGAAGGGGGACTCATTTTTCCAGATCTGAAATCTCTCTTCTCTCTCTCTCTCTCTCTCCCTCTCTCTCTCCCTCTCTTTCTCTCTTTCTCTCAAAAAAAAATTCACGTATCTCTCTCTCTAGTTCTCTCTTGGATGCCAGCCATCTTGTCTCTTCACCGGCTATTTTCCGGTGAACCAGCACCTCACCTTCATCCCCCACGGTGGCCCAAGACTGGTCGCAACACCAGCTGTCCATGTCGGTGGCCGGAGCTTCTTTGTTCCGCCGAACTTCTTCCTCTCGGCAGCATCACCGTGGCTGCTGCTGCGGTGATCCGATCAGCAGGTTCAAGCGGCTGAACCGGCTGATCGGTGTCCTCTTCAGCAATCCCGAACCTCCAGCAACGTTCTTCAACATCTCCGTGTGGGCTGTGGTGTTCATTCGCTCGTTGAACAGCCACCGGTTGCGTTCTTTGATTCGATTTCTCCATTACAGTTCATTCGTGAGAAAAACGGATCGATTCTCACTATATTGTGTGCAATCTATTATCATAGGTTGGCCGAGCTTTTCGAGACTTCTCCGTGCTGTTCTTGATCTGAATACGGAGGCCGGATCGCTCGATCATGCGTTGGAGCATCGTTAAACAAGGTAAGTGCACTTGAACATGATTCTGCAAATTCGTGTCCAGGAAAAACTGCATGTTTGAGATGCTGATTTGAGCTTGTTAATGTCGAAATCTGGTGAAGTGATATACTAGAGAATCGTAGAGCGCGTTTTAAGCTTCGATTTGATATATTATATGCCTCGATCGGACTTGATTTGCTATGTCAAAACACTTTTAGAAGTTAGGATGAGAATCTGGAATAGGATGTTAAAGTCTGTTCTGATATTTTCCTGATTGACGTCGCGTTGTTTGATGATTTTTATGATTTTTTACGATTATTTTTTGAAAAACTTTCTTCATGAAAGTTGCAGAGCACATCCTGATCTGCTCATCATGAAACTTTCTTCATGAAACTTTCCAAGCATGTTAGCCTTGTATGATCTGCAACGTCAGGTTTGTATGAATCTAGTGACAGACTAGTTTCAGACTGACCTTCGTGTGTTCTTCGATTTTCATAAATTCGTGTGTTCGAAATATGAAAAAGTTTTCTTCACAAAAGTTTACACTGAGATCGAGATCTTTGTATTGATACTAATTTTATCAAAATCGAAGGTCATTTGAATTTTCAAAAGGAATTTTCACAATCTGATCAGTATCTGTGTCCAGATCTGATTTTCATTCCGTTGGAGTTCAAAAGATGTTTCTCTGAATTTGATAAAGTTAGAGTCCTTTTTTGCAAAAAATCAAAATTAAAAAGTTGTTCATTAGGGTCTCATTATGTTGATTGGAAACTTTGAGGGCCTAATAGCAATTTTTGGAGGGTCAATTTGCTTAAAATTTCATAAAAGGTCTTCACGGGTTAAAATTTCATTTGCAATTGAGTCCTTTCATGAAAACCAAATTTTATAAAATTTGGAGGGCTTTTTAGCAAAAACTCAAATCATGAAAGTTGTTACACACGGGGAATCCTAACTGTACAAAAATTTTCACGTGATTTTGATAAGGTTAGTTATTTTTCCCGCCATTATTTTAAAATCCATAACAGAATCGAGTCCAGCCTGTCACTGAGATCAAATTTGATATTTTCGGGAAAATTGGTGAGGATTTAGAAAAAATGGTATGCTTGACTCTTAATCCTCATTTCATAAGCTTTCTAATGACACCTGAATCATTTCATTTGGACGTCATTAGGATAGTCAATCACATCTGAACAGAAGCAATACGAATTAGATACTAACTGAATAAGTGGTCTTTTTATAAAGCCAACTTCTTATTGCTTGATTGATTTGAAATAAGGCCCATGGGCTTGAATGCATGCTTATTTCATTGCTATGCATGTGTTTGTTAGATGAATGTTAGGCCGGTGCATGTTCGTGGGTAGCCCATTATGGTCATTTAGAACCCGACTTAGGGGTTAATTGATATGAGTTGCCGTTTTGTGAATACAAATGGTAGCCCATTATCATTAACCATTAATCAAATAATATTAGATGATTAGGTGGGTGATGAATCGAAATGCATGAAAAACAAAGGCCGACCCGAGGCCCGTGCTTAATTAGTGAATTGTTTGCACCATTGTTTTTTCTTTGGGTTATTCTTTCACATGTTGTTTGTCGTGACTGAATGTTATGAATGTAAACACCGACACCCGAGAGGCGGTCCATAGGAGATGATCCAAAATTGAAAAAGGCCAAGGCGATTGACCGATGTCCAAACCGGTCTCAATTTGTACTCATTTGATGATGGCGATAGACCGATGTCCAATCCGATTTTAATTTGTACTCAATTCATTCATCCCCGATCATGTCTCGGGTTTTTAATTTGTGTTGTAATAAACACCCGACGAGTTGCGGGTTCTTACTTTCTAGCACTTAAAATTAGCCTGTCTTTTCAATACTTGAGTGTTTACTTTATGAAACGTCTTTCAATACAATTGATTGTTTCTTTCTTTTTTTTCTAGACTAAGATAGGATTAGTTTAGAATCTTAAATGAAAATACAAAACAAGATACATGATCACCTAGTGGACTAAGACTTTAAACATGAAAATGGTAAAGAATAAATGCACGACAATTTAGATAACAACCATATTAAGTTTAGCGGTACGAAAGGGCGTTAATAGAAATATTAACGTAAGCTAATCTTCGAACCTTTGATCTCTGGTTTTCGTGGAAACCGAAACGAAATTCCAGCGTTTCGGTTTGGGTATTCTAGCCGACCCCGACCTAGGCTAGTGGCGACTCCTAAAAAGATAAAATCAATCCGCTGTCACGTGAGATATGGATTTAGGGAAAATCCATGTTCATGATCAATGGGCCATATGGTTAACCAAAAGATTTATACTTCAGTAAAATCGTTTTCATGATGTGCCATATGAACCGTTTCATGAACACTTATCTCTAAACCCACCTCATTCGAGTTCGGCCCTCGAGGGGTAGGTTGCGACAAGGCCACTATGCTTGATTCCTTTCATTATCACCAAGGCACCTCGAACAACTTTTAGAAGTCCACATTCCGAAGAATACCAACACCTAGCTGAATCTAGGGCACTCAAGGAAATTAGATTTTTCTTCAACTCTTGAACATGCCTCACTCTAGTCAATGTCCACACGATACCATCATGCATTCTAATTCTAACATCACCAATACCAATAACATCGCATTCAGCCTTGTTCCCTAACTGCACTTTACTACTATCAATACATTGATAAGTAGTAAGCCAGATTCCTGTTTGGTGTAGCGTGAAAAGAACAACCAAAATCCATAATTCATCCGCCAAACGATTTAATTATCGGTGACAGACAAGACATAATCAGCATTATTTGAATTACCATCAGCTATAGCTGCAACATCATCCGCAGGATTCAACTCTAATTCCCTTGGGTTAATACCACGAAAATCCTAAACTGGTACACTTGTGACACATTTACTCCAAACTATTTTTTACCATAAAAACCCCAAACTGGTATACCCATGACAATTTTACCATGAATTATTTTTTTGATCACTAAAAATCCCAAAATCTGGTACACTTGTGATAATTTTACCACGAACTTACCATAAAAACCCCAAACTAGTACATATGTCACAATTTTACTTTGAATTAAAATTTTAATATTATTTTTTAATTTTTATTTAATTTTTATTCTTTTCTTTTCTTTTCTTTTCTTTTCTTTTCTTTTTTTTTCATTTTCAAACTCTAGCTAGTCCCTGCGTCGAGCGAGGGCCGTCCTAGCCAGCGGTCGGGTGGCCCTCGCCCAACGTGAAACAAGGGTCGCCCCTCGCCGGATCTAGCGAGGGCGACCCTCACTTGCGTCGGGCGAGGGCGACCCTCGCCGGCTTCCGCCTCTGGTCGGTCGCCGGACCGGCAACCGGCCAGAGTTTGAAAATGAAAAAAAAAAAAAGAATAAAAAATAAAAAAAATTCAAAAAAATAAATAATATTAAAAATTAGTTCGGGGTAAAATTGTCATAGTGTACTAGTTTGGGGTTTTTTGTGGTATGTTTGAGGTAAAATTGTCACAGTGTACCGATTTGGAGATTTTTATGGTAAAAAAATAGTTTGAAATAAATGTGTCACAAGTGTACCGTTTTAGGGTTCTCGTGTTATTAACCCAATTCCCTTACCCTTATCGTTCTTCAGCTTAAGGCAATCTCTTCTAAGATGCCCTCTCTTGCCACAACTCCAACAGACAACACCACCAGTCCTAGACTAACTTTGTCTATTCAAGTTCATGCTACTTCTTCTAACACGTGTACCGGTTCTTCTTCTATTTTCACCTACTAAAGCAATGTATACATGTTAGCGATTCTCTTTTTTACGAATGTCTTCACTTAGAATTAAATCTCGAACACCATCAAGCGTCAAACTTGTTGACCCGGAGGAATTACTAACAAAGGTAGTAATTGTAGTATTTCAACTATCGGGCAATGAGGATAATAGAACCAAAGCATGTACCTCATCTTCAAAGTTAATCTCAACTGAACTCAATTGACTAATGATCACATTGAATTCATTAATATGATCAACAACTGATGCACCTTTGCTCATTTTCAAATTAAACAGATGTCGCATCAAATAGACCTTATTGATTGCGCGAGGGTTTCTTATACATGTCCGACAGGGCTTTCATCAAACCCACAGTGGTCTTCTCATTCACGATGTTAAACGCGACGTTACGAGCCAACGTCAGCTGAATAACACCCAAAGCTCGTCTATCCAGCAATTCCCAATCAGCTTGCTTCATCGTCTCTAGCTTCTCCCCAGACAAGGGCAAGTGCAATTTCATCTGATATAGATAATCCTCAATCTGCATCTTCCAGAAACCAAAATCCTTCCCATCAAATCTGTCGATTTTCACTTTTCCTTCTTCTATCGCCATTAATTCGCTTCAACTCAACCAAGCCAGGCTCTGATACCAATTATTGCGGAAGCCAAGCGATCGAACAATAAAATTGACAGAATAAGAAAATAAATCGAACACCAGATTTACGTGATTCGGTCATAGTAACCTACGTCCACGGGGAGAGCAACACGAAATTCCACTATAGATCAAGCGATACAACAAAGATTACAACCACACTCAAGTTACTCTAATACTCTTGGTGTTTCCCAAGCCCCAATTACACCCAATAACGCATACGCGGTGTTTAGCTCCATAATTTCTCACGAAAGAATCTCTCAATCTCGTAAAAGAATTGTACATAAATCTTATCACAAGATTTAATCTTCTAATCACTAAATAAACGCCAAGATGTAATTCCACGAGGACTCACGTCAAGCACTCGGTTCGGGACGCTTCAAATCTTCTCTGGACATGGATGACATGAAGACAACACTGCCAAGCACTTTCATGAAAACTCGAGTCTCCGTGCACAATAACAGCACTCTTCAAGCACTCACGGGAGCGGCACTTCTCTTTTTCGTGCACAATAGCTTCCGGTTCACTTGCACGGCACACCAAGCACTCACATTAGGCGTTTCAAGACTTCTTCGCTAAAAGCATCCCCTGACCATGAACATATATATCAGGAAGTCCCATGTTGGTCAACAAAAAGAAGTCCATGCGAATTAGGATCAGAAACAAATCTAGCCATGCTTTTCGTTTCTTTTTATTTTATTTCTTCTTTCCACTTCTGGCCGTGAATTCCACAAGAATTAGGAAAGTATAATATTCTTTCTTTCTTCTAACACATTGACCGAGTCAAAGTTCAACATAAAGTCCATGTGGACTTTCTAGTTTGAGAACAAGGACTCCAACGTGCATTAGGAAAGTGAATTTCAAACATTTCCTTTTTGCTCGATTTCGAGATCCGCAAAATATCCAATTCGCAATATTTAGATTTCGCTTTTAGGCTCAAGCTCGAGACATATTTTCAACACGATCCTTGCGAGAGGAGCGCACCGTAATTACTGGGTCTTTTACTTTAGTTTTTGGACTTTTTAATAAATTTTATGTGATCAACATTTTTCGCTGGGTATTTAAATCAAGAATATTTGAAATCTTTTCCAGATAAAAACATTGTGCCACTCAAGATTATTTCAAATGTTTTTTTTTTTTTGCAAATTTTGTAAATGTAAGCAAATACTTTGTGTTATTTAAACTGTGGAGAGTCGAAATTAGCTAATAAAAACTGAGTGCGACTAAATCGTTAAAAGTTAATTTTTTTTTTTCCAAAAGTGGACAAATATAGGCCTATGCTTACTTTCATGCCTCATGGTATATAAAGATATTAATCAGGTGTTTTTCGATGCTTTCAAATTTTCAATCGCGTACCTATTCATTGCCATCAACCAGTAAGAAGAACCCTAGAACCGGCAATCAGAGTCCCATTTTCGCTTCCCCAAATCCCTCTCCTTCCCGACCTTCGTCCTCCCTTCATCAAATCCTCATCCTCTCCGAAGCATTCGAACCTCCTCCTCCTCCTCTGATGGTGGCGCTAAGAACCCACCCTCCCTTCCCCTGAATGCCCTACTGTGACCCCAGGAAGACCACCCCCACCTCCACCCCTTTGCTTCAGCGCCTGCAAGTCCCTCCCCTCTCCGCTGTGCAGGGGGGCAGGGGTAGGAGGCCGGCGACGCCAAGATTGCGTCTGCCCTGGCTGAGGAGGTCGCAAGGGCGCACGCCCAGAGGAAGTAGAGGGACGAGGCTATTAAAATATATCTCGAGTTTGAGCCCCGAAATGAAAATTTGAATATTTAGAATTGATATTTTGCGGATGTCCGAAATTGAGCAAAAGAAAATATTGGAAATTTACTTTCCTAACGTGCAAGAGTTTGCAGCCAGCAAAAGAAGAAAAAGGAAAGTTGACTTCTTTGACCGAATCCCACTTGGATTTGTCCTTGGCGGTGCTATACAATATATATTTGTTTAAGGGCTTGTTTTCGGAGAGTTGAGCTTGCATGTGTTTTGCAAGTGACACCGTGAACAGAGGGTGTACTATTGTTGCCACAAGAAGATTGCCCGAAGTGCCGCTAATGTGAGTGCTTGGTGTTCGTGGCTGTGGCAGTGCGGGTCTTCGTGCAGTGAAGTCTTTGTTCGGAAAATTACATCCTAGAGTTCAAGTGTTTGTAGGAAATTAAATCTTGTGGTAAGATTTGTATAATTCCTTTGCGAGATTGAAAGATTATTTTGTGAGGAATTGTGGAGCTAAACACTGAGTAAGTTATTGGATGTAATTAGGGTTTGGGAAACACTTAGAGTGTTTGAGTGACTCGAGTGTGGTTTGTAATCTCCGTTATATCGCTTGATCTATAATAGAATTCCGTGCTACTCTCCCGTGGATATAGATTACTACGACCGAACTACGAAATTTGGTGTCCGATTTATGTTCTTGTTCTGTCAAATTTATTGTTCGATTGCTTGGCTTCCGCAATAGAGGCCCTCATGAAGAGGAGGGCCCTCCGTTCTCCGAGCTCTGCGGCTACTTCTCCCTAAGGGAGGACGAGTTGAGGAGGAAGTGGGAGAGGATGGAGGATGGGGAGCGGCGGGGCCTGGCGACGGAGTTCATGTCGAATTGGAACGCGGATTTCCATCTGCTGTCCGCAAGTTCCATCGTGGAGATGGTGGAGGAGCATCTGCAGCATGGAAAGAAGCTGCCTTTTTTTGAATGATTCGGCGTTTTTTCCTAGCTTGAAGAGATTGATGGGTTTGGGTGAGAACAAGTGAATGGCGTCTTGGGGTTGTGGTTTTGTTGGGTTGGGGTAAGTTTCTATTCGCTCTGCGATTCCTTTCGTCTTTTCTCGGATGGGAAGAGCTGAGTAGTAAGTGGTGACTGCAGTGCACTGTACGACGTCCTTGTGATCAATATTGATTGTACATGTTTATACAGCATTATCATGGTGACTTGAGCTCTGTTGATTTGCGTTTTCTCTGCTTTTCTCTCGCCTTCCCCTTCTTGTTTCCCTGTCCCTCCTAATTTCGGCAAAATGGAGTTTTGTTCTGTTCGTTGAATTCTGTGGATTGGCAATGGCATCATCGGTCAAACGAACCATAATTTCGGCAATAATTTTTTTATTCGTTTCTATGCCAGTAGCGTTTGATGGGTATTGAATATGAAGCAAAATGAATCAATTGGAACAGGTCAAATGTTTAATAATGCCCCTGCCCCTGGGAGGTTTTGTTTGAGCTACTAATGGGAGGTTTTGTTTGAGCGACTAATGAGTAAAGCATTTGACTCAGCTTCACGTCATGTCTTGATTATCGACCCGACAACTTAAAGAGGACTTGTGGGAACGATCAGAAAGAAGCTCAAAGGACGAATCCCCACTTTGGCTGTTGTGGAAGTAAAGTTGACATCGTACTAAAGCATAGTAGAACCAGGCAAAGAAGATCTCCACCTCCTTGACTCTGTCAAATTCAGTCGTTGTTTCACTCTGTAATTCTCCATTTGGGCCGCTGGGTCTAAATCTATTGCACATTGGCTCCAAACCTATGTACTTCGGTGGTGACTTCTTGCTTTCTTGGTCAACATGGATTGCCTATATTGCAACGGTAATTTCGGTTGTCTTCTCCATTTACCTCTTGAACGACTTCTGCAAGAAAAGAAGCGCACAATCTGTTCGTAAAAATGTGCCACAAGTCAAAAGATAGTTGCCTGTCTCGCTTGTCCAAGTAAATAGCAATTTGTCCATCGCTGCTATACCAGGATATGATTATGAGGTTTTCTTGAGCTTTAGGGTATCAAATACTGACAAGGGCTTCACTGAATTTCTCTATGATAGCCTTATAGATGCCGATGTCAGGACCTTCAAAGACAGTGAGAAAGCTCCGTTTAGGAGGAGATTGGCCCTGATCTTTTAGAAGCCATCAAGAACCCAAGGATCTTCATAGCAATTTTCTCTAGAGAGTAAAGATTATGCTTCTGGTTGATGGTGCCAGAAGGAGCTGGCGCCAATGGTTAAATGTAGGGAAGAAAGAAAAATGTGATATTTTCAATATTCTATCACGCCCCATTCAAGGATGGAGGGATGCTTTCAATGTGAATGGAGCATTGAAGGATGGGAACCGAAGAACATGGCTGATGGGTAATTTGTTAATTCATGAGTTTGCGTGACTTGCTATGTTGTGGATTTCTATTTTCTAGCTTTGTGAATGCATGATTGGTTTGCTAGCATGTATTTGGAGAAGAGAGAATTGTTATTGTTAATTACTAATCAAATACTATGTCATGTCACTCTTATAAAGTATGCCTATAACATTTGCACATCGTATCACTGGTGGTGTATCACTGCTTTAACCACCACCACTAGCTAGCCGATCTAGCGGTGCTATACTGCTATTGTCTCTACAACCACCACCAATCAGGTAAGACTACTATTGCTAAGGTCGTGTACAACCAAACTTCTTGAACCATTTGAGTACCATATCTTTGGCAAAGACGTCTGAGAGCCATCGCTACAACACAAGGGTCTTGAATATTTGCAGAATTTACTGCTCTCTAACACCCTAATTGGTGATCACTCTGATTTTGCAAGTGTCGATAAAGGGATCCAAGAGCTTGAGTAGAGATTGGGGAATAATAAAGTTCTCATTCTTCTTGATGAAAAGCTGAAGCTCATGGATCTTGAAAGTTGCAGAAGTCTACATGAGTGTTGAAGTTTAGCGAGATCAAACACACGAAAAAATAACTCAAGGAAATAATGTGGTTTAAGGAAATAATGTGGTTCAGCAATATGCCTACATCCACAGACAAAAAAACTCCCTCTCTTCTTTTTTTTCATAGAGAGTAGGTCTGCCATTATTCTTCATATATATAGCATACACGGTTGCTTACAGCAAGGCAACAGGTAACCATTTTACATAAGGAAGGAAACGCTAGAAATAGGAAACAAGCATAATATAATAGCAAAAATATCTCCTTCCTAAAAATAAGAGACAAAAATCTTGCCAACACTCCGATATGGATCATGCGGAAGATGATCGTTCTACGAAGATCCATGAGTTACTTAATTGCTAATCTCGACCTCTAATCGAACCTGTGATTGGTAATCTCGGTATAAACGCGACTTGTTGACGAACCTGTGTCAACCAATCCACGCTATAACACCACGAACAAGAGAATTCGCGATCTTGCTCGATAAGTTAAATTCGATTGCCACAAGGGAGCCTTGATAAGATCTAGTCCTCAAGAGAACTCAAGAAGAAAACTTTGCTATATAAAATTTTGCTTCCTCTTAAAAATCTATAAGCAACCTTATATAGGGTGCTAACCCTAATCCTAATCCTACTAGGATTAAAATTACAAAAATAACCTTAATTATTAAAAATTCGTCCAAAAATAGAAAAATACCTAAAAGTTCATCTAAACGACTCTAAATCGCTAAAAACGTCATCAATCACTACTAAAGAAGTGAGTATTGATCAGTGACCCATTTCAAGCGTCCATCCAAATTTGAGCCAATTCGAGTTCAATCAATTCTAAGCTCTTTTGGAATTATTGGACTAAAAGTAATCATGTTGCGCCAAGGAGTTTCAGAATCTTCAAGTTTCGAATCCAGATTATCTTCATTCCAAATATCTTGAACCATGATGCCGATAACTTGTTTGAATTCCTTCGCTCTCACTCGAGTGATCGGGCCTAGCGGATAGAATAACGGGTCCCTAGCACTTCCTCCTCGATAGGGTTCGATGTCCACATCATTCCCTCCCCGTGCAAAGGATTTGCCCTCAAATCAGCATCTGCATAAAAAGAGTCAAATCGTAAACATTAAAAGTAGCACTAATACCATACTCACCGGAAGGTCAAGCTTGTAAGCATTATCGTTAACTCTTTCCAACACCATAAATGGTCCATCCCTCGCGGTAGCAATTTAGAGTGTCGCTGTTTGGGGAAACTAGAGATGGCCAAGGTTCGAACCGACCGATTCGGTTCGTGGCCAAGAATGAACCGGAATCGTCGGTTCGTAACCGGTTCGGTTGATCGGTTCGAACCGGGCCGCCCTCGCCAGACGAGGGCGAGCCTCGTCGAGCTGGCGCCGGGCGAGGCTTGCTCGAGGGGGGCGAGATCGAGGCGAGCTCGCCGATGCCGGGCGAGGCTCGCCGCGCGGGCGTATCCTCACGGGGGAGCGAGCGGCTGCTTCCCTTCACTCCCTTCAGCAACCTCGTCGGCGTCGAGGCGAGCGCCCTCGCCTGGCCAGCGGGCCGGCCCTGCGCTCCGGCTGCCGTGAAAGTCGACCTCGCTACGGCCCAGCAGGCGGCCTACTTTGCAACCGGCGGTGAGGCTACCGCGAATCGCGAGCTTCGACCTACTTGTCGAGCGAGCGGCTTTCGCCGATTACGGCAGTCGACCCGCACTGCAGCGGCGAGCGAGGCAGAGCCTGCGCCGATTCTGACCGAGGTGGGCGACCCTATGACGGTGAGGCCCTCGCACCTTCGCGAGAATCATTTCGCCCGGCTGTACAGCTTGTATTTCACGGGCGCTCCGCCTGCAGTTTTTTTTTTTGTTGGGATCGGGCGGAACCGCCCGGTTCCGGGGTTCCATTTTTTTTTTTTGTTAGATCGCCCGGCACTGTAGGGCGCGGGCGGTTCCGGTTCAGGAACCGAACCTGGCCCGGTCAGCGGGCGGGCCGAACTTTGACGGGCGGTTACGGGCAAAACCGCCCGTGGCCATGTCTAGGGGAAACGCTGCTGTGCGATATGAACCCAAACCCAATCTCTAGGCTCAAACACTACTTTCTTGCGCCTTTGTTGGCTTGCTTTGCATATTACTTTGTCTTAAGCTCAATATTCAGCCACGTCTTCTCATGTAAAGTCTTCATAAATTCAGCTTTCTTAGTACATCTAAATTCACATGCTCAAAGAATAGGTAAATGGGTTAAATCTAACGGAGTTAAGGGATTAAAACCATAGACAACCTCAAACGGTGTGAATTTAGTAGCAGAATGCACTCCTCCTATTATAAGCAAACTCAACATGCGATAAACAATCTTCCCAAGACTGAATGTTCTTTTTAATGATAAAATGCAACAATGTCCCTAAAGTCCTATTAACTACTTGAGTTTGACCATCGGTTTGTGGATGACAAGTAGTAGAGAATAAAAGTTGTGTACCTAACTTCTTCCACAACTTCTTCCAAAAGTAGCTTAGAAATTTAGTATCTCGATCGAAACAATGGACCTAGGCATGCCATGCAAACGCACAACTTCACGAAAGAACAATTCAGCAACATTCGATACATCATCAGATTTTATGACAAGGTATAAAATGAGCCATCTTTGAAAATCGATCAACAACCACAAAAATAGAATCCTTGTCATGCTTAAACCTAGGCAATCCTAACACAAAATCCATAGAGATATCAACCCAAGGATGCGTTGGGATAGGCAAAGGTGTATACAAACAATGTGGTTTAATCGTAGACTTAGCCTGCTTACATGTGATACATCTCGCAAACTCTCGTGTGACATCTCGTTTCATGTGTGACAAAAAAAAAAAATGTTCATGCAACACTTCATAAGTCTTATTGATTCCAAAATGTCCCATTAAACCACTACTATGTGCCTCTCGTACTAACAACTCGCAAGAAAGAGCATCTAGGCAAACACAACTTATTTTCACGAAAGAGATATCCATCATGTCTATAAAACTTTTCAAACGCAGCATGCTTACAAGTTTCAAATACTCTTCCAAAATTATCATCGTCAGCGTAAAAACCTTTGATATGCTCAAAACCTAGATACTTTGCTCCTAGAGTAGTTAGAATTGCGTACTTTCGAGAAAGTGCATCGGCTACCACATTTTCCTTACCTTTTTGTACTTGATTATATATGGAAAAGTCTCAATGAACTCCAATCATTTGATATGTTTTTGTTCAACTTTTGCTGCCCCTCAAGTACTTTAAGGTCTCGTGGTCGGTGTAGATCACAAACTCCTTTGGCCACAAGTAATGTTGCCAATTCTCCAAAGTTTACACCAAAGCATACGTCTCCTTATCGTAAGTCGGATAATTTAATGTCGCTCCGCTTAACTTCTCGCTGAAATACGCTATAGGATGTCCTCCTTACATCAACACGACTCCAATTCCTGTACGGAAGCATCGCATTCTATCTTAAAAGTAGTACTGAAATTTGGTAAAGATAACAAATGAGCATTAGTCAACTTATCCTTTCATAGATTGAATGCTTTCTCTTGATCTTCTCCCCACGTGAAACCCACGTGCTTCTTGATAATCTCGGTTAAAGGTACGGGCGATGGTGTTGAAGTCTTTTACAAATCTACGATAGAAACTGGCTAAACCATGAAAGCTGCGCACCTCTTCTATTGTCTTAGGTGTTGGCCATTCACGGATTGCTTTCACCTTTTCTTCATCAACCTTGTATTCCATTAGCACCAACAACAAAGCCTAGAAATACTAATTTGTCAGTTACAAAACAGCACTTCTTTAGGTTAGCATATAATTGTTCAGCCCTTAAAACCTGTAAAACAGCTCGCACATGCTTAATATAGTCATCAAGATTTCGACTATATATCAGGATATCATCAAAATAGACAACTACAAATCGACCAATAAAAGCACGCAGAACATGATTCATAAGTCGCATGAAAGTACTAGGCACGTTAGTTAAACAGAATAGCATGACTAACCACTCATATAACCCGTACTTGGTCTTAAATGCAGTTTTCCATTCATCCCCTATTTCATTATAATTTGATGATAACCACTTTTCAGATCAATTTTAGTAAATATGCAAGCTCCATGCAATTCATCCAACATATCATCTAACCTAGGAATAGGATGTCGATACTTTACCGTTATGTTATTGATTGCTCGACAATCAACACACATCCACCACGACCCATCCTTCTTTGGCACCGACAAAACAGGAACAGCATACGGGCTAAGAGACTCTCTCACATATCCTTTGTTTAGTAATTCGCTAAAGTTCCTTTGTTTCTTCGAGGATTGCTTCGATATGCGGGTCGGTTAGGCAATGGTGCACCAAGAATCAAATCGATTTGATACTCTATGCCTCGAATCGGTGGTAAACCTCCGGGAAGTTCATCGGGAAAGACATTCAAATTCTTGCAATAAAGACCACGACAGAACTTGGCAAATTCGGGTCAAGTTCGTTAGTAGTAAATGATGCCTCTTTGTACAAAAGTACAAGTATCGGTTGGTCCGAAACAAAGCTCTCCTTACTTTGCTCGATTTTACATAAAAATTCTTTTCTCTCTTTTCTTTTCTCTCTCCTTTTCTCTCGATTTTTACTACTTTACTCTTATCTTCCTCTCCTTTTTACTTGTGTCTCGGAGTTTCCACGCAGGCCCTCAGTTTTTATCACTTTTCTCTCTCTCTCAACCTCACGTTGTAGTTTCAATTGATCTTCATACACCTCAAGTAGGGTGTCATTAGCACCAACGTGTATGTCTTCGATTCATCACCAATGAATATCGGTTAGTGTACCCGTCATGATGTACCTTTCAATCATCTTTGCCATGGCCTACCAAGCAAAAGATGCCCCCTTGCATAGGTATAACATCACACATCACCTCATTCTTATATCATCCTATCTCAAATGGAACTCAAACTTGCTTGATACTTTTACTTCACCACTATCATTCAACCACTGCAATCTATATGGTCTTGGATACTTTGTAATCTTCAATCCTAACTTCTCCACCATGGTACAACTTGCTACATTTATACAACTACCTCCATCAACAATCAAGCTACAAATTTTACCATTCACCAAGCATCTTGTATGGAACAAGTTATCGTGTTGATGGTGATGCTCCTCCTCTTTAACTTGAACATTAAGAGAACGCTTAACCACCATCAATTCATCCTTTACTTGACATCTCAACATCACTACAATCCTTCAATGGTAGCACGTCATCATCCTCTTCCTCCCTTTGACTTTCGATTCAACATCATTATGTCTAGTCATGACCATCACCCTCCTATTAGGGCACTGATTTGCCATATGACCCCTGCCCAAATACTTAAAGCATTTAATATCACGAGTCTTAGTTTATGGTTTTCAGTTTTACCTGAAACCAGATTTGAAATGACTTTGCTATCCTTCTCCTTCTCCTTCAAAGTTTCAGTCTTGATATTGTTTTCCTTCCAATTCGGCTTCTCGTCTCTCTTCCAATTAGACTTCCAATCGAGCTTGAACCTCCACCACTCTTGTAATTTCGATCCAACTTCAATTGCCGCTCAACTTTGATGGCTTTGTCCACTAATTCCTCCAATTCAACGTAGTGTTGCAGCTTTACTACCCTTTCTATATCTTGGCTCAAACCACACAAAATTCGTGACATTGTGGCTTCACGGTCTTCCACCACATTAGCACGGATCATAGCAATTTCCATCTTTTTATGGTATTCTTCCACACTCCTATTACATTGTGTAAGATTTTACAGCTTATGGAATAAGTCTCTGTGGTAATGACTAGGTATAAAGCGCCTCTTCATCACCTGCTTTCATCGCATCCCACATTTTTATTGGTCTTTCACTATTCGTCTCCTACTAGTCACAAATTGATCCCACCAAATTATAGCATAATCAATGAATTCAACAGCTGCAATTTTTACCTTTTTGAGCTCCGAATATCACCGGCAATCAAATACCATCTTCATCTGTTTCTCCTATTCTAGATACGCATCGGGATCATTCTTTCCTTGGAAAGATAGAATCTTCATCTTGATGTTGCCAAGTTTATCGTCTTCTCGATGTCTAAATCCTCGTCGTCCGTTTCTCCTCTCACACCGCCATCTTGATCATCTTACGTATCGGAGACATATGCATCATTAAATTGCCGTTGCCATCTAGGTTGTGTCCTAGGCTCCTCTCGCTGATTTTGTGGCCTCCCTCGTGGTGGCTCTCGGTCATCTTCAAGTCTCGTCTCACATCTTGCAACTCAATTGTTAAGTGCTTTAATTTGTAAACTCAATTGCTTTGATGCTTGCTAGAATCGCATCATCCCTTGGATGAGTCGATCCTCCCTTTGATTCACACTTCCCTGGCCCGAGCTTGATATTTTTTTTTAAACCTGCAAGAAAATGTTAGAGATAAAAGAAATCTCAATAGCCACTCCCTCACGTTTTTCGCTCAAAATGTTTGTCACTCCTCTTGTGTTTAACTCAATTTCGGCTTTTCTTCCTTCAATTAAACTCACACTCTTGCCTTTTACCTTTCGTTTTCTTCTAGAAAGCTCTTTTTCATACTTGAATCCAGTCTCACAAGCTCCTCATAACAATCGATAAACCACCAAACAAGATCAAATTCAGCAATATACCGCTCAACTCAGCAATTCAGCAAATTTTTGCGAGATTCGGATTCATATTCAATTTCTGCTACTGAAATATTTTTTTTTCTATTCGGTCCAACTATCAATGATAAAAAAAAAAAAAAACGAGTCGTCCTCTTGAATTTTTTTTTTCTTTGCTTTTTTTTTTTTGCCTCTTTTTTTTTTTTTTTTTTTGAAACTCAAGTACAATATATAAAGAAAAAAAAAAAACAACTAGGACTGAAAATCCTAAATTAAAATTGAAATCGTAGTAAGAACAAATTTAGAATCCTAATTCGATTAATAATGAAAAGCAGTAAAAGTAAGATAAGTAGACCTTATAGAACCAGCTTTGATACCGGATGATATGGATCTCGGCGGAAGATGATCATTCTACGAAGATCTATGAGTTCTGAATTGCTAACCTCGACCTTCAATCGAACACCGTGATTGGTAATCTCGATATGAACACGACTGTTGACGAACCCAGTATCAACCAATCCACGCTATAACGCCACGAACAAGAGAATTCGCGATCTTGCTCGATAAGTTAAATTCGATCGCTACAAGGGAGCCTTGATAAGATCTAGTCTTCAAGAGAACTCAAGAAGAAAACTTTGCTATATAAAATTCTGCTTCCTCTTAGAAACCTATAAGCAACCTTATATAGGGTGCTAACCCTAATCTTAATCCTACTAGGATTAAAATTACAAAAATAACCTTAATTATTAAAAATTCGTCCAAAAATAGAAAAATGCCTAAAAGTTCATCTAAACGACTCCAAATCGCTAAAAAACATCATCAATCACTACTAAAGTAGTGAGTATTAATCAATGCCCATTTCAAGCGTCCATCCAAATTTGAGCCAATTCGAAGTTCATCAATTCTAAGCTCCTTCGAATTCGCTGGACCAAAAGTAATCATGTTGCACCAAGGAGTTTTGAGAATCTTCAAGTTTCAAATCCAGATTATCTTCATTCCAAATATCTTGAACCATGATGCCGATAGCTTGTTTGAATTCCTTCACTCTCGCCGAGTGATCGGGCCTAGCGGATAGAATAACGGGTCCCTAGAACCTCCTCCTCGATAGGGTTCGATGTCCACATCACACCCCCCTCAAATTGGGCGAAGACTTCGTCGGAGGTCAACTTGTTCACCACAGTTTGGAAAACTCCTTTTGATAATGCTTTGGTGAAGACATATGTAAGCTGATCCTTACGAATGTGTGAGTCTCAATTGTTTTATCCTGAACCTTCTCTCTCACAAAGTGACAATCCACTTCTATGTGTTTTGTTCTCTCATGAAAGGCTAGATTTAAAGCAATGTGAGTTGCAGCTTGATTATCACAAAACAGCTTTGTTGGTGTAGTTGTAGGCTTACATCCCAATTCTTGAAGTAAAAAAACGCAGCCACACAATTTCACTAGTAGTGGTGGCCATAGCGCGATACTTGACTTCTGCGCTTGAACGTGCAACAATGGTTTGTTTTTTCTCTTCCAAGTGACAATATTACCTCCAACAAAACGTCTGAAACCAGTTGTGGATTTTCTATCCATCGGACTTCCAGCCCCATCTCGCATCGGTGTAACCCTCTATATCTCGTGTGACCATTGTTCTTCATCAAGATTCCCTTTCCGGTGAAGCTTTCAAAGACCAAAGAAGATGATCCACCAATCCCATGTGACCTTCAGTGGGATTATGCATAAATTGGCTCACATAACTAACATCATATGCAATATCGAGTCTAGTGATAGTTAAGTAAATCAAGCGTCCTACTAAACGTTGAAACCCGACCAACATCCCGCAATGGTACAATTGTTAGAAACTACTTTGCTGTTATACTCCATAGGGACACTTGCGGGTTTAACTCCCAACTTACTAGTCTCTTTTAATAAATCAAGAACATACTTTCTCTGGAATAAAAATAATCGTTTGCAAGAATGTGCCAATTCAATGCTCAAAAAATAATGCAACCTACCAAGGTCTTTGATATCAAATTCCTTGCTCAAATGATGCTTGAGTGCTTTAATCCCGGGTTGATTACTACCATCTTGACCAAATTAGCAACACACACAAGAATAATAATAATACCCTGGTCATTTGACTTAGTGATCATAGAGGAATCCAAAGCACCTCTCTTGAACTCGAATTTGATTAGTGCTAAACTAAGTTTGCCATACCAAGCTCTAGGTGACTATTTAAGACCATAGATAGCTTTCTTGGGTTTACAAATAGTTCCATCCTTACCTTGTAATGCATGCTCAGGTGGTAAATCCATGTAGACTTCTTCTTCTAAGTCCCCATGTAAAAAGGCATTCTTTACATCCATTTGGAACAAAGGCCATCCATGATTTATTTGCTACGGACGTAAGTACTCACACCGTATTCATCTTAACCACCGGAGCAAATGTTTCTTTATAGTCTATGCCGTAGGTTTGGGTGTATCCTTTGGCGACAAGTCTAGCTTTGTACCTCTCGACTGTGCCATCACTATTATATTTGATCTTATAAATCCATCTACATCCCACGGTCTTTCTTTCTCTTGGCAACTGCACCAACTCCCAAGTCTGGTTTCGATTCGATTGCCTCAATCTCATCTTTCATTGCTTTAATCCACACACGTTTCTTATTTGCTTCCTTAAAACTCTTGGGATCCTATTGTTCTTCAATGGTAGATAGAAAACTCAAATAACTGTAAGATACTTTGTCATATCCAACAAAATTCTGAATAGGGTGCTGAATTGTATGAAATGTAGAAAATCCGAAGACGGGTTGAAGGTCTAGGGATATGAGCTGACCTGCGAACAGAAATAAGTCGTGAACCTCTGCTGTTGAAGTCTCATTTATCAACTCTTCACCTGCAGCTTTAGAATTTTCACTGGTGCTGACACACTTGATTTTGATGACAAGTGCCTAATACCTACAGTTTCGACTTTCGATAACAGTCCCATCCCCTTGGTGATTTTCCGCACAGCCCCGGTTTCAACCTCCTGATTTTTGGGGTTATTTTTGGTGTTGCCAACCACTATAGGGATAGGAACGGGCTCAAATTCGATAGAAAAACCTTGATAGTTGTCCTCCCCTGAATTTGAACCCTATTGGAAAAAAAACATGTGGACCTCATCAAAAACACATCATGAGAAAAATAAACTCACTTAGTCTTTGGGGTCATAGCATTTATAGGCCTTTTTGGTGGAAGAGTAGCCGACAAATACACACTTCGAGCACAGGGATCTAGTTTTCCACCATTTTGAGAGTGGACGTAGCAAACGCAGCTAAAGATTCATAAATGAGAAATATCAAACTTTCGTCCATACAAGATCTCCACAGGGGGTCACATAACACAAAACCCGACTAGGTAACCTATTGATCAAATAACAACTAGTTAGAATAGCATCTGCCCAATAAGATTTAGGTATGTTTCCAAAATAATAGGGCCCTGGTAACTTCAAGGAGGTGTTGATTTTTTGTTATGCTAAACCGTTATGTCTTTCAAGGCCCCAACACAAGATGTTTGATGTGTGATACCCAAACTACTCAAGACCGCTTGAAAACTCCGATTGGTGTATTCAATATCATTGTCATTGCGCATTACCTTCACAGAGGTATTAAATTGATTTTTCACCATGTTGCAAAATTCTTGAAAGACAAGAAGAACTTGAGTCTTGGATTTTAAAAGGCGAATCCACATAGCACGAGAGATTTATCATCAATGAATGTAATAAAGTATCTAAAACCCTCCTTAGAATCAACGGGTGAATTACCCCAAACATCCAAATGAACAACATAAAACAATTCAAAGGATCTACTATTGCTATCCGAAACGGTAACCTATGCTGTTTTGCAAAGTGATAAGGATCACAATTGCTTGAATCATGACGAAATGACACGTCAAGAGCATGTAATACTCGATCGGATGGATAACCCATACGCCAATGCCACACTCATGAATTGTCTCCTCCTTTTATTATTGTCAAAGCTGCATTAGGAAGCTCCAAGGTGTATAACCCGTCTTGCAATCGCCCCTCACCAATCATCCTCTTGGTGGTGCGATCTTGAAAGAGCACCTTTTGAGGGGTAAAAATAACATTGCAATTCCATTGGTTAGTACACTTGCTTATAGACATCAAATTTGATGATAGTTTAGGAACCAACAAAGCTTCCAATTCCTTTGAAAAGAATTTAATTTGTCCCACTCCTCATGTGGGAACCTGCGCCCGTCGTTAGTAACCGTAATAGGAGGATGCAAAGTACTATAACCAGTATGAGACAATATATTTGAAGAGCTGCACATGTGATCTGTGGCTCCGGAATCCACAATAAATCGTGTTTTAGGAAAAAACAGAGAGTGCATACTCATTACCGGATGTTGTAGCAAGATTCCCGAACTCCTTGTTAGCGATTCGCCCTAAGCCCATGCATTTGAATCAGCAGTTGCACTTGTTGAGTTGAAGAATCAAGTTTTGTCTGAATATTTGCCAAATCTCCTTGAATAACCGCATTGGCGTTCGGCCCCCTTCTCCTTGTTTTGGCGAAGATGAGGGTGAAGAGACCAGCATCTCTCCTTAGAGTGACCATCACGATCCAAAGTGATCACAATGAAAACTGATGGGTTTCTTGTTTTTTTCCTTTGACGAATCGTGACCAAAGCACCTTGCCTAGGCTTGTTAGCCACGTTGTGGGCTGAATGCTCCACAGGATCTGCAAATCGATGCACGATCTGATTGCATCACCCTTCGTCTTGTTTCTCATTCTCGTATAATGGAACACATGGCATTAAAGGATGACATTTGCGGACCAGTCAATATTTGTCTCCTGGTCTCTTCAAACTCGGGCTTGAGGCTAGCTAGAAGTTGAAAAATGCAATCTTGCTCTTCTCGTTTGATGTAGTTGGCAACAATATTAGTAGGGGGCCTATATTGGCGGAGTTCATCCCATTGTCTCTTCAGATTTCCCAGATGCTCAGTAAAGGATTGATTTGAACCTTGCTTGGAGTTAGCAATCCCTTGCTGCAACTCGAAGATCCTGGACGCATTATTTTCTTGTCCGTACACTTCACACAATGACTCCCATAAAGTTCGAGCAGAATCCGAATATGCGAATATCTCATAGATCACGAGTTTCCATGGAGTTGAATATCCATGTCATAACATTGTGGTCATTAGCTTGCCACTCTTCAAATTTTGGGCTACCCACGGCCGGAGGAGGGTCTGCCCATTGATATGTCCAAGCCTAAACCTTCCTCCAAGGGTAATAGTCACGGGGCGGGACCAAGAAAGGAAGTTGTTTCCATTCAGCAACAAGGAAGTCGACGTTGGTTGTGTAACTCATGAACAACAGCCTTTAAAGGATCAAATCCAGAGGCTTCATCTTGTTTTGTATCCATGCCTCGTAACAAGCAGCAATGCAGACACAAAACAACTATAATCGATTGGGACAAGGATCCAATTGCTGGAACAGAAAGACAGAATCGAAAAAGGAATCAAAATACAACATGCTCGATACCATGTTGAAGTTTAGTGGGGTCAAACACAAGAATAATAACTCAAGGAAATAACGTGGTTCAGCAATATGCCTACATCCATATACAAAAACTCCCCTCTCTTCTTTTTTTCATAGAGAGTAGGTCTGCCATTATTCTTCATATATACAGCATACGGTTGCTTATAGCAAGGCAACATGTAACCATTTTACATAAGGAAGGAAGCGCCTAAAATAGGAAACAAGAATAATATAATAGCAAAATATCTCCTTTCCAAGAATAGGAGACAAAAGTCTTGCCAACAAAGTGAGATTGAGGGGCTTGAATAGACGAAATCATTGAGTTGCTGAACATTTCTTGGTGCAAAGAAATTGAAAAACTACCAAACCTTTCAAAGCTGCAGAGGTTATGAAATGGAGAAATTCAAGGCTTTGTGAGAAAGATATAGATTTGGGGTCTTGAGGTATTTTACTCTCTGTAGTTGTTGGACATTACAGGATGTACACTTGTATAGCGCTTGAGAATGTACCTGATATGCCAAGTGTTACAATTAAGCGTTAAATCTAGTTATTTAGTAAAGATGGAGGTTACTTAATCTGCCGAACGTTACAAGGCACCTTTCACAAGTAGTTTGATGCGATCCTCTCCGTGCAACTTCCAATAGGTAATTACCCTAATTGCTTGGTTCCGTTTTATTCAATTTTATTTTTCTGTCTGCATAATCATTGAAGAAATTGCTTATTCTGATAAATTTCTATACCAACGTCCAAAAACATCCTCGACAAATAAAGAACTGCAAAAAATAACACCCCGACGTTTCCTGCGTGTTGAATTAGCGAGATAGCTGTCATACTATGTAAGTTCTTCTATGTCAAGTCTTTGAGAAGCGTACTTTCTTTATTCTTTTGTCCTCGTGCAGGCTCACATACCAAATACCCACACGAGTTAGATTTGCCATTTCCATGCGTGTTCCCATTGGCAAGGAGGATATACTATCGCTGTTCATCTGTTATAGACGACGATCTCCCACTCTCGATTTTTTCGATTGTATGAATGAACCAGTCCTCTTGCATTATTTCCTATGTCATGCTGAGTGAAGTAGTTATCTCCTTCAATAGGAATATATGTCGCTTGGCGTATGAAAGAACTTAGTGTAGTGTGTTTCTGAAGATGAAGCACGCTTATTGTAGATCTGCATCGATATTCCTGGTTGGGTTGTTATCGCAGCTTAACTAATGTACTTATCATGGCAACTTAAGTCAGTGCTCCACATTCTTGAGCACATTGCTGGTGTTTTGCGAGGGAAAATAAAGAATGTTTTACCGCTACTGGTTGTGACGTTCCGTAATTTCCACTAATTGGAAATTATAAAATAACCGAAGTTTTATGAAATGTGCTCGTAGTAAATTCTACCTTGAACTGATCATTCCCCGGAATGCTAACCATTAGGGAAAGGCTAATAGGGGAATTAAATTCGCATTTACCAAAGAAAATTCTATTGTGAATGGATTTAGACCATTAAATCGCGTAAGTGATATTTTTGAGCCACCGCTGGTCGATCCAAGGATAGTTAGGGGGTCGGGCCGCCACCGCCCTAGTTGTGGATCGCGGGTGATTCCGTTGGACTACGAAATGACTTAACGAATGATTATGAAATTATACCGAATCGATCGTATTCTTTAGATCAAGTGATTGATCTTCGCGATTTTTATGACAACCGAGACCGCCACGCACCAAACGGACTTGCACGTGACTCGATTCAATATCAGTCATGAGTCGATTCTCGCGAATTTCCCTAGTAAGTCGCAGCAGTGCGAGGCGTGTACTTCAACGTGGGTCACCAAGCGAGTGGATGTGAAAGTGAAAATGAGACTGGAAGGAATAGTGGAATGAGAACGATACATGCACGTGTTTGCATACGATGTGATTGTGATTGAGTACGGTGTGCGCATGTTTGAGTTCGACTATATTATTTGATGTGCCTGAAATGTAATGGTTTGATGTGTATGAATACACGTGTGTCTATGTGATTGTCTGGAGGTACATGATAGTCTAGGTTGGGTTTAGGGGTGTACTTATTGAGAAATGTTTCACGGTTGTTTTCAACCAAACATTTCAGAACCCCGACCTGAGTCGTGAATAATCCGCCACAACCATCGGAACGTTTTGGAGTACCAAAGGCATCAAGTATGAAGTAGCTAAGTTTCCGATGGGTGATGGGATGACCTAGGTAAGACACACAATGACCGTGTTTGTAGAAGTGGGAAAGCTTGCCTTGGATGAGAACCATTTTTGAGTTTGAACGTCAGGTCATCGACTCTTTTTTGATTTTGGTAGTTTTAGTAAAGTGTGCACTGGTAGATAGAGATTTGTTTTATTGTATATATGGTGGAACAAGTTGAACAAGAAATGAAAATGTATATTCTCCCAATTCTCCCAGTTTAATTTGTCGTGGTGCTTATGGTTTCTGTTTGCGTGATTAAATCTCTGATGTTTAGTTAAGATCGGGCGACAACCTCGGACGTCAGAATCGCTCGACCGAGGCGGATGTCGCAGCTCGACGGGTTCGGGGGGCGTGACATCCCGCTTTGAATTGGTATCGAAAGGTCGGTTCGATCTAAAATTGATCGAATTGGAGTTATAAGGAGCGGAAACCTTGGGGTAGTAATTGGGGAGATCTTAATGGGGTGTAGAGTAGAGTGAGCTACACGTGCCTTCGATTGTTTGTTGTGATTGATTGAGTAAGTTAAATTGTTGTGTGATAATAGAATTGCAGGTGCATCCGGACCCGAGGTAAGTGTTCGCACTGGAGATTGTGATTCCGATTGGTAATGGGGAATTGCTTGTTGAGTGAGCTGCGGTTAATTCGCGCTTAGAATTGGATTAAGCTTAGTTGGTTTAGACCGCTAATTTCGAATGGAATTACAGCAGGTAGTAGAGTGGTAGAATCGTGACGATGAGCAGCGAGGGGAAGAGGAGTAGGAAGAGTCTCAAGAAGGGGCACCGTAAAGGATCCAGGGTAGAGGACGCGGGCGAGTTAGAGCCGAGAGGATCTTGGAATGGGTGCCGGAGTGATGGAAAATTTAGGAGTTGATGCCGGAGTAGCAAGCAAACCCCGGAATAGAAGTTAGACCTGTTGTGGACCCGAGAATGGAAGTCGAATGAGAACATTGAACGGATTGGTGATATAACAAACGGGCAGACTTTAGAGCGAGCTGTCCCGATTGCCCAAGCTGCCGAGGTCATGCTATTGCTGATAATAACGAGAACCAAGGTTAGGAGCAAGTGATTGCTAATAGACCTATGCATCAGCTAGTAGAGCAGTTTATTAAGTTGAAACTCCCTAAGTTTTCTAGGAAAGGAGATCCTGAGGCTGCACCTAGATGGGTAGAGGAACTTGAGAAGGCCTTTTAAGGTGTTTGGAGTGTAATGATCACGAAAAGTGACGCTGGCGCCTATCAATTGCAAGATAATGCGAATGATTGGTGGAAAGCCACTAGGGATAGGATTTTTCCCAAGGTACAGCCAAGACTTGGGCTGTTTTAATGAGAATTTCTATGAGAAGTACTTTTAGCTAGTGCTAGAGAAAAGAAACTCGCGGAGTTTATGAAACTTCGCCAGTATGTATGATAGTAGATCAATATGAGACGAAATTGCTGAGATTATTTAAGTTCGCACCGAGAATGGTGGAACATCCTAAGGATAAGGCGCGAGATTTTGGATGGATTGAGAGCGACATCCGTAGCTAATTGTTACTAATAAATGGGAATGTATGGAGCAGATATTTGATAGGGCCCATTTCTCTTGAGCGGGATCAAATGGATAGAGCCGCCGATTCCGGATCGAGATTTGTCCCGGTTGAAATAATCGTAATCCCGGAAGAGGCCGATGGTGGATAATAGGCGTTTCTACCCACTAGCAAAAGGAATATTGGAAAGCCTATCCGGATTGGGAATAGTCCATGTAGAATTTGTGGAGGTCGCCATGGAAACGGGCCTTGTCCGACCAGGTGAAGCGTGCTTTGGATGCAGAAAATTTGGGCATTACATAAGGAATTGCCCCAATCCCAAGAAGAATAGGTCACCGCTTTGCCGCCACCTCAGATTGAGAATTAGATTGGAGCGCCCCACAGCTAATTTGAATCGAATAGGCCTCAAAACGCAAGGACGAGTATATGCGATGGCCGATGAGAGGCCGAGAACGCACTGTGATTGTCACAGACACGATTTCTCTCTGGCAACTATGCTGCGTGATGCTTTATTTGATCCCCGAGCATCGTGATTCCTTCATATCGAAACAGTTTTGTGGAGTTAGTGGGAATAAAACCGCAATTGCTTGATGTTATGCTATGTGTGACGACTCCTTGAATGATAGAATGCTAATTTCATTGGGTTGTCCAAACTATAAGATTGTGATTGGGAATAGGGAGGAATTGATCGATCTAGCGGTTATAGATATGTATGACTTTGATGTGATAGTAGGGATGGATTGGCTGTCTAAGCGAGAGTCAGAATGGATTGCAATAGCGAGGTGATCCAATTTAACCCCGCTGGACATCCGAATTTAAATTTGTGGGAAGTCGAGGAGGACCCTCGATTCCGCTGATATCCTCGGTGGAAATGACGAAATTGTTGAATGAAGGATGCCAAGGATTTTTAGTCGCATGAGTTGATTCGACGGGGTCAAGAACCGAAAC
The DNA here is from genome assembly GCA_024733475.1 of Syzygium grande. NCBI lineage: Eukaryota > Viridiplantae > Streptophyta > Magnoliopsida > Myrtales > Myrtaceae > Syzygium > Syzygium grande. Next base: position 89,407 of record JAMXDD010000054.1, on the reverse strand, counting down.
TTGAGGATATAGTGGTAGTGTGTGAGTATCCTGATGTGTTTCCTCAAGAATTGCCGGGATTACCACCGGAAAGAGAAGTAGAATTTGTAATCGAGTTGGCACCTGAAACGAGCCAATCTCGAAAGCACCTTATAGAATGTCGCTATCAGAGTTAAAGGAATTAAAGGTGCAAATGCAAGAATTGTTAGATAAGAGATTTTTCCGTCTCCCAAGGCGCTCCGTGGGGAGCGCCAGTTTTATTTGTAAGGAAGAAAGATGGATCATTGAGATTGTGTATAGATTACGGGCAGCTGAATCAGGTGACAATAAAAATAAGTATCCCTTGCCGAGGATTGATGATTTGTTTGATTAGTTACAAGGGGCTTTGGTGTTCTCTAAAATTGATTTGAGAACGGGGTATCATCAATTGAGAATTAGGAAGGAGGATATACCGAAGATGGCATTTAGGACGAGATACGGACATTATGAATTTACGGTGATGCCGTTTGGATTAACGAACGCCTCTGCTGCCTTTATGGATATGATGAATAGGGTGTTTAAGGAATTCTTAGACCAGTTTGTGATTGTCTTTATCGACGATATATTGGTGTACTCGAAAAGCCTGGGGGAGCATGAATTTCATTTGCATCAAGTATTACGAACTTTAAGGGAGAACGCACTGTATGCTAAGTTTAGCAAGTGCGAGTTTTGGCTTAGTCGAGTGGCATTTCTTGGTCATGTAATTTCCGGAGAAGGAATTTCTATGGATCCATCAAGATTGAAGCTGTGATGAAATGGCCTAGACCGACAACGGTGATCAAGTTTGAGTTTTCTCGGTCCGCTGGATATTACCGCCGCTTTGTGGAAGGATTTTCGCAATAGCAATGCCGTTAACTCAATTATTAAAGAAGGAGAATAGATTTGAATGGACAGATCAAAGGTGAAGAAAGTTTTTAGGAGTTAAAGCGGAGGTTGACAACGGCACCAAAGGTTGACGATTCCATCGACCCCGAGGGTATGAGATATACAAAGGATGCGTCGTTGAAGGGATTAGGGTGTGTTGATGTAACATGGATGAGTGGTAGCCTATGCATCCAGGCAGTTAAGGCCACATGAACTGAATTATCCAACGATGACTTGAGTTAGCAAATGATAGTGTTCGCATCAAGATTTGGCGACACTATTTATGCGGAGAGAAGTTTCAGATTTATATTGATCATCAAAGCCTCAAATATTTATTTTCTTAGAAAGAGTTGAATATGAGGCATCGACGTTGGATGGAATTGGTAAAAGATTATGATTGTGATATTCGCACCACCCTAGAAAGGCAAACCAAGTTGCGAATGCGTTGAGCCGGAAATCAAGCATCGCGCATTTGATGGTCAAGGAGTGGACTCTGTTGGAGAAAGTGCGAGATTCGTAGTTCAAGTTGGAAGTAAGTCGAGTCTTGAGCCTATTAGCTACGTTAAGGATTGAGCTGAAAATCCAAGCTAGAGTTAAAGCTTTGCAATCTACGGACCCGGATACAGAAGGTTATTGAGATGGACGTTATTAAGAGGAAGCCAGATTTTCAGGTATCCGAGGACGGCGTTTTGAAATTTCGTGGGAGGTTATGTGTGTCAAACGATGCGGGAGTTAAGGAAGAAATTCTATCCAAGCGCATCGTAGTCAAGACAAAGATCCACTCTTGCAATACTAAAATGTATAGGAATTTGAGGCAGACATTATTGGTGGAATGGTATGAAGTCGGACATTACTAAGCACGTGGCTAAATGTCTAACGTGTCAAGAGGGTGAAGGCGCAACATTGTAAACCTGGAGGATTGTTGCGACCGTTGGAAATCTCATAGTGGAAGTGGGAACATATAACCATGGATTTTGTATCGATTGCCAAGAAGTCAACGAGGCCACGACGGTATTTGGGTGATTGTCGACAAATTGACTAAGTTGGTACACTTTTTTGGCGGTCAAAGAAAAGGATTTCTCGTTAGAATGGTATGTAGAGTTATACGTTACAACAGATAGTTCGCTCTACATGGGGTACCAAAGGTGTCTATAACATCGAATCGTGATCCTAGGTTTACCGCCAATATTTGGAAAATTTTGCGCAGACGGGTTAGGATCTAAATTCTGATTTAGTGCAGCTTATCATCCTCGAGACGGATGGCCATCCGAGAGGATGATTCAGACGCTAGAAGATATGCTCAGGACATGTGTACTAGATTTTCAAGGAAAGTGGGAAGAGCAATTGCCCTTGGTGGAGTTTGCTTACAATAACAGTTTCCAGCAAAGTATCGGGATAGCACCTTTTGAAGCGTTATATGGCAGGGCTTGTAGGACGCCCGTGTGTTGGGACGAAGTGGGAGAACGAACTATAACAGGACCAGAGTTAGTGGAACAATCGATCGAGGCAGTAAAGATCATTCGTGAAAGGCTGAGGACAGCGCAGAGCCGTCAAAGGAGTTATGCAGACAGAAGGCGAAGGCCTCTGGAATTTCAGGTAGGGGATCACGTGTTCCTTAAAGTGTTGCCCATACGAGGATTGTCCCGATTTGGTAAGAAGGGGAAATTGAGTCCGAGGTACGTGGGATCCTTCGAAGCATTGGAAAGAATTGGAGATCTAGCGTATCACCTTGCATTACCACCAAATATGTCGCAAGTGTACAATATGTTCCACGTATCGATGTTAAAAAAGTACGAATCGGATCCGACGCATGTGTTAAATTACGAAGAGATAGAAATGGATGAGAAGGTGTCATATGTCGAGAAATCGATCAGGATTGAAGATCGGAAGGAACGGGTTCTGAAAAATAAGACAATCCCGATGGTAAAATTATCCAGGAGGACCAAGGGATTGAAGGCGCAACCTGGGAAAGCGAAGAAATTATGCAACGTCAGTACCCCCAATTATTTGAGCAATAGTAAGGAGTTGTAAATTCTTAGTAGTGGTAAGATTGTAAATTTTAGGACGAAATTTTATAAGAGGGAAGATTGTGACATTCCAAAATTTCCGCCAATTGGAAATTATAAAATAACAGAGTTTTATGAAATGTGCTCGTAATAAATTCTACGCCGGAACTGATCATTCCCTGGGAATGCTAACCATTAGGGAAAGGCTAATAGGGGAATTAAATTTGCATGACCAAAGAAAATTCTATTGTGAATGGATTTAGACCATTAAATCGCGTAAATGATATTTTGAGCCACTTGTTGGTCGATCCAAGAATAGTTAGGGGTCAGTTAAGCCCACTGTCCTAGTAATGGATCTTGGGTGATTCTGTTGGACCACGAAATGACTTGACGAATGATTCTGAAATTATACCGAACAATCGTGCCCCTCGGATCAAGTGATTGATCTTGGCGATTTTATGACAATCGAGACCGTCACGTGCCGAGCGAACTTGCACGTGACTCGATTCAATATCAGTCATGAGTCGATTCTGTGAATTTCCCGGTGAGCTGCCCGTTAACTTGAGAAACGCTCGAGTTGCATTTAATAGAATTTAATTATTGAATTCTTGCCCAAATTGGACATTGAAAATTAGGAAGTCACGCGGAATGTTAGGAACGACATTGCACGTGACCCGTGTGAATTTTTGGTGCGCTCAAATCCTTGAAAAAAAATTCAATTTGGACAAGAAAGGAAGAAAGTGACCAAAATACCCCTAGGATTTATTAAAGGGTATGTTTTAAGAGTAAAGGACAATTTGGTAATTTTGCCCTAAAATTTTGATTGGACAATTTTACCCTTGGATATTTTGAAAATTACAAGTATACCCTTGGATATTTTTTTTGCAAGAATCGATCTCGGCCGTTGATTTCAAGATTAGATCGAATCCGGACCGTTGGATCGAAATTGTGAGAGGGGCATTTTGGGTAAAATGCCAATTTGGGTAAAAAAAAATTACTATTTAGGTCAAGAAGACCTTTTCTCTCTCCTCCATTTCTCTCCCTCTCTCCATCATGAAATCCTCTCCTCAAATTGCCGTGAGCTTCCCCTTCTCCACCGTGGGCTTTCCTTGGCGTTCTTCCTCTCTTTGCCCGGCATCGCCACACCGCCCGACGCCCGGACCGCCCTCAAGCCGTCGTCCACGCCGCCCCTCAAGCCACCACCATCCTCAAATCTCACCATCTCTTTCTCTCCCCCTTTCTCTCACGTGAGACAAGACCCATGGCCAAGTAAGCCATTGCCGCCACCCAAGCCGATCCCGCCACACAGGGCCGTGCGTAGTCGCCACTGTTCCCGATTAAGGGCTGCCGCTTTCCGTTCTAGCCGCGATAGTCTAGAACACGGGTAAGTCGCGCTCTAAACCCAATTTAGGATTTCGGGTATCAACAGGCGATTTTAGGCAAAACCGGGCATAGGGTAGGTGCGGAATGGCATGATTTAGAAGTGGGATTAGGTGGCGGGCCTTAGAATTGAAACCAGAAAATTTTTATTGGAAAATTCAGAAAATAGGGGCTGCAATTACTGTTCACGAGCTGTGATTTACTGTTTATGGGGCATTGATGATTTGTTAAGGCACATAAGTTGGATTTTTAGAACCGGTATTTTATGGCGAGAAAGTTCCGTGAAGGATCAGAATTAATCCGGCGCTGTTTGGTGGGAGAAAATGAGAATTTACATGTTGGACGATATTTAAATTATAAATAAATTGTGGTGATTAAATTAAGTATGTTGTTATGCAATTGGGTGACTGTATATGCTTGTTGGATGCACCGTGAGTTAGATTAAATTAATTATTGATATTATCATATCCTATGCTAAATGTGCATGAGCTACGTGTAAAATAATGCGTGTTCAGGCCCGCGTGTGAAGGGCCAGTTTCGTGTGATAAATGCGTGTGGAGCATGGCATGAGATAGAAGGAAATTGTGGTGTGGCAAGTGATGGTGGAAAAGTGTGTGAAAGTGCGAAAGTGCGAGTTTGGGATCGGGCCGAGTATCATAAACTCGGGCAGCGATCACGTAGGTCTATTGCATTTGGCACAGGCTGAGGCTTGAAAAAGCAAGAATGAGAATCGGTCCGAGGCACGATCAGCTCGGGTGAGACCGGGATTGGACCGAGGCATTATAAGCTCGGTTTCCGATCATGTAGGCCTGTCGCATTTGGTGCAGGCTGAGTGTTGGATCGCAGTGTACCTGAGGCGTGTACTTCAACGCGGGTCACTGGCGAGTGAAAGTGGAAAATGAATGATCGCAGTGTGCCTGAGGCGTGTACTTCAACGCGGGTCACTGGCGAGTGAAAGTGAAAAATGAATGATCGCAGTGTGCCTAAGGCGTGTACTTCAACACCGGTCACCGGGCGCGGTGAAAAGGAAAATGAATGATCGCGGTGTGCACAGGCGTATACTTCAACGCCGATTCTTGGCAAGTGAAAGTGGAAAATGAAGGGTCGCAGTGTGCTTGAGGCGTGTACTTCAACGCGGGTCACTGGCGAGTGGATGTGAAAGTGAAAATGAGAATGGAAGGAATAGTGGGATGAGAACGATACGTGCACGTGTTTGCATACGATGTGATTGTGATTAAGTACGGGTGTACGCATGTTTGAGTTTGACTATATTATTTAATGTGCCTGCAATGTAATGGTTTGATGTGTACGAATGCACGTGTGTCTATATGATTGTCTGGAGGTGCGTGATAGCCTAGGTTGGGTTTAGGGGTGAACTTACTGAGAAGTGTCTCACGATTATTTTCAACCAAACATTTCAGAACCCCGACCTGAGCCGTGAATAATCCGCCACAACCACCAGAACGTTTTGGAGTACCAGTGCATACGGAGTATGAGGTAGCTGAGTTTTCGATGGGTGACGGGATAACCTGGGTAAAACACACAACGACCGTGTTTGTAGAAGGGGAAAAGCTTGCCTTGGATAAGAACCATTTTTTAGGTTGAACGTCAGGTCATCGACTCCTTTTTGATTTTGGTAGTTTCAGTAAAGTGTGCACTGGTAGACAGAGGTTTGTTTTATTGTATATATGGTGGAACAAGTTGAACAAGAAATGAAAATGTATATTCTCCCAATTCTCCCTAGTTTAATTTGTCAGGGTGTTTATGGTTTCCGTTTGCGCGATTAAATCTCTGATGTTTAGTTGAGGTCGGCGATAACCTGAGACGTCTGGCCCTCGACCGGAGGCGGGATGTCGCAAAGCTCGATGAGGGTTCGGGCGTGACACTAGTAAATAATTGAAAAGTTAGATAACTATTATAAAATGCGTTGGTAACTAAATATTGACTAACAACTTGTTTTGCCTGTATATTACTAGTAAGTTACTATCATGTTGTGAAAAGTGCCAACATTTATTTGTAGTTTATCAACTGTTTTAGTGGAGTTAAAGATACCAACTCTTTTGAAAATTGTCAATTTTTTTCAAAATTACCTACTATTCCAATATACCAACATCTAGGGGTGTCAACTGGTCGGGTCGGGTTTTCATGATACCCGACCCGACTCAAACAAGACCTGAACATGATATAGCCACACAATCGGGTCAGTTCAGGTCATGTTCGGGTTAGGTCGGGTTCGTGTTTTTCGAAAAAGGGGACTCTGTTGAGGAGCTTTCTAATGCTAGAAAAGTGGAATCCCCAATCTTTTGTCCAAGGGAGGATGCCTAGCAGGCTGGTGCTACCAGATTAAAACTTGCAGAAAAAGATTATTATAGGTTGATTAAAACTTGCAGAAAAAGATTATTATAGGTTGGCATCAGTTTCACATATTTCATGGATGGAAATGCAAAGCATACAGTGTGGCTCTAACCAACATGTGAAATATGCAATGGAATTCGGCAACACAAGTTCTTCCAAAGAAAGAATTTATTGCCTTTTCACTACATTGGATGTAAAAACAGAAATTGGTCATGTTCAAAGACCAACAGAATGACCTCATAATATACAATCAAAAACACACAAAAATGCACTCTTTATCACTTACAAAAGTTCTAGAATTGAAGACTTCATTGAATTACTTCCAACAAAACCCGCTAAGCCTTCATAAAATCTTAACGATAGGATCCCAATAATGTGCATCATAATCCTAAAGCATCCCACCTTATTTCAATATTCCAAAATAGAAAGGGACTTAACAAAACATCAAATAATCAACAGAAAACAAACATATAAAGAAGAAACACTCGGCCAAAGCATATATTCCGTTCTTCCCTTCTTCGAATAAGCTCAATAACCTAGAGGGGCTCAAGCAACTTGCTCAAGCATCAACACCAGAAGATAGCAACACCATCCATGAAACATAGCCAACAAAAAGAACAAAAGCACCAAAACCCAACTTTCAATCAACGCATGAAAGCAAATCAAATCTCAGCACAGAGAGAGACCTAGAAGATCGAAACCCCCTAACGAAGTGTGCAGTTTCATCCACACCCAAAATGAACAAACAAGAAAAATGAAAAGCGGAATATCGCATCACACTACAACACAGCAACCCTCGAACTCCTAACAATTCAGCCCTCCACCAATCCCTCAGCTAGCTGAACCCCAAAAATCACCAAATCAACGCATCACTGCCTAGCCACAGTACCGCATTGCTATTCAGATCCGAGGTGAGATGGAACCCGCATGGATCAAATTGAGAAAAGCGACCAAGAACTCACCGGCTCCAGCTCCGTCAATGGCGTTGCATAAGGATGTGGGAAAAGGTCGATAGCCGCCGCTCGAAATTGGAGGGCAAAGGGATTCAATCCGCAGCCCGAGCGTGGGGGCGCTATGTCCAGGCGAGTGCCATGAGTCACGCAACAGCGGCCCTTCCCTCCTCCTTCTTCTTCTTCTTCTGCTCATGGATTCAACAGCGACACTTTTCGTCAAGACGATGGAAGAACGAAGAAGAAGATAAGGTTACATAATGTACCTCAATTTGTTTCCTTGTTTCGGTTGGGCTCGGGTGTGAACAAGAAGAAGATAGTGTTTCTTCGTTTCAGTTGGGCTCAGGTACCCGAGCCCAATTTTTTTTCTGTTACCCAAATAAGTTAAGATCCAATCCGACCTAATCTGAAAATTTTCTATTCGGTCGGGTCGTGTTTAAGCGGGTTTTTTTTTTGACACCCCTACCAACATCTATTTGTGGAGCTTAACTTATCAACTCTTATATGAAATTACTCTCATTTAAGGAAGATATCAACGTTGACTCCATTGTTTCAAAATTATAAATCGTTCCAATAGTTAACCAGAAATTATTTGCATAGCTTAGCAACATGTTAAGGTCACCAAACATTATATGAAATTACTAACTATTTTGAGTTCATACCAACATTTATGAGACTGTTGCATTGGTAGCAATTTTTTGAGTAGTTTTACCGGCATTTATTTGTGGAACTTACCAATGTGTTAAATGATCTAACTTTTACATGAAATGTCCATAATCACATTCAAAAGTCGCCATCATCTTCCTTTATTGTAACGAATTTTACTAATTAATGTGAAAACTTCAACTTTCTAAAATATATTCAAGCTTTTGGCCAAAAAAACAATGTTCAAACTTGCTCTTTTTCTTAATGAAAAGTCAACAGCTACATTTAAGCATATTTTCTCTAAGCTATCTTCTGATAATTTGAAAGTTCCAAAGTTGTTATCGATAAGTTTGAACTTACTTTTGACCTTGGAAAGTTAGAGAGTACATGGCAAAATTATTAACCAATATAAAGGAATTTATTAGACAATAGAGAAAGGTGCTAATCGATAAATCTACTTCCTTGCAACATACTAACCTATATATAAATTGCTTACCACGGTTAAAAACTAAAAACATATTAATGAAACTTACTTCTAAGTTTAAAAAGTTACTAGACATGTAGTGGATTTTTTTTTGTAAACATTTACAGAGAGAGACAGACATTAATGAGTGATAAATGGAGAAAAATTTGATTAACTTGTATCTATATTGACTGATGTCAGGATACATGTAGTGGGCCTTTTATAGACGTTTTGTGAAATTGCATGCAGGCACCCATTACGTCATAAAAATCATCGACTTATTCGAAGAATCTTCTTCCACCAACAAACGCGCATTTGCTGAAACTTCATATCCATGTTTGCGATTTGAGACATGCCTCTGTCACGTTGAACAAACCCAAGCTGTTAAGAAAGATTAATTCATGGTCTGGCTCTTGACGGATTCAAACCCTAATCGTCCACGGGCGACCAAGTCTTCTTCAGCTCTTTGAACAGATGAAAAGTGAGTCGTCAGCTTGTCCGAACATTCCATTGAAGAAGCAGAACGAGTGCTGATGGCGAAGCTTTCATTTGTTGCCCCTTCTTTATTTACCAACTTGCACCTTCTCTCTAGGATATAGCCTTTGTCTGCAAGGAAAAATTTCGAGCTTCTTCACGGTCTCTCAGTCAATCACTTTTTGTTTTCATGGGAATCGAAGAAATCGAAAGAGGTATTCCATTTTCTTCCTCTTCAGTTCATCCATGGAAGTTTGACGTGCATAAGGACGACCTTTGCAGCCCACCTCTTCCACGCGCTGAAGCAGGCGGGTTCTGCTACTTCGAGAACAATGACAAAGTGGAGACCGGGATTCTCATTGAGGCCAAGCTGCTCGATGCTATTCGCCATGCTAAGGTTTCTCTTGTCGTGTTCACCACCACCAATGCTGACTTGCGGTGTTGCTTGAACGAGCTGGTGGAGATCCTGAAGCGCAACAGGAGGTTCAGAGATCATCAGGGTCATGTGGTTCTGCCCATTTTCTCGATGTTGAGCCATGTGACGTTCGGAAACAGAGCGGGCTATTCAGGGATGGCTTTGGAAGGTGTTTGGCCACACCCACACGGACGATTTGCTGGTACAGAACTGGAGGGCTTCGCTTAAAGAAGCTGGGAATTTATCGGGTTGGCATTTATCTAATGATGCTAATGGGTAATGCACCATCTTCCTCAATAACATTATGTTCTTAGTCGTATTCTCAGTTGTGCTCACCGCAAAAGCTTCTATTGGTGCTCTATTTGAACTTAGGGTATGTTTGTTTGGAATAAAACTTCATGATAAAGAAAAATACTTTTCGGAGAATCATTTTTCATGAAAATGATAAGTTTTCCTTTGTTGGGTGATATGTCACGAAAAAATTTTGTCTGATGTTTGAATCTCATTTGGAAAATGATTTCAATTTTATGATTTTATATCAAGCAAAAAATATCGAATTTTTAAATAATTTTTATTTTTTTTTTTCCTTTTCTCTTCTTTTCTTTTTCTTCTTCCTCCTTTATCAGTTGCCGCACTACAAAAAACAAGGTTTTAGCGAAGAATTTTTATGACAAAAAATTTGCCAAAATTAACAAGAAAACGAATTTGCGACGGAAAAAAATCCATCGCTAATTCGGCATCGCAAAATTTAGCGACGGAAAATATCAATTTTCGTCGCTAATTTGCGACGAAAAAAAAAATTCGTATCAAATTAGCCACGAACTTTATTCATTGCAAATTAGCCACGAACTGTATTAAATCAAAAAAATTAAATCACTAATTGTCCGTCGAAAATTCGTTGCAAAATTCATCGCTAATTATCACAAAAAAAAATTAGGCTTTAGCGATGAATTTTGCCACGAAAAATTTGGCAAAATTCGTCACTAAACAAATTTGCGGCGAAATTAGCGATGGAAAAAAAAAATCCGTCGCGAATCACGCCGTCACAAAATTTTGCAATGAAAAATTTCAATTTTAAATCGCTAATTTGTGATGAAAAAAATTCATAGCAAAATTCGTCGTTAATTATTCGTGGCAAAATTCGTCGTTAATTTGTCATGAACTTTATTCGTCGCTAATTATTAATGGCAAAATTCGTCGCTAATTTGCCAGGAATTATATTCGTGATAAAATTCATCGCTAATTTTGTCATGAAATTTTTTTTTGTCAGTAATTTTTCACAAACTTATTGGTTGCAAAATTAAATAAGCTAACTTGCTACCCAAAATTTTTACTTTTGCCATTAACATTATTTGTGAACAATTTAGTGACGATTTTTTATTAATTCTTTTATGATGAACTCTGAACGAATATCGTTTAGGGACGAAATTTTATTTTTACAACAAACTTTTTGTAATTTGTGATCGTCTTTATAAAATCATTTATTTTATTTTTCAATTTTAAACCTAATTAAAAGCAAAATTAATTTTTGGAATTTATACCTAACATTGATTAAGCACTTAATAACATCAAAACATTATAATAATATGAAAATAAAATACATTCATCTACATTTTCCAAAATGTATGATCAAGCTAGAGAAGATCAAATAACAGTCAATTTGTCGGAGTTCAAAACATCATCGAAGCAAGTCTCTCACTTCTCCTCTCGGCCACTAACTCAAGGCCTCCTCAATGAACGCGTGAGGGCCGGACGGATCAAACCTCATCTTTGAACTCCGCCCGGTGGAGGAGGAGGAGGCCGAGGGCTTGGCCTTGGCCTCGGGTTGCTTCTCCTCTTCCTCCTCAAGTCGGAGATGATCGCCATGGACCCGGTGAGCACCGGGAGGGATCGAATCGGAGTTCCCGAACATCCACAGCGTGTTGATCCGCTTCTTTCAATTTGCACCGACACGGAAATGTAACGGCAAGCCTCTTTCAAAAAAAAAAAAAAAAAAAAACCCATCAAACGAGGGAGACCCCAATTGCAATCCCAGCAACAAGCACCACCCAACGACCCATTCAACACCCACCCATCTCCCCACACACACGGGAATCCACGCTTCAAGGGCACCCAAAATGAAATAGACAAACCCCCAGTTCAGTTCTCCTAACGGGCAGGCACGGACCCACGTAACCCTCGCCAAAATGAATGTGGCGTGGCGAGATCCGGGACGAGTAATGACATGGCAAACCAGAAGAAGCGCCCTGCGGGGGAAATTCCCCCCTCGATTCAGAAAGCCAGCCATGGGGGCTAGCGAGCGAGCTCGAATCGAAGGAGGAGGGGCTCGACGGCTACCGATCCGAGGGGGAAAAAGGATGAACACGCAGAGAAATCAAACACCTCTGCTCCGGGACACCAAAACCCCCGCCCGAATGGGACCACGAACATCGACGGAGGGACGAACCTGCCGTTGTCGTCACGACGTCGGATTCTTCTTCCTCGGAAAATTGAAGATCACAGATGCTCCTCGGGCTAGAGATCCTTCTCTAGCTCGATTTCCTCTAGGGCTCCGGGAGGCCATGGGCGAGGAAGAGTCATGAGGAAGCGCGGGGAAGGAGGTATCGAAAACCCTAGCTAGCGAGAGGTTTGGGGGTGTGGGGAGAGGGAAGAAAGAGAAGGAGAAAGAGAATGAGAAGCGAAAGCAAATCTGATTTGATCGGCAGAGAGAGAATGGGTGGGTGAGAGTGGGCTAATTGGGAGGAGGGCGAGGAACTTGAAATTTGGCGATGGACAAAAAAGTCCATCGCAAATTTTAGCAATGGACAAAGAAGTCTGTCCCAAATTTTAGCGACGGACTTCTTTTGACCGTCTACAAATTAGCGATGGACAAAAAACGTTCGCCGCTAATTTTCCATGGCTCAATTTATTTTTTGTAGTGTAATTTTGCTATGGATTTATTTTCCATCGCAAAATCCATCGCAAATTTACGACGGATTTATTTTTTTTCGCAAATTTCTGACGGATTTATTTTCCGTCGCAAAATTTGCGATGGATTCCAAAAAATAAAGGGTATTTTCCAATCTGTCATAAAATCCTTTGCAAATTTGCGATGGATTGGAAAATACCCTTTATTTTTGGAATCCGTTGCAAAATTTGGTCGCCAAATTTGCGACGAATTTATTTTTTTCGTCACAAATTTGCGACGGATTTATTTTCCATCGCAAATATCGTGGATTTATTTTCCGTCGCTAATTTGTGATTAATTTATTTTCCGTCGTTATTTTGTGACGGAAGTGATCTTCTTGCGGCACATGGCGCCCATTTTTTCAAATCCGTCGCTAATTTGCAACGGAATTAGCAATGGAAATGTTTATACCGACCAATTTTTCGAATTCATTGCTAATTCCGTCGGAACCTTGAGTAGATATGCTTATACACTTTTACATACAATGACACATTACTCATATTTGACGAATTAGTAAATGTCATGATCTAATTAAATCTAAGGGCGGCAAGTCTGGTAATTTTTTTTTTTTCATTAGAGCAGCAGAGGAATATCAAACAACTACGGAGGTTGTTGCAAAATGGGCCGATGTGACTAGCATTACGAACACTGTGGAGAAACATGACTAATGTGGATGTCGTTGTTACAAACAGACTCGATTGACGCTTTTTCAAATAACAATAGGGCTCTGATATCAAGTCAAGAATGTGATAAAAAAATTAAGAGCAATATATATATATCATTGTTAAATGAAGAGTACACAAACCTATTTATCGGTTTCATAGGATGACTATCTAAAAGGGAAAATATCAATTACAATCAATTAAAGGAAATATAGGGAATCTTCTAAATATTTCTCTAATAGAATGCATGCCCTCTATTCACTCATCATTCGGAGGCAACCCTTTAGGAGTAATTCATCTAATTGGTTAGATCAAATTGGCTAGGTCTAAATAAGAATATCTCTTTTATATAATCTCCTATGATATCCCTATATAGATACATTGACTTTACATTTCATACATCCACTCGATTCCAATCTATTTGAAAATTACTATAATTTATTTACCCATATATTTACTCATACATAAGAGCTACTTGTGGAGGAAACTGCCATATTCAACTAAATAGATATCGACGTTATCTATATCTAAGTCTTGAAAAAAAAATAAGATAAGATTTGCACCTATCGAATCTAACAAAGCTTATTTGGGACAAGAACATTTTAAGAGATTATCTAATATTGTAACATCCTGAATTTCGATCCATTTTCGGGATCCGACGAAGTGGATATTATTTCTCATTTGATTTTAGTACGTCTTGCCCGGAGCTGGCCCCTCGTGGGATATTGACCAATGGGAAAGGCTAACTAGGAAAACGGTACGTGGATTGGGGAGCCGATCGCGAATCGGGCACCGATTCGGAAATGGCGGGGAAAGTATTTTGGGCCCGTGTGGACTGATTCTAGGAAGGTAACGGTTTGGTTTGACCAACGATGTATGATCGGATCGCGGGTGATTTCGCTCGACCGAGAGTGCGGCGTGGTAAATAAATCGAACTTGAACCGAAACGATCGTGACCCCTAGAATAACCAATAATTCCTTGCGCTATCCCGTAATCGAGACCGTCATGACTCGAGTGACCCTAGCTCGATACACGTAACCCTAAATAGCCACCCATCGAGAGACTCTAAAATTCTGAGTGAGTGATTTTGATCGCCAAATTGGACCCGAACCCGATGTCGAAATTCTATGAGTGTTTGGCGACTATTTTGCAAGGACAATGTCATTTTGGTGTGGCCACATACATTTGGGGCTAGTCCAGCTGAAAATTGGAATTTCGGCCGAAATAGGAAAAATTACGATTTTGCCCCTTTGGATTCCGATGTCCATTTCCGAGGCCGTATGAGATTATTTTTTGAGCCGATCCCATTTTAGGGTGGCCACGCATGTTTTGGAGTAGTTATGGGGGAAAAATGGAATTTCGTTGGGGAAGTAAAAAATTGACTATTTTGCCCTCAACTTTGTAGTCGATTTTCGAAGGCTTAAAAAGGTGATTTTTGAATCGACACTATATTATGTTGGCCATGCACATTTGGGATTGGTATGGTCGAAAAATGAAATTTCGACCAAACAGGAAAATTATCGTTTTGCCCCTAGGCCTAATTAAGGGTATTCCGAATTTTGGGCAATTTTTGGAGATTTATTTGTGGATAATTATCAAGAAAAATTCAAAATTTTTGAAAGACCGAATTGCCCCTCAATTATTGGATTGGGGTGAATTTAGCCCATTCGATCAAGGGAAAAATGGTCAAGTGGCTAGAATGATGACATGTGGCACCCACTTTTGACCCATTGAAGACTACTTTGACTCTCTCTCTCTTCTCCTCCTCCCTCACGTTACTCTTCTTCTTCTTTACATTGAGCTCGCTGCTTCTTCCTTAGGTTCTTGCTTCTACTTTGCCCCTACTTTCTCTGCTTCTTCTTCATTTTTGCTTCCGTTCTGCTGCAACCTCTCCATTCCGGCACCATGCCAAAGACATTTTCCGCTAGAACTAGCCACCATCCCGTCCCCTTCAAATTTCCTCTTGTGGAGGCCGTCTGTCACCGCCTTTGAATCAGCTCAGTCCACCCATTTTCCTCACTTGTTCAGCCCACTTTTGGAAGCTTAATCTAAGTGATGGAAATCCTAACCCCTAATTAGGATTAGGTGCACTTTGGACAAGTTTTAGAGGTTAATTAGTGGGGGATAATTTGGCTAATATTGTGGTGATTTTAAGAGTCTAAGGTGATGATTTAGGGATGGTTTTAAGGCTGTGGAGACTTGGTTTAGAAGTTGGATTTGCTTAATGGTGCAAGTTCTTGATTCTCAGATTACTGATTTTATTGTACCTTTGCACTTTGTTATTTTTTTTGTGATCATTATGGGCTGAATCTGAAGAAGTTTTCTTCATGAAAGTTGTTCCCAACATCTTTAAGTATAACATACTTTAATTTGAGAATTTTTGGAAATCATTTGGGGCCATTCGGAAGTCCATCTTTGGACCAAAACAAAACTGTCCGATTTACTATTCACCTGACCTTCGGGCCTGTTCGAATTTTTATAAATTTTTTAGACCTATTTTCAAAATACTTCTTTCACAAAAATTGTTGGGACATTTGTGTCTATAACATATAAAAATTTCACGATTTTTCAAAATGATTTGGGTACCGAATGAGTTGTATTTTGATGGCCTAAGGGGCTGTCCGAGCGAACCGAATTTCGTCTGACTTTGAGTGTCAAAACGAGGTGTTTACGGTTAGAACTGGGTTTTGCGTTCTTCATGGAAAATGTTCATCGAGATGTTTTGTACAACATATCCAAATTTTAGAATTTTTGGAATTTATTTACTATTTATTTCAAATAGATTTCAGCCACTGTGTAACTGCCTAGTTTGGACCCGATTTTGTTCACTCTCGATTTTTATCTCTCTCGGACTGATTGGTGGTTGTCCACATTGAGGCATGATCGGATTTAAAATCGACAATGTGAGTATAACCTTCTAAACCCGGTCTAGGACAGTGTACATTTTTAGACGGACCCGGTTTAGTTTATTAGTGGTACGATTTGAGGAGAATTGATATTGATAGTTTGAGGCTGAGGTGAGATCGTGATTAATTTGATGGATTATTGTGGCGATCTAGTGGCGAATTGGAGGTCGATAATAGGGTGAATAGTGGCTGTCCCCAATAATGGATATTCGGATTGGTGTCATTAAATTGGAGATTTATTGGCTGAATTGCCGGGTATGCCCGGGTTGATTGGCTTATTGATTGTCGTGCTCAATTGTTTAATGCCATGCCGCCTGATTGCGTGTTCGAGCAATGCGGTGTGTGATTGGCCAATCATTGATGTGAATGTTTATTGCCCAAGTGCGTAAATTATGTTTTGGGCCACATGGTACTAGTCGGCCAAGTGCGCATGTTATGCGAATAAGTATGGGCAATTGATTGGCTGTTTGAGCACGTTGATTTGGCATGTTTGTTGAAATGCCGTGTTGAAATTGAATGCTCATGTTACATTGTAAGACATTGCCTGGTCACATATTGTGTATGCCGAGAATGGGGCATGAGATGAGATTGTGCGAGAATGCGTATCGACATGAGTATGTGATCACCTAATTGCCCGATGCATTTTTCGTTGGGTTAAGATAAAATTGGCAATATGTGCCGTGTGATCACTTAAGGCCTTGGGTCATGCCGCCCTCATGCACCTTTGAAGGCGGGATTTATGCCCGGTTCGTCCGGAAGACGGCGTTGGTCCGTAAAGAGATCGGTGTTAAATCTCATGCACTTTGTAGCAAAGCTAGAGATCTTGGGCGGATCGGTATTGCACCTCATGCACTTTGTAGCAAAGTAGAAACAACCATCCTGATACGTTTGACGGTGGCTCGGTTCGTGAGGAGATTGGTGTTGCGCTTCAAGCACTTTGTAGCAGGCTAGAGACATCGGACCTAATGCGTTTAACGCTGGTCACATTAATAAGAAATTAGGCATTGAGCCGATTATGCGGTGTGAGTCGAAATGAAACATGGCATGATAATGACATTTGCATGCATAAGAATGCATGGGCCAAAGTCGCGAGTATGCAAGACTCGATGAATGGCATCTTGAGATGAACACTTTGAGTATGAGCATGCGTATGGCGACGTGTGAAAATGTGTGCCACGTATGTGCCGTGATTATTATATCGAACCGTTTACCTGCAGGGATCAAGAAGGTAAGCGATCCGGGCTAAGGGGCCTAGGTCATTTGATTGACATTATTGTCCGTTATTGTGTTGATTTACTTGTCGGGAGGTGCATGTTACCCTAGTTTCAATTTAGGAGGCCTACTCATTGAGATTCATCTCATAGTTGTTTAAACCCCATTTTTTCAGGACCCCCTGTTAGAGGATACTTGGTGTGCACGATCAATATAAGGATCCGGAGCCCATAGAGCGGGATCCCGAATAGGTTGGCGAGGTCGAGCGGATAGATTCGGAGGATGAGACAATCGAGGTTGAGTCCGAGTCATCGAGGATCTGATCCCGATTTAGTTTCCTAGGATGAACTTTAGCCGTAAAGTGGTAGGGCCGGTAATCTTTTTTGATTGTAGTGGCTGCTAACTGCTTTATGGTAGGCTGTTTGTATTTGATATGTAAGTTGAATATTGTAAGTGTTTTTTATGGCGGTTAATAGTGCTTTGTTGGATTATCCGTTGAGTGATGTCTCTATTACCCTTGGTCATGTATTATTTTGTACAGGTGTTTTAATTATTGCTTCCGCATGTGCCTTATGCTATGTGTTGGGAGTAAAAGTCGGCAACGCGTCTTAGGACGTCGCAGCAAATTTGATCGATCACGTAGGATAATGGTGCTTGAGGGGTTCGAGGCGTGACATCTCCGTTTGAATTGGTATCGAGCAAGGATAGCTCGATCCAATTTGGTCGAAGCTTCAGTGATAAGGAGCGATGACCTTGGGTAGACAAATGGGTGACCTCGTGTCTAACTGTACCTCCACCGTCGTGTCTTGATTGCTTTGCTATGATTTGACCCGTGAAATGTAGGTGGCAGACCGAGATGAGTGAGTGTACCTCTTTGATAGGGGTCTTGTGCTGTTTGTGCTAAGTCGCATGCTGATTACTTGACTGCTATTTTGATAACTACCTAGGACCTTAGACTTGTTAGATTAGTTTAAGTCTCTGATCCTTTAGGGGAATTGTAGCAGATAGCTGATTAGTGAGGCAGCAAGTGTGACAGTGAGATTGCGAGAATGGCAGTATAAGGGGTAAGGAAACCCAAGAGCAGTCGAGTACTGTGGGCCATGAGGTCGAGACTTAAGATTAGAGGTTGCAACTCAGACCCTATAAGAAATAGGGAATGTATGGGCAGGCAAGGCGAGGAAAAGGAACACCGTTTTTGCCCGGTTATCGAGGTCAGCAGAATTGTTGCTATGAATGGGAATCATGCCAGTTAGGCCAGGTGCAAGTAGTAGCCAATAGGCAAGGGTATCAATTGGTAGAATGACTAATCAAGTGGAAATTTCTCAAGTTTAATGATAGAAGTGACCCCGAGGTCAGTATTCGAGATTGATGGCGAAAGTTGAGAAAGCCTTTGACATTTTGGGGTACACCGAGGTTGAGAAAGTAGTATTTGCTATGTATTAACCTTAGATGGACGCAAAAGAATGAGTGGAAGAGCACCAGGGATAGGATATCCCCGACGAGTACAGTCCAAACTTGGGCCATGTTTATTGAGAAATTTTATGGGAAAAAAAAATATTTCCCGGAAAATGCCCAAGAAAGGGACTAACGGAGTTTATGTGATTCCGCCGAGGGCGATGACCGTGGAACGATATGAAACGGAGTCCGCTTTGGCTAGTTGAGAATCCACAGGACAAGGTTCGGAAATTTTGAGACGGACAGAAGTCGATCTTCGAAGCCTAATGATCTCACGGAACATCAGGAATGATGGGGAAGTGTATGAATGAGCTCAAGTAATAGAGCGAGATCAGTTGAAAAGTGCAACTACTTCTGGATAGTGAATTGCTCAAATTAAGAATAACCGCCGCTCAGGAAGAAGCGGATGGCGGGAAAAGCAGGCGATTCGTCCCACCACTTAGGAAGGATATTAGAAAGCCGAACCATTAACCAAATCGTTTTTATGATCTACAATAAGGGTGGAAACTTGGGGAATTTGTTCGATTGGTTGGGACTAAACTTATAGCGCTTTGCACCCACGCTTGAAATAACGAACCCCTTTTCAAATGATAAAGTGATGGTGTCGTTGAGGTGTCTTAACTATGAGACAGTAATTGATAGTAGAGAAAGGAGTGATGACTCGGCAGTATTGGCCATATACGATTTTATCGTGGAAAATTGATATGGAGTGAATTGTAAGGTAGAAAGCCGTAATGAATTATGACAATAGGGTAATCCAGTTTAGTCTGAATGGACATTCTAGGTTTGGATTTCAGGAAAATCAAGGAGGAATCTCGATTCATTAGATGCCCTTGCTTGAGGTGATTAGATGTCAAATGAAGATTGTGAAAGACGTTTAGCGGGCGTGGTTGACCCGATCGTGATGGAACTAAAGTCGGATAACCTTCCGAGGTCTTTCCTTAGAAATTTCGGAGTTGCCACTAGAACGAGAAGTGGAATCGTTATAGATTTGGCTCAAGAGTTGAACTGATTTCGAGGGCCAATTGTATTGATTGTCCTTGCCGGAATTCAAAGGAATTGAAGGTTCGGATGTAAAAACTCGGGATAAAAAAAAAAATTTATTCACCCTAGTGTATCTCTATGGGGAGCTCCTGTATTGGGTATGAGGAAAAAAGGACAGGACTTTGAGATGGTACGAAATTACCGCAGCAGGACCAAACGACAAAAAGGAATGAGTACCCATTACCGTGGATCGATAGCCTGTTCGATTAATTGCAAGGAACTTTAGTGTCTTCTGAGGTTGAATTATGGACGGATGTCATCGGCAAAGAATTCAGAAAGAGAATGTTCCTAAGATTGTGTTACTGACTGGAAATTTTCCATTAAGGACATGAAAAGAGGATGTAATTACTACGGTTTAACAAATGAGGTATGGTACTACACATTCATAGTAATGCCCATCGGTCTAAGGGATGCCTCACTGCTTCTATGAACCTAATGAACCGAGTGTTCCAAGAATTATGGGATTAGTTCAGAACGGTCTTCATTGATGATGTCTTGGGAGACTCAAGGAGCCCGGGAGCGAGAAGCAAGTCCGATTGAGGTATTACGAACTTTGAGAGAACACGCACTTCACGCCTGTGTATGACAAGTGCGAACTTTGGCTCGATGGAGTTGCGTCCCCCGGACATATAATCTAAAGGAAATGGAATTACAATGAACCCGACTAAGGTTGAGATGATGACTAAGTGGCCAAGATTGATGCCAACAACGGAGGTTGGCGGTGTCTTAGATTTGGTGACGATTATCGATATTTTGTGAAAGATTCTCGCCGATAGCCGTGCTATGGGCACGATCGATTGGGAAGGAAATCAGTTTGAATGGAATGATAAGTATGAATGGAGTTCCCAAGAGCTGAAGCGTGGGGCTGATAATTGCCCCGATATTGAATATTCAACCGGTCGGTACGGGAGGATTCGAGGTCTATAGTAACGCTTCATTAAGAAGACTTGGATGTGTGTTGAGGCAACACGGTAGAGTAGCAAATTATGCGTTGTGTCAATTGAGGCCACGTGAAAAGAATTACCCGACGATGACGGAAAATTGACTATGACACCCTATATTGCCATGGAAAGACTGGATGAGTAACGTATCGCTAAGTCGTGAGTCGATTGGGGCGTATGGGGTGATCAAAGAATGAACCTTGTTGGAAAAGCTCGGGGACTCGGAAGTTAAATTTAAGGTAAGCCGGATGTTGAATCTATTAGCCGTCTTGAGGATTAGATCAAGAATCTAGGCTCGAGACTAAGGAGTGGCAATCATGACCGAGAGATACGAAAAGGTCGTTAAAACAGATACCACTAAGAGAAAGACCGGACCCCAAGTGTCCGAGAGCGAAATTTGAAGTTTTGAGGATGTGGTATGTGTCCAACGACGTAGAGGGTAAGAAAGAAATCTTATCCGAGACACATGAGAGCAATTACGACATTCACCCGAGCAAGATGAAATGTGCCAGGATTTGTGGCGACACGGCCGGAAAAATGGGGTGAAAGTAAATGTGGCCAAGCTTATGACCCACGTTAAGGGAAATAGACGTGGGCGATGAAGTGTCGATATGGAAAAGGCCGATGAAGCTTGAGGACAGCGAAGGATCATGGGCCACATAATAAGACAATCCCAATGGTCAAAGTGTCCGGGAGCACCAACGGATAGAAGGTGTCGTTTGGGAAAGGCAAAGAGGCCATATGACATTAAACCCCCATTGTTGATGAGATAAGTTTATAATACAAATTTCAAGAACGAAATTTTTATAAGGGGGAAAGAGCTGTAACATCCTGAATTTCGATCCATTTTCGGATCCGATGAAGTGGATATTATTTCTCATTTGATTTTAGTACGCCTACGCTGGAGTTGGCCCTCGGGATACTAACCAATGGGAAATGTTAACTAGAAAATGGTACGTGGATCGGGGATTCCGATCGCGAATCGAGCATCGATTCTCGGGAAATAGCGGAAAGTATTTCGGTCAAGATGGACCGATTCTAGGAAGGTGACGGATTTGGTTTGGCCAATGATGTACGATCGGATCGCGGGTGATTTCGCTTTGACCGAGAGTGTGCGTGGCAAATAAATCCCGAACTTGAACCGAACGATTGTAACCCCGGAATAACCAATAATTCCTTGCGCTATCCCGTAATCGAGACCATCACGACTCGAGTGATCCTAGGTCGATACGCATAACCCCTAAATAGCCATCTATTAGTGAGAGACTCTAAAATTCTGAAGTGAGTGATTTTGATCGCCAAATTGGACCCGAACTTCAATGTCAAAATTTTATGGGTGTTTTGCGACTATTTTGCAAGGACAACGTCATTTTGGTGTGGCCACATACATTTGGGGCTAGTCCAGCTGAAAATTGGAATTTCGGCCGAAATAGGAAAAATTACGATTTTGCCCCTTTGGATTCCGATGTCCATTTCCGAGGCCGTATGAGATTATTTTTCGAGGCCGATGCCATTTTAGGGTGACCACGTATGTTTGGAGTAGTTATGGGCGAAAAATGGAATTTTGGCCCAGAAGAGAAAAAAATTGATTATTTTGCCCTCCAACTTAATAGTCGATTTTCGAGGGCTTAAAAGGTGATTTTTATGAATCTAACACCATATTATGTTGGCCACGCATTTTGGGATTGGTACGGTAGAAAAATGAAATTTCGATCCGAGACCGAAAAATTATCGTTTTGCCCCTAGGCCTAATTAAGGGTATTCTGAATTTTGGGCAATTTTTGAGGATTTATTTGTGGATAATTATCAAGAAAAATTCAGAATTTTTGAAAGATCAAATTGCTCAATTATTGGATTGGGGTGAATTTAGGCCATTCGATCAAAGGTAAAATGGTCAAGTGGCTAGGATGATGACATGTGGCACCCGCTTTTTGATCCATTGAAGACTACTTTGACTCTCTCTCTCTTCTCCTCCTCCCTCACGTTACTGCCGTTGCTCTTCTGCTGAGCTGCTGCTTCTTCCTTCGGTTCTTGCTTCTACTTTGCCCCTACTGCTGCTGCTTCTTCTTCTTCATTTTTGCTTCCGTTTACTGCTAAACCTCTCCATTCCAGCACCTTGCTAGCCCATTTTCCACTAGAACCAGCCACCATCCCATCCCCTTCAACCCCTATTGTGGAGGCCGTCCATCGCCACCGTGGAATCAGCTCAGCCCACCCATTTTCCTCACTTGTTCAGCCCACTTTTGGAAGCTTAATCCAAGTGAGTGGAAATCCTAACCCTTAATTAGGATTAGGTGCACTTTGGACAAGTTTTAGGGGTTAATTAGTGGGGGCTGATTTGGGCTGATATTGTGGTGATTTTAAGGGCCTAAGGTGATGATTTAGGGATGGTTTTAAGGCTGTGGAGACTTGGTTTAGAGGTTGTATGAGCTGGATTTGCTTAATGGCGCAAGTTAACGATTCTTGGATTACTGATTTTATTGTACCTCTACGCTTTTTATTTTTTTGTGATTATTGTAGGCCGAATCTGAAGAAGTATTCTCATTAAAGTTGTTCCTAACATCTTTAAGTATAACATACTTTTAATTTGGGAATTTTGAAAATCATTTGGGGCCATTCGAAGTCCATCTTTGGACCAAAACAAAACTGCCCGATTTACTGTTCACCCGACCTTCGGGTATGTTCGAATTTTTATAAATTTTTTTCAAGCCTATTTTCAAAATACTTCTTTCACAAAAAAATTGTTGGAGACATTTGTGACTATAACATATAAAAATTTCAAGATTTTTCAAAATGATTTGGGTACCAAATGAGTTGTATTTCGATGGCCTGAGGGGCTGTCCGAGAGAACCGAATTTCGTCCGACTTTGAGTGTCAAAATGAGGTGTTTCCGATTCGAACTAGGTTTTGAGTTCTTCATGGAAAATGTTCATCGAGATGTATTGTACAACATACCCAAATTTAAGAATTTTTGGAATTAATTTACTATTTATTTCAAATGGATTTCAGCCACTGTGTAACTGCCCAGTTTGGACCCGATTTTGTTCACTCTCGATTTTTATCTCTCTCGGACTGATTGGTGGTTGTCCACATTGAGGCGTGATCGGATTTAAAATCGACAATGTGAGTATAACCTTCTAAACCCGGTCTAGGACAGTGTACATTTTTAGACGGACCCGATTTAGTTTATTAGTGGTACGATTTGAGGAGAATTGATATTGATAGTTCGAGACTGAGGTGAGATCGTGATTAATTTGATGGATTATTGTGACGATCTAGTGGCGAATTGGAGGTCAATAATAGGGTGAATAGTGGCTGTCCCCAATAATGGATATTCGGATTGGTGTCATTAAATTGGAGATTTATTGGCTGAATTTCCGAGTATGCCCGGGTTGATTGGCTTTTTGATTGTCTTGCTTAATTGTTTAATGCCATGCCGCTTTGATTGAGTGTTCGAGCAATGCGGTGTGTGGTTGGCCAATCATTGATGTGAATGTTTATTGCCCAAGTCGTAAATTATGTTTTGGGCCACATGGTACTAGTTGGCTAAGTACGCATGTTATGCGAATAAGTATGGGTAATTGATTGGCTGTTTGAGCACGTTGATTTGGCATGTTTGTTGAAATGCCGTGTTGAAATTGAATGCTCATGTTACATTGTAAGACATTGCATGGTCACACATTGTGTATGCCGAGAATAGGGCATAAGATGAGATTGTGTGAGAATGCGACCGACATGAGCATGTGATCATCTAATTGCCCGATCGCGTTTTCACTGGGTTCGAGATAAAAATTGGCGGTGTGCCGTGTGATCACTTAAGGCCTTCAGGTTGTGGCCTTCGGTCATGCCGCCTCATGCACTTTGAAGCAAGACAATGCCCGGTTCGTCTGGAAGACGGTGTTGGTCCGTAAGGAGATCGGGTATTGCACCTCATGCACTTTGTAGCAAGCTAGATGCATCGGGCCACGGGTGTTGAGAATTGAGAAAGAACACCGTCATGCGCCTCATGCACTTTGTAGCAAAGTAGAAACCACCATCCCGATGCTTTTGACGAGGGGCTTTGGTTCTGTGAGGAGATCGGTATTGCGCCTCGTGCACTTTATAGCAGGCTAGAGACACCGGACTTGATGCTTTTAACGAGGATCACATTAATAATAAATTGAGCATTGAGCCGTTGTAATGTGGTGAGCCAAAATGAAACATGGCACGATAATGATATTTGCATGCATAAGAATGCATGGGCCAGTGTGTGAGTGTGCAAGACTCGATGAATGGCATGCGAGATGAATATTTGAGTATGAGCATGCATATGGCGTACGTGTAAAAATGTGTGCCATGTATGTGCCGTGATTATTATATCGAATTGTTTAACTATTTAACCCGCAGGGTCAATGGAGTAAGCGATTCGGGCTCAAGGGCCTAGGTCATTTGATTGACATTATTATCCATTATTGTGTTGATTTGCTTGTCAGGAGGTGCATGTTAGCCTAGTTTCGGTTTAGGAGGCATATTCACTGAGATTCGTCTCATAGTTGTTTAAAATCCCGCTTTTTTTCAGACCCACTAGAGGATACTTGGTGTATTCGATCAATATAAGGATCCGGAGCCCATAGAGCAGGATCCTAAACAGGTTGGCGAGGTCAAGCGGATGGAATTGGAGGATGAGACAATCGAGGCTGAGTCCGAGTCATCGATCTGATCCCGATTTAGTTTCCTAGGATGAACTTTAGCCGTAGAGAGTGGTAGGGCCAGAATCTTTTTTGACCGTAGTGGCCACCGATCTATTTATGGTAGGCTGTTCGTATTTGATGTGTAAGTTGAATATTGTAAGTGTTTTTTATGGCGCTTAATAGTGCTGTTAGATTATCCGTTGAGCGATGTCTCGGTTACCCTTGGTCATGTATTGTTTTGTACGGGTGTTTTAATTATTGCTTCCGCATGTGCCTTATGCTCTATGTTGAGAGTAAGGTCGGCGACACGTCCCCGAGACGTCGCAGCAAATTCAACCCCAGCGTGGGATGATAGCGCTTCAAGGGGTTCAGTATGTGACAAATATCTTGAGTTTATAATAGATCTTCTTATCTAATTTGAATTTGTAATATCTAATCTCTCTTAGAATTGGACGTGTAGCAAATCGTCCAATCTCTTTTGAATTTGAACTTGTGACAATCATCCAATTTAGTTTGAATTTCAATTAATAATTGTTAGTTTGCATTAGATTGATTTCATTAGGCAATATTTAGTTTGTCTTGTGATGGAGTATATTCCTTATGTAGTCCTCATCCTTATCACGAGAGATTGAGACATGGTAATCATTGTGATTAGATTTAGAAGAACTTAGGTTTAGTTTTAGAACACTACAAAAAAAAAAGGTTTTAGCGACGAATTTTGCAACGAAAAATTTGGCAAAATTTGTCGCTAAACGAATTTTTGCGATTTAATCCGCCGCAAATTTGCGATCGATTTATTTTCCGTCGCTAATTTGTGACGACTAATTTTCTGTCGCAAATTCCATTGCTATTTTTATGACGGATTTATTTTCCATTGCTAATTTGCGATGAATTTTATTTAAATGGCAAATTCCATCACAAATTAGCGATGAAAACTTTCCGTCACTAATTTGCGATGGATTTATTTTTCGTTACAAATTAGCGACGAAAAAATTTTCTGTAGCTAAATTCCGCGGCAAAATCCTTGTTTTTTTGTAGTGCCGAGTCTTAGGCAAGCTCAAGCTCATCGGGTCACCAACCTTACCACTCGAGCTCGCCCGAGGTCGTTGAGCTTAAGCCTTGTCGGCTCGCACCTATGGCCGATCGCCAACCGTCACGAGGCTCGAGGACCGGCGGAGGAGGAAGAGGAAAAGAAAAAAAAAAAAAAATGAAAAATATTAAAATATTAAAATATTCAAGAGGAATAATTTCAAAAAGTATTTTCACCTTTTTAGATTTAAGAATTCACTTTTCTAATTTTATGCATAAATATTGTTTTTAACCGAAAGTATTTTTGATTGACTAATCATTTTTGGCGGACCAAATGGACGAAAACTTCAAAAATGAATTCTGAAAAACACTTTCTCTCATACAAACGCACTCTTAAATTCTGCACTACAAAAAAACACTGGATTAGCAAACGAAATTTGCGACGGAAAATTTGGAAAATTCCATCGCCAAATCAAATTTGCGACGGAAAAAATTCTGTCGCTACTAGGTCGTCGCAAAATTTTGCGACGGAAAATTTAAAAGTTCGTCAGAAAATTGCGAATTTAAAATAAATTCGTCACAAAATTGCGTTGCAAATTAGCCACAAATACAATCCGTCGCAAAATTCGTTGCAAATTTTACGAACTCTATCCGTCGCAAAATCCATCGCATTTAAATTCGCCGCAATTTTGCGACGAACTCTATCCGTCGCAAATTTCGTTGCAAAATCGTCGGAAAATTCCTCGCAAATTTCGTTGGAAAATTAAATCGCGAATTTCGCCGCAAAATTCGTCACAAATTTCGCCGCAAATTAGCGATCAACCGTAATGATAGCAAAATTCGCTTAAAATATTCATCGCTATTTTTACATCATTTCGCCATAAATTCTTGTCCATATCAAACAAAGGAGACAATGACATATAATTGAAATAGAAAACGAACAAACATAGACTCGACAAACCAGCCACAATAACATATGATTGAAACAAATAATCAAGGAAAGTTACAGAGTCCGACATGATGCTATTTGATATCCAATCTTACAATACATTCAAAACATGAACTAAGAGACGGGACAACCATAGAAGACGAAAAAAATCATATACGAGAAGACACGGCTTTGGTACGATGGCGGGACACCAAAAGCGTCACTTTTCGTCGAGACACGAGAAAATGTCAATACATAAATCAGTCCGAATATAAAAAAAACGTTTATGCATAGATGTGGAACTAGGTGTAAAATAACAAGAAGGTTAACAAAAATACGTTTCAGGACAAACATAAATGTTCTTACATATGAATATGGGTGAAATTATGAAAAATCAAGACTATAAAGCAAGCTTATTCTCGATTTTGAGAATTTTAACTAGAAAGACTGAAGAAAATCATCATCATCATCATCATCATCATTCTCGGCATCAATGTGTTGGTCATCATTATGCCCATCACCTATTGGATTGGCTGGAGGTACAGGAGGATCGTCATAGCGATTGAGGTTAAGGTGTTGCATAACGAGCCTCATTTGTTGTTCCAAGTTATTTATTTGTTCATCCTTCTTAACAAGTAAATTATTAGACGATTCACTTCTTGGGTCAATTGCTTGTCTTGTTGTGACCTCCTTTGACCAATGGATGATGAACTTCCAGGACTATTCGGCATGTACATCCTTAACAACGATCCCATCCCAAATATTTTCCCTTTTTTTACCCCACCCGTTGCCTCCATCCATAATGCCATATTATCAACTCGATGGCCCGGACTCGGACAATCATCACTACCACTAGCACTGCTCATTAAAAGTTCATCATATTTTTCCTACATTAACAATATAGATGAAAATAAAATCACTATATATATCTACCATAAATATTGAAAGCATTCACGGTTTTCATTATAGTTTACATATAAGTCAAAGTATAACCTTACATACCTTAACAGCTTTTGCTCGATCGCCAGTCCATGTCTTATCTTTCTTTTGAAATGTGCATTCAAATGTAGCTGCAAATGTCAGTTCCGTCCCCAATTCTTGTGCCTACAAAATGTAAACATGAGTAATTGAATTAAATTAACTTATAACTCATTTAACAGACTTACCAATCGCTTGCAATGCTCCGCAATGTTGATAGAGCCCTCAAAGATATGTGGCTGACCCACCACTAGAACTAGAAGATCGATTCTTCTTATTCTGCTCACAGAGTTGCTGACTCTGTTCACATGCCCAAAATCTGTTAATTGCCGCCCAATTGTCAGCTGTAAAGAAAGACGGCTTCGCTTGCTTGCTCTTCGCTCTATTCATGATATTTCGCATAAAATCACTTATTTTCTTATCGAAAATTCTTCTCACTTTATTGTCTTCCGCTTCCTCCCACTTGAACTTCCGCTCCAATGAATAAAAACACAAATTGAAAGTTATTATGATGATCACATATCCATAACCATGCACCAGACAAATATAGATAGATTTTGTAAAGTTCATGTCGGGGAAAATATCTGGTCCTTTAGGTATCGAAAACTACAGAGTTGTTATGGTCCCTTTACATCATTCTTGACCATCAATATACTACACCAAACTTAATTAGTGAGAAAATAAAATATGTAAAACTTATCTTGAACTCATTCCACCACATTTCTTTCACTTCTTGTGGAACACTTATGTAAGTAATATACTCTTCCATCCAAAAATTTCTTACTATTTTGTTCAATTCCTTCACAATGATTTTAGTATCCGTGAATCTGCATTCATACGGATATTGTGCAACATGGACAATTCAGTTGACATCAATATCTAAAGCCCTAAATATTACATATACTAAAATAAAAATGAAGTACTTACGAATGTCCAAATGGGCATATGAAGAATCGGTTATCTTCTTGACCTCTGTTTCCGCTAATATTCGATTGTTCCGCCGAATAATGGGGTGAAACGGTAGGAGAGGGGAGTTAAAGGAGATTGTACTGAGAACATTCAGGTCGCATGTGACCAAGTCCCGTAATATGTTGTTAAGTGTTGGAGGAAGGGCCAACGTGTCCATATTGTGACGGACCATATTGTGGTTGAGGGTTAGATGCCGGGACGGGGAAAGAGGAAAGGGACGGGATGAGAATGAGGAAGAGGCTTGTCTTCTAGGCATGTGACCTCCACGCTTATATTGACAAGTAGGAAGGTTAAGCGAATATGTAAAGAACTATTGACACGACACGGACACATAATGATGTACATGACGGCTTACCATTTTGATGGAAAGACTGAGAAAATGTTTCCTTGAAATGAGCCAATGTCGAGTATTTATGACGTGCAATATCCTACAAACAAATATACTATGAATCCCATTCATTTTGATATGAAACATCAATATATGAGCACGATATGGGTGGCCACAGATATCAAGCATCACTATATGAATCGCATTCATTTTGATTAAATTTTTTTTTGACCACGTACAAAAATATAAATTTCACTAAAAGTAGGTAGCCACAGGTATTTTAAGTCATTCTATAAAGTTTTGTAAGAAAAAATTATTATTATTGTTAAATTATTTTTAGGGCCTAAAAAAAATTTCACTAAAAGTTGGTGGCCACCGATATTCTAAGACATTCTCAGAAAGCTTTGAAATTTTAAAATTATTATTTTTTTTATATAAAATTTTTTTCCGTGAAATAAAAAAAATTTTCCATACTAAAATTGAGTTTTCCATACTAATTAAGCTATAAAGTAAAGTTTCCAAAAAATTTTTTTTTTGGTAAGAAAGTTTCAAAATTTTTGTCCTTCTTTATTTTAATAATTTTTAGGGCACGTTAAAAAAATTAAATATAACTAAAAGTGGGTGGCCACAGGTATTATAAGCCATTCTGTGAAGTTTTGAAAATTTTTAAATTCCAATTTTTTTGGCCATCTAAAGAAATTTAAATTTCACTGCAAGTTGATGGCCACATGTTTTCTAGGCAATTCTGTGCAGTTTTGAAATTATATATTTTTTTAATTTTTGTTCACCCAAAAAAATTAAAAATTTCCCTCACAATAGGTGACCACATTTATGTTAAGCCATTTTATAAGGTTATGAAAATTTTAATTTTTAATATTTTTTTCCCCTAAACGTTAAAAATCTAAATTTCATTGAAAATGGGTGGTCACTATTAATTTTTGCCATTTTGTGATATTATAAAATTTTAGTTTTCTAAAAATTTTAAAAAACTTTTACGGTCAAATTTCATATTTATTACCAACATATACTGTTGATTTAATTTTCCGTAATTTTTCTTGATTTTTTAGAATTATTCAATTTTCAAGCATTTTCCGTGAAAACGCTTAATCAATCACCTTATCGCCATTTAACGCTTAATTATCCACATAATAGATAAATTAACCAAATCAACCATCGATCAAAGCCACATGCAATCCTTGAAATTGACCCGTAACTTAGCCAACAAAAAGTGATCCTAAATAATCTTTAAACAAGTCCGATTAATTACCTAATTATACTAACTAGGGTTTAGGGAGTTGCTTACTTGGTTTAAGGACAACAAAAACTGGCCGATCGGATAGTGGTGGTCCCGGACGTGGGCGTGGGCCCAAATGGTGACTAGTCGGCCTAGGTGCTCGCCACGTCGGACGAACGACGACGAGGCGGCGGCGGCGACTGGCGGGCAATGGGGCGGCGATGATAATATCGGCCGATCGGAGGCGGGTGGCCGGCAATGGCCGGTGGCGGCGATGGTGACGACGGCGTCGGCGGCGGCTGGCCAACGGCAACGGTGGATGTGCTCGGCCAATGGTGGCTTTGGCGGGGGGGCAAGGGCGTAAGGTTAGGGCGTGGACGCGCGCCGGATCGCTGGTCCATGGCGGCGAGGCTTCGCCACAGCAGACGCTGACCGGCTGGGCGGCAACGGCGGGGCGAGGGCACGACCGGGCGGGGCGGGCGACCGCTGGGTCAGGCGGCAAGGCGGGCGCAGCGACGTATGGGATGGCGGTGCGACGGGCGTAAAGGACGGCGAGGCTTGGGGTTTAGGGCTGACTCTACGTAGCGGGCGACGAAGCAGGGATCATGGGCGGTTGGTCCGCATCAGCGACGGGCGGGATTCGCAGGCGCACCGACAACGGCCGGGTGGCCACGGCGACGGCCGACGATGGCAACGGGGAGAGCCGCATAGACGGGCGGGGCGACGCTAGAAGGGGAGGAGGGGTACAATAAAAGAAATTTGCGACGATAACATGGCCGAAGTTTGCCGCGGAATTTTCACGATCCGCTGGAAATTACGCGCCAAATTGCGGCCAGACCACTGAGTCGTCTGGGTGGTACGACGGACGTTGAAGTTCGTCCCAAATTTGCCATAAAACATGGTTTCCGCCGAGAAATTTTCAACGGACCTCTTTGTCCATAGCAAATTTTCTCACGGAAAAAAAATTTTTTACGATGAAAAAAATGTCCGTCACAAATTTCAGCGGAAAATTTATCTCCATGAAATTAGAGACGGATTAAATTTTCTCCGTCGCAAATTTTGAACGGCGTGAATTCCGTCCAAAATTTGTAGCGAGCGTGGCGTCCATCGACATTTGCGACGGTCCTACTTTGTCCGTCGCCAAATTTGCGACGGAACATAACTTTCCGTCGCAAATTTGTGATGGACTCTCTACGTCCGTAGCAAATTTTGAACAGCAAAATTCCCTCGCAAAATTTGCGACGGACTATACCGATCCGTTGCAAATTTGCGCGACGGACAACTTTATTCCATCGCAAATTTGCGATGGACAGTTGACTTATGTCGCAAATTTGCGACGAGCAACTACAATCCGTCACAAATTTGTGACGGATAACTCAGTCCGTCGCAAATTTGCTACGGACAACTATAGTCCGTCGCAAATTTGCGACGGACAGGTTGAGTCCCGTCAAAAATTTGCGATGGATAAATATAGTCCGTCGCAAATTTGCAATGGATTTTTTTTATGTCGCAAATTTTGAGCGGTAAAAATTCCCTCGCAAAATTTGTCGACGGACTCAACCTGTCCGTCGCAAATTTGCAACGGACTAAAGTCCTCGCAAATTTTCGACTGATAAAAAATTTCCAGCAGAAATAAAAATCCGTCGTAAATTTGCGACGAAAAAAAAATTCCATTGCACATTTGCAACGGATTAAATTATCCGTCGCAAATTTCGAACAGTACAAATTCTCTCGCAAAATTTACGACGGACAGCTTGAGTCTGGCACAAATATGCACATACTACATGAACGTTGTAAATTTGTGACGTCTTTTTTTCGGTCAAAAATTTAGCATCTCATTTATTTGGGTCCTAAATTTGCTACGCCTTTTTTTTCAGTTCAAAATTTTGGCATCTCAAATTTTGCAATGGAAATTAGACTATCGGAAATGTTAGGGCACGTTAATAATATTTAACTTGTCGGCATTTAGGGACAAAATTTCGGACGATCAATTAAAATAAAAAAAGAATAATCGGCAATAACAATAATAAAAAAAGCACAATAACAATAATAACAAGAACAATAATGATAACAACCAAAATAGCACTTGTAGCATTAATAATTACACATCTGTAGTGTTTTGTGACAAAAATTTTAATCTTCATCTTCGTTTTCATCTTCGCCTTCGCCTTCCTCGTCTTTGTCATCTGTCTGAAAATCAGATTATGAACATTCTTGTACATTTAATTCAAGAAATTTTAGTTGGATCCATATCTATCATTGCTCCACACGGATCTCGTAAAGTTGGTATGTTATATTCCTCAATTTCAACCATGTTACACACTTCCTCTTGTTGGTAGGCTTTATCCTTCCAAAGTTCATCGATTTTTTCTTCGTGCTTTGATTTTACATACAGCCCACCAATCAGCTTTGTCACGCTTTCAAACTAGGATATGATGCATAACATACTTGAATTGCTTGTTGTGCCAAGACAAATGGTTCATACTTCATATACCTTTTTCTTTTGATTTATTTCAACCAAATTGAACTTCAGATGCACCTTCATTCCTTTGACGGGTCGAACCACGTGCACTTAAATAACACAACCCGTATCATTAATGGTTCAGGGTACTCTATCTCTATGATTTCATCCAACAAACCATAAAAATCATCTTTAAAACTGTCACCATTGGATAACCAAACAGACACATCACTATTCATTGTGGATTTTCCCATTCTATATTCTTGAGTATGAAAATTATATTCATTTATGAAATATGCTGGCCAACTTCGAACTCTTAACTGTGGACCCCATGACAGATGATATAGTAATCCTTGTCCTCCAATTTCATCATAATTACTGTGAACCTAAGGATACACATGCAAAGTCAATAATATATATTTTACTAAATGATGTATATAATTTTAATAACTTGGTTTTGATCCATAGGCAACTTACACATGTCTTGAACCATGCTGCAAATTGTTCATCGCACAAACGATCAAACTCATTTGGTTGTAGTACAAACATTAAAGTTTGGAAAATCCAAATATTAAAAACCATATCATTATTAGCAAATATTTAACACGAAAAATATATATTTGCAAATTTACACTTACTTGAAGTATGGCTCGACTTCCGAAAGCAGTTCAAGAAAATATAAGTATGGGCTGCATGAAATTTTTCGCCGATAAGTAACGAAACCGACTTGCGCGCCGCTTGGTCGATCCAGATAATTAAAAATAGAGAATGCGGTGCAATTGGGATCAATGGGGCCCTCATCATTTCTACCTGCTCTCCGCCTCTTGCACCGAACGTGTGGCTCAAAATAGTATGATGCAAATGTCGTCACTTCTTTCACAATATATGCATTACAAATTGAAGCTTCAACACGTGCCTTATTCTTCACTTTTTTTTTCAAATGATATAAGAATTTAGTTGAAATAGAAAGAAACTTATCGGAACATATTATATGATAAACTAATTTGAGCTGTATTTTACAAAAAAAAACATTACCTTTCAAATGGATACATCCATCGAAATTGGACGGGACCTGCAACTTTGGCCTCATAAGGCAAATGAACCAAGAGATGCTCCATCGAATCAAAAAAAACTGGAAGGAAATATCCTTTCTAAGTTGCAAAGAATAATTGAAAAATCTCTCTAGTTTTTCATGTGCGATGCTTTTAACATCTGTCGAAAGCAAATATCATGAAGGAAATTCCTTAATTCTGTAATGGCGCCTCATACAAAGTTCGTAGAATTTCCTTCAAAGCTATTGGAATTAGTCTTTCCATCAAGATGTGACAATCATGACTCTTCAAACCTATCAACTTGCATTCATTCAAATCGACACATCTCCCAAGGTTCAAGCATATCCATTAGGAAACCGCATGATTTCAATCGTTGACAAACAACTCGCCTCTGCTCCTTATCCAATGTATAAACTGCTTTTGGTTTTGGTCCCTTGCTGCTTACATCCACAGCTAGTATTGGCCAATCGCAAATATCTTTCATATCTTTTCTTGCGCTTCAAATTGTCTTTTGTTTTTCCGCGACATCCATCACAAGTATTTATGACATTGTCGAAAACATTCTTTTCTATGTGCATGACGTCAAGATTATAATGAATAAGATGGCCTTCCAATATGGTAGATCCCAAAATATACTGCTTTTGTCCACTTATGTGTACTTCCGTGACGCAAAAAGTCGTGGCCGTCTTGGGTTCTCAACAACAGTTAGAAAGTCCTGCACACGCTCCCAAATTTGATTGCCGGTCAACCTCAATGGTGGACGCGTTTTTCAGTCCTATTCTTGATGAACTCTTTCTTATTCCTTCTGAAAGGATGACTTGGCGGTAAAAATTATCTGTGACAGTCAAAATAGCTAGGCTTCTTTTCATGTTTTAATCTAAATGACTTTGACCTCTCCAAACATATCGGACATCCTAAGATCCCAGCTGTACTCCATCCAGATAACATTCCGTAAGCTGGAAAGTCATTTATCGTCCAAAGAAGGGCAGCCTTCATTACAAATGTTTGATCGGTAGAAACATCATACGTAGGAACACCTTCAACTCATAGCCGTTGTAACTCCTCAATCAATGGTTGCATATAAACATTTATCAACTTTTTTCGGATTTTGCAGCCCTGTCACGATCAATGTCAAAAATATATAAGGTGTCTTCATGCACATACCAGGTGGAAGATTGTACGGCGTTAAGATAACTGGCCAGCATGAATAACTTTTTCCTATTTTCCCAAATGGAGCAAATCCATCGGCACAGAGACCTAACCTGATATTCCGAGGCTCCATTGCAAACTCAAGGTATATTCTATCAAAATATTGCCATGCCTCCGCATTTGAAGGATGACACATTAGACTCTCTTCTGTTTCATGATTTGCATGCCAAGTCATGTGTTCAGCAGTGGCTTTAGACGCATAAAACCTTTGCAATCTGGGGATTAAGGGCAGATAAAACATTTGCTTGCATGGTCTACGCTTCTGATTACGACCCGGCCTCCTGTTAATCTTGTACCTAGGTTGGCTACAGAATTTGCAAGATTCTGCATTTTCATCATCTCTCCAATATATCATACAACCCCTACTACATACATTAATCCTTACAACCGAAGACCTAAGTTATCCACTAGCTTTTTCATATCATAAAAATCACTTGGCATGATGTTATCACGAGGCAATGATTCCCGCATTACTTCAACAAAAGAGTTGAAGCAATCCGCAAACACATTATGCTCTGCCTTGATATTTAATAGTCGGGCTGTCATCGATAACTTAATGTGGTCCTCACAACCTGCCCATAAAGGTTCATCTGCTGCTTTCAACATATCCCAGAATTGATTAGATTAAAAAGTTTCATTATAGACATTCTCATCAAAACCCATTACTCCTATATCTTTCAATTGTAAAGCATGACTAGTACCCACTTGTTCACGTGTAGGAGTAAAACTAGTACTTGCATAATTTGATTCTGTGACAAAATTATAACTAGCTGCATCAATCACCATCCTATCGTATGGGTTCAATTGCTCATAATAGCCACATTCTTCCCTAACTGAAAATTGGTCACTTCTTCCATATCCTTCATCAGATATAAATGATTCACCATGGGAAGTCCAATTATAATAGTTCAAAGTAAACCCAAATCTAGTAAGGTGTTCTCTAACTTGATCACACATAAGAAATTTACCATTACCGCACTTTTTACACGAAACACCTTAACTTATTTCCATCCATAAATTCATATTTACCACTAGCAAAGTCTAAAAATAGTTCCAACCAAAGACGAAACTCATCCGGCCAATCCTTGACGTCCAGCTAAGTTCTTATTATACATCCAAGCCCTTTCTCTTTGCATTGTGTCTATATTAAAATAAAAAATTTTGGTAAAATATTTAAAATATCATATCTATTGTTATTAATTAAAATCATAAAATTTTGGAAATTATAATTTTTGTTATTCACGTAACAATTAATATGAAATTGCAAAAATAAAAAAAAAATTACCATGTAAAGAAGATTTACCCAAATATTTGACTGAAATATTAGTAGGAGAAAGTGATCAATTTGATGAGAATTGCAACATCCACTTGGATTACGAAACCTTCAATTAGACACATACCCAAAAAGAATAATCACTTAAGAATCATTTTTAATAATTTTTAATGTGCGATGGAAACGGAATTATCCCTCGCAAATTTGCGATGAATAAATGAAAATTTCGTCGAAAATTTGAGATAGAATCAAGGATCCGTCGCAAATTTAAGATTTAA
Organism: Syzygium grande; assembly: GCA_024733475.1. Classification (NCBI taxonomy): domain Eukaryota; kingdom Viridiplantae; phylum Streptophyta; class Magnoliopsida; order Myrtales; family Myrtaceae; genus Syzygium; species Syzygium grande. The sequence continues at coordinate 52,260 of JAMXDD010000054.1, read as the reverse complement.
AAACGAATTCCATAGCAAATTTGCAACGGAATTGCTTTTCCGTCTCAAATTTGCGACGGATCCTGATTCCATCGCAAATTTTGCGACGGAATTCGATTTCCGTCGCAAATTTACAACGGAATTTTCATTTATTCGTCGCAAAACGGGCGTGGGGCCGCTCAACCTCATCCAAAGGCGGGCGAGGTGTCACCGATCGCCTGTCGTTAAACCGTGATGCAGATACGAAAAAAAAAAAAATATAAACATATAAAAAAAGAAATTACAATCCAACGATTTAATAGTCACAAAGCTAGCTATGATACTTACCGTACAAAAGCTTCACTGAGATTAATATGTGCGCATGCAGATTTTGCTGATTTCGTACATATGAAAGTGGGAGAAAAGCAAGAGAGAGCGAGAGAGAGAGATAGGGTTGGAATATCACGGGCTAATAAACTATAAATTTGTGACGGACGTTCGTTTTCAGAATTTGCGACGGACTTACTTTTGCCGCTGCAAATTTGCGATGACTTTTTTTTTTCCGCAAAAAATTGCGACGGATTTGGCGACGGTTTTTTTTTCCGTCGGAAATTTGCGACGGATTTATTTTTCCGTTGCAAATTTGCGACGAACTTTTTCCATCGCAAATTTGCGATGGAATTAGCGACAGTTTTTATTTTCGTCGCCAATTTGCGACGGATAAAGTTCGTCAAGAAATTTCCGACGGATTTTTCATCCGTCGCATAAAATTTATCGCAAATTTTCGACAGAAAAAATAAATCCGTCGCAAATTTGGTCGCAAATTTGCAATGGAAAAAAATTTCGTCGCAAATTTCATGTTTTTTTGTAGTGCTATTGGATTTGGGCGTTAGTATTTGGTATAGATTTTAATATGAAGACGTTTGCATATGTGCTTGTAGGACAACACGCCAAAGGGCGAAAAGGTAAACAATAGCGCTTTTATTGGATGAGAAAGGATTACAAGGGCAAAAGGATGGATTTGGTTTCTCTAGTTGGTCATGTATATAAGAATTAAGCTCTACAATCTTATTTATAGTAGGGATGATCGGTTCCCGATCCAAATCCTACATAGGAACCAGGAACCCAACCCAAGGACAGGATAGGGGATCGGTTTTGGGATCGGGACCGGACCGCCAATCCCGAATCGAATCGAACCAAACCGGATAGTCCAATCCAGTTCAATGAAACAGGTCAATGTAGAATTCAAAATTTAAGCTACAATGCAAAAAGGGATCACTAAAAAAAATTAGGTTTTAGCGACGAATTTTATGACAAAAATTTGGCAAAATTACTCACTAAATGAATTTGCGACAAAAAAAATTTTGTTGCCAATTCGAGTTGCAAAATTTAGCAACGAAAAATATCAATTTTGTCGCTAAATTGCGATGAATTATTTTTCTTCGCTAAATCCATCGCTAATTATTCGTCACAAAATTCATCGCTAATTATTCGTCTCTAATTATTCGCTAATTATTTGTCGCAAAAATTCGTCGCTAATTTCAACCAAAAATAAAATAATATTTGTCACTAATTTGCTAAGTATTTTTTTTGGTCAAGAATAGCAACGAATTTTTATTAATTATTTAGCAACGAATTTTTATTAATTTTTTAGCGACAAACTCCGTGATTTAATATTGTTTCGGGGCGATTTCAATTTTAAATCTAATTAATAGCAAAATTGTTGACACCTAAATTTTGGCACATCATTTAGTGCTTAATTGCATAAAAATTAGGGATCGATCTCAGTCCCTAAAAAAAAAATTATTATTTAGTTAAATTGCATATAGATATTAGGAGCATTCCATAGTTAATTAGGCCCATATAATTTGGCGCATTTATCGGACCGACGCGAAGGATTTGAGCAAATGGTTTTGAGCTAAATTGAATTAAGTCCATAATCGAAATCGATATATTTTGCCTATCTTTAATCCATGGAAAGTAATCGGCAATATATCTTCTAGAAATTTGAAAATCTCGGGTGTCACGATATACCAAAGAGGAAAGGTATCGGCTGATTTTTATTTTCTTGGAATCTTTGGTGCAAGAGGAAAATATACACGAAGGATATTCCTCGCCACTTTTGGAGAAGAAAGATCGTGCGAAGCCATAGAGATTGAAGATACGACAGTACAGGGGGCTTAACGGGACACAATTGAGAGAAGAAAAGGGAGGATAGAAAAAGCGTCAAAAAAGAAGCATAGGGGGGTGTACAGAGAGAGAGAGAGAGTTGAGATTCCGAGAGGAAAAACTCATTGAAAATCGATCGTTGAGGCTTGTTAGTGGTCTCGGAGGTAATGGGCTGTTCTTCGTAGTCGTCATCAGCGTTGGTGCCGGAAGAAACGCGCGGGATTTGCTCCACCCTCCCTTGCTCCGCGACCAAAGATCTCGCGGTGAAAGGAAAACGCATTCAACACCTGTTCGTTGGTTACAATTCCCCAATCGTTGACTATAATTGATGCCCTTTGTCGTTGATGTCATCACTGATTGCAGCTCCGTCTCCATCCATTGACCAAGTGACTTTTGGGTTGGCTCTAGCTGCATCAAGTCCTTGAAAAAGTCTCGACGAGCCCTCTGTCCAGTGATCATTCAACAACAACTACGAGCAGTGAACGTCCAGGAGGTCCAGCGAGTTCTTGAGCAGCCTCGACCCCTTTGTGACCAGAGCGTATAGCAGCATCCACGGCGACGTCCTCAGGCCAGCAGTATTCCGAGAAGTCAGTCCGCTGCGAGTTTGTCAAGTCAACCACTTGTCTTCATTGAACCAATCTTTGGGACAAGTCCGCTTGCGCGCTGCTGTGATCGAGATTCCTAAGCGTTGTGCCCATTGGAAAGTTGTCGCCAAAGTAGAAAAAAGAGAAATATTTTATGTGCAGGTGGTGATCCGTGGGTGAGGCAGTGAGGAAGTTCTGAAGGAGTGCATATTGAATCATTCACAATAAGAAGAACGCAAGTGTCCAGGACCGACAACATCAACAAACTCCAGTCAGCCCCGAGAATCTTTGGCGGTCCGCCGCTTGCTGCACACCGCCACCGATCTCGACGTCATCGCCCGTTCCCGACGTCAAGGCCGCCCGTTCTCTGACGCGCCGCCGGTCACAATCCCGATCCGCTGCAAATTCAAAATTGGAAAGAAATCTGCAAATCAGGTAAATATCTTATCCCGATTTGGTTTGAATATTTTGTTGCCTAATTTGTGCTTATTGATATCTAATTTTGCATATTCGAGTAATAAGCATATTCCAATTAGGATTTTATTTCCTTTTTTTTGAAATCTTGGATATCTATTACTTATCAAATTTGGATAGAAATCAGAATTTTCAAAATCTTTTGAATATATCCAAGATATTTGAGATATCTACATTTTTTCAAGATGTGATCGATTAGGAAAATTTCCTAATCCGAATCACGACATCGTGGAAATAAATCTATCTATCAGGCTTTAGATAGAGTTATTTCCATAGCGGTATTTTGAATTTTAGGAACGATCCGTCAGGGCTTCGATCGAGATTTAATTCGAAAGATTTAGCTGTTATTTTTTACTTGATTTTTAATTCTGAATTTCATTAAAAAATACAAAAAAAAAATAATAATATGCCCGTCATTAGAAATAGGTCATGTCGCCGCATGACATATAGTTTGGCGTGTTAGGTTGCATTAATCGCATGTCAATTTTTGCACGCCATTACATATAGGTTAGCTTTCATTTAAATAATTGAAAATAAAAAAATTTCTGCACCTTTGAACTCTAAGCCAGGATTTATCAAAATTGTCAAATTGAGTATTTTTCTTGAAATTGGTACCGAAAAAGGGCGTTAGGGAATCTAAGCGTAATCAAGTCCCCGAATCTATGATTTCTGGTTCAGAAATAAAATAGTACTCCGCTATTTTATTTAGGTTTCTAATCAACCTACTTTAAATGATTAGTGGCTTAATTCCCATTGAAAATATTTGCATGCTCACAATTGGACCTAAGTTGCGATTTGGTAGAATTTGGGAGAACTCGAGCTAGGTTAGTTAATTTAATTGATCTAGTAATCCATTAGCCTAAGATCGTACTATCGATTTTTTTTAGGTCGCGACAAAAATTAATTTCTAGAATTTATATTTAACATTGATGAAGCACTTAATAACATCAAAATATTATAATAATATGAAAATGAAATACATTCATCTACATTTTCTACAAGAATGACATAAATATTTTTCTTTATAGTACACATAATGAGAGAATAAATAATCTTGCACAATAAATAATGACGACAGAAATGAATCAAAAAGAATATCCCGCTTTTAGCGATAATGCCCATCATATAATTACTAAATAAAACTAAAGACACGGTCCATATGAGATGCTCACTTCTTGCTCTAGTTTTAATAGCAGGTTGAAATGTTATTGCAACCTCTCATTTGCATAACTTAAGCAGAATTGCTCAAAGCTGTTCTTCTCGCAAAACATAGATTGTCTGGAATTAGACACAAAATTAGTGACACTGTTTCCACATTAAATGTTAATATATTCAGCTTCAAAGGATACATAATGACTGTGAAGCAAGCAATCTTAATTAAGTAAAGCAACAAAGGTAAATGAAATATAGAGGAAAAAGGTTGAAGTTCACTTTCAGTGATAAATCTAACAGAAGAAAAAGAAACAAAGGTGCAACGTAGGTGTTCCAGATTGGTTCACTGTCCACAACTGCACACTTCAAGCGTTCAATGGCAGCTCCCACAATTTCATCTACCTTTTGCCCCTTGCTGAAGAAATGAAGTCTCGGCTGCAGCAAAATTCGAAATCAGTTTCTCATACAAAAAAAGTATCACACAGATGAGACTTTAATGAAGCCAAGACAAAAATTAACTCCCACACAGTTCTCGCCGCATTTCTCAGGAAAAATTCATCAGAATGCATGGTTTAGGACATAAAATGTCAGAAAACGATGACGATGCTACAAGCTTTTCATCATGACTGACTCATAGCACTTCTCACTTTACTTGATGGGTGTCAATGAGGCCAGATAAATTTCTGCACAAACCCAAACTGACCCGATTTCTTTTTAGTTTTGGAATTCTCTTTTGTGACCCTAACTGCACCACATCAGCCCAAAGCTGACACATCACAGAGTAGAAACAAATTTGAAGAATCTACATACAATTGAGAATTTGAAGCAGCAACAATTCATTTCAACTCCAAGTCCTACCATTTCTGCTTTTTATGGCATGAACCGACCAATAGCAAGAACAAATAAAAGCCAAAAGAAAAAGAACTTCCACCCGAACTAGATTAAATCCGAACGTTCCATGTTCGACTCCAGTTTGATTAAACTCGGTCTTCAATTCCTTTGGGTTTTTGTACAACTTTAGGGTGTCATGCACTTCCAGGAATACTGGTCAAATCTGTTTTTCCACACTTTGGATTTTGTATCTAGCCCCATTTCTACCCCCAAGCACCAAAACAAAAATCAAATGAAAAGCTCAATCGATGGCACAGCTATAGTGAAGCTGTAATAGCTCCATTAAAGAAGAGAATGACCAATTCCATATTGCTCCAGGAAAGATATATTCCAGGAAACTATAAAGTCAATTGGGTCTGATAAGTGTGTTCAAATGATGTGCAGTTGAAAAGCACTAGATGTGGACAGTATGGATTAAAACAACAACTGCTGTGGACTCATGAAATCATATGGGAGCAAAGGATTTGGTGTTTTGGTGTACGAGCACTTTGATAACAGAAAAGAACTGTTATCTATGTACCAAGATATAAATTCTATCAGAAGGAGCGACCATCCATGACCACAGTATGCAAGACATTTTAGATCACAATCCAGAATTTTCTTCCATAGATAAGGAGGCGGCTTCAAGACACAAATTTCTTCCCAAGACAAGCTTGAGTTTTGAGAACGTTCCTCCCTTTGCAGCATCAATTAGACAAGCAATCTTCAGATTATCTTTGTTAGTGAAATTAAAAATACCATATACATTGCTTGAAATAGCATCCAGTAACATGCATAAACAAACATTGTCTTACCACAGAGTCTATCCTCAGCTCCATCAATTTGTCTTGAATGCCCTCCTGCAGACAAATCAGCAACCTTAGCTTCCAAGAGTAGAAAGCATTTCTATCACAGAAAAGAGAGCCATGAACAACACCATGGAGAACTTCCACTAAGATTGACGAGTGGTCTAGAGGGACAATGTGGAAAAACCACAGAAGAAGCAAAAGGAATTACCTGATCAATGTCAATTGTATGCGTAGTCACATGAGGGTACTTCTCATTCAATGCTTCAATGGCAGGGGACATGAATCTGCCTGCAAGACACAGATTAATGTTAAGGCTAAAGCAACCTTTTATATTAAAGTAACAGAGGATAATCAAGAGGAAGAAGTGCCAGTTAATGGAGGGCATTGACAAATACCTAGATGGTTGAGATTACTTACAAGGACCACACCATGCCGCAGTGAAGTACAAAATTGCTGGTGAAGACTCATATATCAAAACCAATAAGACAAAAGCATAAGATATGTCATACTTTGGGGGCCCTCGAAGAGGTGAGAATTGCAATCCCATCTCTTCCGTGTCATACATGTCCAGCCATAAAGCAACAAGCAGTCGATAGCAGACGAAGAACAAACCTCGGATCTTGGCAAGCACACCATTGAACTGTTTTTCTGACTTGATAAGGTGCATGCTCGATGAACCCGAGATTGCAAGATTGGCCTTAGTGGACTACCAAATTTGAGCCATAATATGCAGTTCATCCAATAGGCAAAACCATACACTACACAACCCCTTGGTGAGCTAAAAGGAGGTTACATTTTCAGAGAGGGAAAATAAGGCTACGCATGGCAACTTGCCAAATAGTGTTTGATTCTGTTCTTTTGTTCCCAAAATCAGTTTGGGAATAGAAATCCGTTTGTTTAATTTTTTGATTCTGGGTACAAATTCTTGCAAATTTGTGCCCAAATCGTTTTTGAGCAGAATCAAGAATAAAAAAAAAATAGCTTCTTGATTCTGGGAACAAAAATGAGAATCAGTTTTTTTTTCTTCTTTTTCTTGGTTTTTAGTATAGCTTTTAATCCCCGTGCGAGGGCCACCCTCACCAGATTTTGGTGAGATTAAAATATTTTAATAAAAAATATTTTTAATAAAAAAAAAATTTTGTCGACCATGGCCAGCGACTGTGCCATGGCAAAAAAATATAAAAATATTATTAATACAAAAATTTTATCGGCCATGGCGGACCACCATGGTGAAAAAATAAAAAAAATATTATTAATAAAAAAATTTTTATCAGCCATGGCCAAATGACTAGGCTATGGTGAAAAAAAAAAAAATATATATTTTCAATAAAAAATATTTTTATCAAAAAAATTTTAATAAAAATTATTTTTAGTAAAAAAATTTATAAAAAAATATTTTATTGGCCATGGCGTGACCAGGCCATGAAAAAATAATTTCAAGAAAAATATTTTTTATTAAAATATTATTAATAAAAAATATTTATAAAAAAAAATATTTTACCGCCATGGCCAAATGACCAGCCATGGTGAAAAAAAAAAAAAAATATTTTCAATAAAAATATTTTTTAGTAAATATTTTTAAAAATTATTAAAAAAATTTATTTATAAGAAAATTTTTTACCGGCCATGGCCAAAAAAAATAAAAAAATTATTTTTAATAAAAGTATTATTAATTAAAAAATATTTTACCGACCATGGCTAAGAAGGAGGAGAAGAAAAAAAGAAAAGAAAGAAATATTAAAATATTTAAAATGTTATTAAAATATTATTAATAAAAAGAAATTTTATGTCGTTACCAAACGCATTTTTGTTCCCAGCACAGAATTTTGGGCCGTTACTAAACGCCTTCAAATACTTAGAATCAATTCTCGGCACGTAATCAAAAGATTCATTTCGACAAAAATTTATTCACACGTGATAGAATGGTTGCCATGCGTAGCCTAAGCAACCAACAAAATGCTACGAATTGTCAGCCTTTCAAAAAGTACGAGCAAGACTGTCTATGATGGCGATTGGCAACCATGAATTTCACACATTGACTCTAATTCCAACTATCACCCATCCCCTTCAAAATCCCACCAAGTCCACACCATACTCCTGACCCAAAGAATCCCCAATTCCCAAACAATGTAACAAATTGCACACTCTTGACAAAGAATTCCAACCCACGCCGCCTAAAACCCTAACGCCTAAAGACCCTCGATTCACTAAGTGAATCGCGCGCAAATCAAGAACCGGAGAAACTGTATACGCAATTCCAATCCGCAACAAACAAATGAAATCACGCCAATCCAATCCAAATTGAGACAAATGACCCGAGCCTTGTTGGCGGCTTGAACCACCAGCCTCCCCACCGGGAGCGACGACTCATAGGTGAAGGCGTGGTTGATGCACTCGGAGCGCATGTACCATGAGAGGACACGGCTATCGGCGGTGAGGCCAGCGATGGTGACGCCAATGTGGTCATCGACCTTGAAGATCTTCTTCGTGGGAGGAGAGCTCGTTGTTGGCCTTGTTGACGCAGCTAGGATGACGTGGGTCCCGGATCGAGGTCGATCGTGTCGGAGCCCTACTACACGGCCTCCATGATGTACTCTACCCGGAAGAGGTTGCCCGCGAGGCTCCGTGGTCACGTCCGTGTCATACATCGGTTCCCGAACATGGTTCCAAAGAGGAAAAGGCCGCTGCTTGGAAGGGGCGAAGAAGGAATGCGAGAGCTTTTTTCTCGCCGAGGCGTGAAAATGGTGCGCACGCTGATGGAGAGAGAGAGAAAAAAAATTGGGGTGAGGGCAGCCAAATTTGAGGATGTATGGGAGACTAAATTAGCGACAAACTCTTATGTTCGTCGCAAATTTAGCGACGAAGACAATTTTGACGAACATAAGTCTTCATCACAAATTTAGCGACGAAGACTTATGTCCGTTGCTAAATTTAAGAATCGCTGACACCTATCTTAATTTGCCCAAAATTAATTGCATAAAATTTAGGAGTTAGTTTTCTTAAATTCCTAAAACAAAAAATATTTCTATTTAAATACATTGCATATAGAAATTAGGCACATTTGTATTAATAGGGTCTATTAGAATTTTAAAAAAAAAATTAAAAATTTTAAAAAAAAATTGAGTTGGGCTGGTCGAGGCCGGGCCGACCTGACCTTTTTTCTTTTCCTTCCTTCCCTCAACTGGCCCAGCCCTTTTTCTTTTCTTTTTCCTCCTCTCGGGCCTAGGGCCCTTTTTTTTTTTTTTTTTCTTTTCTTTCCCCCAAGGCCGGGCTCCGGCCTGCCTAGTCCCTTCCTTCCTTCTCCGCCCCCGCTACCGTCCCTTTCCTTCCCTTGTTCGCCTTGTTCCCGCCGCAGGGGTGACGAGCCACTTGGTTTTCTGTTAGCCGCTTTTTCCCATCATGCCGTGAGATGGCTAAGGAGTACGCCACCGGACCGGCATTGATGGCTAGTCCTCCTTCCTTTTCCCTATTTCTCTCTCTCTTTCTCCCCATTTCCCGGATGTCGAGCCCCCCGTGATCGGGCCTAAATGGCCACCAAGTCACGGGCAAGAATAGGCCTGGTGCAGCCGTCGGTGAGCACACAGCACGGCATGTGAGACGATCGTCGCCGGATATAAAAACCGGAGAGAGGCCGAGAGAAGGGTCGGCCATTTTTAGAGAAACAGAGAGAGAACCGAGAGAAAATAGAGAGAGAGAGAGAGAGAGAGAGAGAGAGAGAGAGAGAGAGAATGGAGCATCCGCCAAGCAAGAAGGAGAGCTTGCTGTCAGGCCGCCGCCGCTTTGCAGAGCAACTAAAGCCGCCAGACGCTAGGCCGCTGACCTGTGAGTCTCCCCCCGAAAAGCAACCGCCTGTTTTCCCTATTTTTTGGTACGGTTTGGCTGACTGTTGGCCATTTCACGCCAATCCCGCCCATACCGTCGTCGGTCCCAATCCCCACTCACCGCCGGGCGAATCATAGCCGGCCGGAGTCGACTAGGTAGTCAAAACAAGTCAAATTCTTCCTTTTTACCTCTGCACACTAGGTATTCGACAAAAATTCCCCAAAGAGATCGGTTTCAATTCGGGTCACGACCGGTGAGTAGGCGGTCCGATGACGACCCAAAGGGTGTGGTCGAGCTCGGTGGTGATCCCAAGGGCTTAGTTTGGGGTTGGCGCTTAGTCCTGGGTCGGTCGGGCGGAAGGCCAATTTTGGCTCCACCGGCCTCCCCCCATGTGTTTGTGCACGTGAGTTCGACCCGACTTCTGGATCAATTTAATTCCGACCCAGGTTTTTTAATATTATATTTTTATTTTATTTTATTTTATTTCAAAAATAAAAAAATCTTTAAAAAAATTTTAAATTTTTTTTTCTTCCAGATTTATTTTTAAAAAAAAAAAATTTCTTTTTCTTTTCTTCTTCCATATCTTTCTTAATTTCAAAAAAAAAATTTTTTTTAAATTTTTATTTTATGTGGTTTATCTGAATGCTTTAATTTATTGTTATATTATTATGCATGTTGTTATGATTCCATGTTTAAATAGATAAGCCTATAGGGTTATGCGGTAGTACTTTACATGTTTTTACTATCGCTCAGATTATTATGCATGTTTTAATTAGAATGTAATTGAATGAATTGTTTTGTTTTGGTTGTTATCTGCCTTAGTTAGGGCTAGAACCTTAGGCTGCATATCTTTTTTTTGATCGCTAATCGCTTTTTATTATGTACTTGTTTGATCATCTTACATATTAGGAGAAAGGTCCTAAAATCAATCCAAATTGCCTGATAAATGTTTTCGAGAAATGAACAGGGTAAAAGGGTACCGAAAAGGACATTAGTTATCCAACTAATAAAATCAAGTCCCCGAACTCGCTTAATCTTTGGTTCGTAGGAATGGGTGATTCTTCCATCACCTTATTTGGATTTCTAATCAACTCACCCCAAATCGATTAGTAGTGACTCCTTGATATAAACCACCTGCATATTAAACACTTAAATTCTAAGTTGTGATATGGTATGAGCTTGGGAGAGCCCGAGCTAAGTCCCAACCTAGACTTAGCATGTACCAAAGCGAGCCCTCCCCTTTTTGCATGTTCAAAAAAAAAACAACGGGAGGTCGATCGCGACAGACTGGGGACTACTTGGGGACTTGCATTTTTTAAAAGTAGACTTAAGCCAAAATTTTATCCTGTTCAAAATAATTTTTGTTTAGCAGCGAGGATTCCAGTTATGATCCTGACATTAAGGTCTTATTTGTTCTTATAGGTTCAAATTGATTGTTTATGAATTGTTGTGCATGTGCATGTTTTAATGATTTAGCACTACACCGCTTGCACACACAACCATGCTACCGACACTGGGCTGCGATAGGATATTTTAAGATGGTGTTAAGAAAGATACGACCTCAAACGCGAGCCCGCGATGTAGAGGTTGCCTTTCTTTTCTCCGAAATTTATTTTTAAAAATTGTAAAGAAATATCTTTAGCCGCTACTCGCGTGACTATAGGATATTCCTTTCAATTTGACCGAGATTAAAAGGACTTGACACCAACACGAGACTATGACGGTCGTCGACACCCTTTTAATTTCATTTTGCCGAACCAATCTAAATAGAAATCGAACCTCACTCCTCATGTGCATTTATTGTGATTGTCATGGTTCAAGGAAAGGTATATATTCTATTCCTTTTTATTTTATTATGCAGCCTACTAATTCAATTGATTTGTTACTATTAGGTCACCGTTGATTGTATTCTATACACAATGGGAAGAGCTGATGTCTAATTCGTTCTCACTCTTAAGAAAGAACTTCTAGCTTGGTGGGATCGACTCGATCGGAATGCCCAACAGTATGTCAAATCAAGAATATGACGCCTACTTCCACTACTTAAAATCAACATCCATTCTGACATGATACAGGCGTTAGGACATTTTTGATGCCCACAGATATCCACTTTCATATTCGGTAAGTTTGAGATGACTCCAACTCCGAGAGGAGTATAGTGTTGTCATTGGAAAGCCTTTGAGATCCGACCTCATCAAACCACTTTTGGATGTGTCCCTCTACCCGAATTATCCCAGTTTTTGCGAACCAAGAGCGATATCGTGAAAAGAGTCGTTCAAGCTCATTGTAATGCATGCCCCTGGTTTTCTTAAATGAATGTTTTGAAAGCCAACCCATGAGCTAAAAAGTTAAGATTTTTATCCTTGCTTTTATCGGGTGTGTCCTTTTCCTCCATCGCAGAAATTCAATAAACCCCTCGATTGTGTATGTGGACAAATAAATTTGCAATTTGTTTGAGTTACGTTAATTCAGTTTTGGCAGAAACATTTTTGTCTCTAAACCGTTTTAAACAAAATGATGATAAAATCATGCGGGCCGCCCCAGAAATTTTGCAAATCTAGTTTTTATCCCATTTGAGAGGATTTGGGCACCTCATGCAGCTTTTTGAAATCAATAACCTTATGCACTCAATATAAAGATTTGAGGTCTTAAAAAGTAATTTTCCGATAAGGATTACGCTACTTGGATAAATTTTTTTGAAAGACCCCGATCCCAAGGCATTCTTATGGCATACTAAATAGTTCTATGAGGGTCAAGCTCATTATGCCTACCAATTCCATAACCCCCCTTGTTGCTTTCGGTTTATCTAGCGTCACCTCATACTACCCCTACCGGGTAACCCGCCAAAGATAGGGCCCTTCAGAGATTCTACCGCCTCTCAAGATAGACCTGTTTCGAGTTCGATTCACCCGCTTGAATTATAATTACACGGACGAAAATTCGTGCCATCCAAGGGGTATGAACTGAATGTCAACTTTGAGAACATTCTTGTGCCTAGGCTATTGAAGGGGCAAGAAAAGATCCACCATACCTCTCTATTCTATAATCTACATTATCAAATCCCGACAAATCTACAGCCAAAAGTCCTGGATGTAACCAATAAGCCCAATCGCTAAACACAGTTGACCATCTCGAAAGGATCGCGGGATGAAAGATACGCTTATTGCGGAGTTTGTCCGTAAAAATAAGCGACTCCGAGAGACTATAGCTTCCCATCATTTATAGAATGAGCATTCGGAAATGGTGCCATTTTGTTAAAAGCCCCTATCTTTTATATTTTTCTAGTATTTATGTTTAGGGGTTTCGATTTTATTTCTTTAAAAGTGTTTATGGATTGTACTAATGTTAATATAACTCGGACCGCTTTTTATTCTATAAATAAATTGTTTTATACAATTAATGACACCACCGTGGCCTTTGGCCCCATGGTATCCGAGGATGAGCTAAAATGGTCCGAGGCGACCGGGGTTCGAACCCGGGATGTCGCCTATAACGTTGATATTAATAAAAACCTCTTTTCTTGTTTTTTTTTTTGCAAATAAAGAAAATATTTAATAATATTATGATTAGGTCATGAAATGATTCTTTATTAGACATTACTCATTCATTTCAACATTTTCACCGGTAGTTACAAAATGACCAAAGAAAACGTCCGTCTTGATAATATGGAAAATGAAATGCAAATGATTTTCAACGCACTAAAAAACCTCACTAAACAAATAGAATCCATCAATGGCAAGCTCACGCCCACGCCCATGCCTCGCGGCAAATCGAGGTGGTGCTACCACTACCATCTACCGGAAAAGACAAAACCTCCGCCACGACGAAAAAATTGCCCGTGCTAAAGGACGATCCGCTTCCTCCGCCATCGTGAAGATTGAACCTAAAGGTGCACCGATGATGTAACATGATAAACGCCTTGCAAAAGTCGAGAAGATGCTGAAACAGCTACAAGGCCCGTAAATATGCTGTCCCAATTGACCTATCTATATACAAACGGGTCAAGTACCAAAAGTTTAAGATACCGAATGCGAGAAATATGATGGCACTTCATGTCCCGTACACCATGTTTACATGTATCATGTGCGCTTGACCCAAGACGTTAATAATGAACCCTTCATGATTCAAACTTTTCAAGCAAGTTTGATTTGGGCCAGCTTTGACATGGTATATGTCAAAAGATGTGGATGCTTTTAAATCTTAGAATGATGCTGCTAATGCATTCCTCAAGCAAAGATCAATTCAACCTTGACGCCACCTTCACTCGTGACAATATGGAACGACCGAAAAGAAGAGGAGTAAGTCCTTCAAAGAGTATGCCACCGGATGGAGAAACTTAGTCGTCTGTTACCATGCAACTCACCGATCATGAATAAGTGAAGTTGTTCATCAAGTCTCTTCAAGATGAATATAGACACCGCCTAGTTGGTGCCATTACTTGAATCTCTTATTCGCCTTGTTCCTATGGGCGAATGAATTGAAATGGGATTGCGTGACGGATGGATCACGCACCTCGCCCCATAAGCAAGAGACTCAACACGAGAAAAGAGAAGGAATCCCCGACGGATGGGAACATCGCATCCACCCGATCGCTCATCCTTCCCGGACAATCCGGTGAGTAGTGAGCAAGAGCCAACCTCAAGTTGCCAACCTCCGAAACGATATAAGAAAAGGTAATTCACTCCATTGCCCGGATACCTTTCCCAAGTCTTGGCCATACTCCAAAAGAAAAACCTGCTTTCTACAAACCAAAACGTCCCAACTCGTAAAAGTTTTTCAAATTACGATCTGTCTAAGAAGTGTGACTATCACATGGGCGAGATAGGACATTCGACGGATGATTGCTATACCCTCAAACACCGAATCCAAAACCCCGCCGACACCAAAAGCCTTTTGTTTCGGACATCGGCCAAATGTTCAAAACAACCCGCTACCCGAACATGAAACAGAATCAATGCCATATCCACTTTCGACGCCTGTCGAATCAAGAGTGAGAGGGTATACACCGCTGACGCTTATAACGCCCTTGTGAAAGCGGGATATTATCCCACCGGTGAAGTAACGCCTTTATCCATAATGAAAGAAAGGGTTGCTAGCATGGGTAAATCAGGGCTTGATTGTGTATGCCGAGCGCACCGCATAGTGGTCACCATCTCCGAGGGTTATCATTAACTAGGATGAAGAACTCTCAGCCTTTGAATGACGAAACAAGTGAGTCCATCCCCACACTTGTGAACAAACCTTTGTCCGATAATCCGCATTTGTGAGGAAGAGTTGACGATTAAGGTACCCTTGATCGAGGAGTATATAGTGATTGAGATACCCTCGCCTTACCGGTATGAGAATGACAAAGTAGTCCCATGGTCCCACGAATTGGATGTTAACCTAGTTACTGTGTCCTGACGAAGCGAGTGCCCAAGTCGACGCTGCAGCGTCACGTCCCTCACTCCCATGAAGCGTCAACATCCCGCGTATAGGTCGGAAGTTATGGTGTGACGCTTCCAGTTACGTCACCGACCCAAAACCCAAATCGGAGAAACACGATACATGCGAAAACGACGATATATAATATGTATATATATACACCCGTACAATAACAAACAACCATGAATAGCTTCTTACCAAAAATAAAAAAACAACCATGAATAGCTCAGGACAAGAATTACAGGATGATTAAAAAACATATATACATTCATTACTATCAACTTTGTACAATATCCATTTACAAAAAAAAAAAAGATACAAACGAGGAAGGCCGCTCGGACAAAAAGGGATAAGTGGTCGAGGAGGTCAAACTACCAAAAAGGGAGGGCTATGGTCAAAAGTGTCACCCTCACTTCTAAAACTTAGATCTAGCCTAAGGCACCCAATCGAGATCGAAACCCGATGACTCGAGGAACTCTCCCTGGACGGCTCCAGCCTCATTAGAACTTATCGCCTCAAACTCGGTCTCCGTGCGAGATCCCTCTTCATCCTCGCTCTATAACCATCGGCTCTGGGGCCTCCACATCCACCTGCCCGGGACCGGGTCTACTATCTCGTGGCTTTAAAATCCACCCCCTAACTCCTCGCGTGCTCTACCTCGTCAACAATCTCATACTCAACATCGAATCTGGGTCACCCTCTATATCAACATCCACCACATCCCCGTCTGGGGCACCGTGGATCCAACTGACCTTCCCCTTAAACCGACATCTACATATCCGATGGGACCGAACTCATCTCCAAAATGGTCCCGGAAACACCAAGCCAAATACTCGTGAGCCTCGTGGTCGACAAGCCCACGATACCCAAACTATAGTATAGTGCCTAAGATATATCTCCCGTTCCCCATGGGGTGTCTTGACATCGTCGCTCCACATGGTGGGGAATCTCATAAGCGTCTGGCGCATCTCCCATGTTCATGGTTGAGGGTCCAAAACATCGGTTTTCCAACAACCGTGAGATAAAACTCAGCAAGTACAAAACCCCTAATCCTAAATTAGGCTAATGTGCACCTCCCCCGGCAAATAAAACACACATATATTTTGTATACCAGCAATTCACAATAAATTCCTAGGCCCACGGCCCAAATCATTTATATCACAACCCCGCAAGTTAGGCATTTATTAATAATAATCACATGCGAAATGTTAAATATGCACAATTATTTAGACCAAGGCCACTTTCAGCAATAAATCGACCTAAAGGCCCGACCAAGGCCAACATTTTAAAACAACCCAAGGCCCGGCACCAAGGCCACAAATATACTAACCCAAAGGCCATGACCAAGGCCACTTTTTAGCAATAAATTGACCCGAAGCCCGACCCAAGGCCAACAATTTAAAAAGCGACCAAGGTCCGACCCAAAGGCCACAATTTAATCACATCTAGCATGTGCATCATCGCACTCAAATCCAGCCATATCAAAGCATAACATGTGAAATCACGTTAACGGATCCAAGTCAAACATTAATGCCATTATGTGCCCAGAATTTATTCACAAGTCAACCAATACAAAGGTATCGCGGCACTCCCAATTCAATCCATTTTAGTCCATTTACACCCGTCACTTAATGTACAACTTAATGCCACAAAATTCGATCCGTTTAGGGCTGCCATGACCAAACAAACTCAACCGTTGAACCCTCGAACATGGCATCACCCAATAGGATTCAAACAAGTCCTAATTAGCCCATAAATTGCCTAAATCCAAGCCGTCCACTCAATGAACCAATTAATTCCCAACTTAGGCAAATATTGCATTTTCGGTTCGGTGTGAACAGTACCGGGCAGCATATATTTTAGGCACTAAACCACACCTAAATCACCTCATTAAGCACCAATTACATCCCCTAATCATCCACTAAACATTAATCACTAACTAAACTCTAAACTAGCTTAATTAACCCCTAAGTGCACAATTAAACTAATTCGGGTTTAGGGATTAATACTCGCCTAATTTCAACTTGAGTCAATGGAAACGGGCAACAATTATCGGCTAACGCTGTAAAATCGGGCGGTGGCGTTCGGGGACAAGCCGGCGGCTCACGACGGCGGACTCACGACCACTCCACCTCACCTACCGAGATAGGGGAGGCAGCGGCATAAGACGGGCCGAGGCTGTGGACGCCGGGACGGTGGCATGTTGATGAGGACGGGCGGTGGTCGCTTGAATGGCGACCGGGCAAAAGGTACCTGCCGGGCGACGACGACGAATCTTCTTGGTCTCAACCGAACGGTGGCCGAGGACTATGAACAAGGGATGAGGTTATTGAATGGGCCGAGGGTGATGGTCAGGGTGGGCGGTGTCTTCGGTGTCCGACACGGCGGCCGCCGGGCGAGGCTTCCCTAAGAATGTACTCAAGGACGGGCGATCCCACTGCCCTTATACCGAATGGACAGAGAGAAGGAGGAAGTGGTCATGGGGGGTGAGGATGAGGGTGGGGGTCACTGCAGCACTGACGGGATCGGCCCGCCAAAGCAGCAGCCGAAGTTCTACGGTGGG
Source organism: Syzygium grande (assembly GCA_024733475.1). Taxonomy (NCBI): domain Eukaryota; kingdom Viridiplantae; phylum Streptophyta; class Magnoliopsida; order Myrtales; family Myrtaceae; genus Syzygium; species Syzygium grande. The sequence goes on along the minus strand of JAMXDD010000054.1, from coordinate 34,435 downwards.
CCGAAAAGGAAACAAAGGAGGAAGAAGAACATGCCCAAGGGAGAATGAACGGGAGAGAGGGAGGGCCGAGAGATTGAGGAGAGAGAGAGTCAAGGTGGTCAAGGTTGGTCCAAGCTTAGTTGAGTGGATCAAGTGTCAAAAATCCAAGGGCTTGGACATTTTTGCCCCTCATCCAAGGGCTCACAATCTCTCTTATCCAATAACGCAAGGGCTTATTTGTCCTTAGCCCTCAATTATTGGGCTTTGCTGCACCATAGTTGACCCAATTAACCTTAGTTAACTCTAAAAATGGCCAAAATTCGGAATTACCAAAAATGGGTCCAAGGGCATTTTGGTAATTTTCCGATCCCGGTCAAAATTTTAATTTTTATCCCTACCCGTCCTATATATGTGTGGCCAAGATAATATGGCATCGGATTCAGAAAAATCATCTTTTAAGCCCTTAAAAAATCAGCCCGAAAGTTTTAAGGAGTAAAACCGTAATTTTTTCACCCCAAGGTCGAAATTCCATTTTTCACCATACGCACTCAGAGATATGTGTGGCCACCCCAAAATGACATCGGCCTCGAAAAATAGTCCGATTTGACCTCAAAACGGACGTCGGAGTCCCTAGGGGCAAAATTGTAAATTTTTTCAATTTTGCCAAAATTCCAATTTTCGACTATACTAGCCCCAATCATGTGTGGCCACACTAAAATGACGTCGGCCTTGCAAAATAGTCGAAAATACCCTCGAAATCTCGACGTCAAGTTCGGTTCCAATTTCGCGATCAAATTTGCTCGCTTACGAATTTTAGGGCCTCTCACTAACAGTGGCTATTTAGAGGTCACGCCAGACGATCTAGGGTTGTCCGAATCGTGATGGCCTCGAATTTTAGAAGAACGCGAGGAATTATCACTAGTGCAGGAGGTCGCGATCGCTCGGATTAGTTTCGAGATTCGTTCGTCACGCCGCACTTCGGGTCGTGTAGAATCACCCACGATCCGATCGTACATCATTGGCTAAATCGAATCCATCACTTTTCTAAAATCGGTCCATATTGGCCCAAAATATTCTCTCGGCTTTTCTCGAAATCGGTACTCAACTCGCGATCGGGTCCCCGGTCCACGATCGTTTCCTATTTAACCTTCCAATCGGGTTAGTATCCCCCGATTGATCAAGTCCGGGCGAGACTTACTAAAACTAAACGAGAATTAATATACACGTTATTGGCCCTAGTAACGGGTCGAAATTCGGATGTTACACGACCTCCAAAGCCCGTCACCGATGAAGAAGCCAAAAGAATTCCTGGCCATCGTCAAAGCCAGTGAGAGTACAATATAGTAGACCAGCTACGCCGTTGCCCATCCAGATTTCTATGTTGGAACATCATAAATCCTTGATGAAGGTACTCGATAAAGTAAATGTCCCGAAATGATTGAGCATGACAAGTTAGAAGCATTTGTGGGGTCTATCCTTTGAAGGATCATATAACATTTTCGGAAGATGAATTTCCCGTCGGGTAGGGGACATACCAAGGGTCTCTACATCTCCGTTAAATGTAGAAACTCTCATACAGCTCGAGTTCGATAGACAATAGGTCTACGTTGAATATTTGCCCACCGGCACCCTTTGCGCCCGTCTTAACGTGGACACGCCTCTAAGCTCCGCGCCTCCAAAACATCCGTCCGATCATTTGACGAGATGAAGAAAGACACGATGGGTGAGATCGACCTTGATGTCCAGATTGGCCCAACAGTATTCAGCATTCTGTTTCAGGTAATGGATATCCCTAATGCGTTTAGTTTTCTATTGGGCCGTCCCTAGATTCACTCTACTAGAGCTGTACCTTCAAGCCTTCACCAAAGTGTGAAGTTTGTTGTCCAAGGAAACCGATTATAATCCTTGGAGAGAAGGACCATCGAATTTATCAAGAAACTACCATCCCGTATGTTGAACCAAGAGGCAAGGTGGAATCTAGTTATCAGTCCATCGAGCTCATGTCGGCATGGATATCGAGGAACTTCTCCTATCCTCCCCGATATGTCAAAACCTCATTCATGATAAGAAAGGTTATGATTGGAAATGGCTTCACCCTGGATAAGGACTTGGTAGAGGAGGCCGGGGCATCCGAAAGCCTATTCAAAGCCGCCAAGAATCACCATACTGACTAGCCTAGGGTGTCGCTAAGGAAACTCACAGTCAACAAAGGGCATGTGAAGGGTCAAGTTGGTTTGTTACTTTCCATATCCGGGAGACTTTCCCGCCACCGTTAAATTCTTGCGGGATGAAAAAATTTATCTTAACCTCTCGGGACAATCTGGTGAGTGGTTTAAGCGCCTGTCGAATGTTCAAGTCACCCGAGCTCATCGACGCTGCCTCTAAATGTTGTTGTTGACCGACATCGAAACCCGGACAAGTTACCGATTAAGGAAGATTATGGACGAGAAGAAATGCTAGATAGTGTGGTCACCCTATTTGACGACATCTTTATAGGAGCCATACACGAAGACTCGACCTCATAAACGAGTGCAAACCCGCCTGATTTGCTTGCACGTTTGCAGTATTAGTTAGGTGAACTACGAGATTTGCTTACGTCCTTAATGGATACCATTGGCTAAATCTCGGACATGTCAACGCCAAGCCCAATCAAGAGCGGTGACCCAAGTAAATGGTTTGGGAGGAAACCCATCGTCAAGAGTCCTTCCCGACATGATTTGGTGAGATAGCCAACTCTTACAATTGGCGGGGGCAATATATGACGATACTCACCGGTTCTTAAATCCATGGATGTGATATTTCCTATTATTTTGCGGAAGGGGCTAATCACAAGGAGGTCAAAACACCCTACTCCCGAGTACTTCATTAACTATGATTTCTCCAAATCTTGTGATTATCATTCGGGAGAGATTGGGTACTCATTTGGATGATTGCAATACTACAAGAATAGAGTTCAAGACCTCTTTGGATGCCGTGGCATTTACTTTTCGTGGCCCTATGGCTGTGTCATGATGAAGATGACCTCTTGATGGTGCCTAGCATTCGTGTCGCTATTCCCGAGCTTTACGATAAGGCACGCAGAGGAAAAGCGATTATGGATACCTCGGTGAGCCCAAAGGGGTAAGTTTGACTACTACATTGACTACTAGATGCCAACAAGTTTTTATGAAGATCGGTTAAATAACACTCCTAATGGATAGGATGACATGGAAAAGCTGACACTAGTAAAGAGGGGAGCCGATGAGCTAGATTCATAGAATGATACTTTCAAGATTTCTTCATTAGCGCAATAGGTGAAGAACCAATGGAGGGAATGGGCGCAAGCCCGCTTGAGTAGAATTCCTATCCTCTCTTTGCATGAATCTCTCGAAAAAGGGGTTATCCTTGTATTTTGTTTTTGTCATCGCTTTTTTCTCTCTAGAAGAAATGTCTTTTTAAACTCTCGCTCTTCTGAGGTTGTAAATCCATATGTTATAAATAAATAATGTTTTGAGGATATGAGGTAATATCCCAAATCGGCCCGTTAATGATACTCAGCCACAAAAAGGAAAGAATTCTCGAGGCCCGGCCATCTCATGCTTCCTCATTTTCAAAAATTTTCGAAAATCAAAGGCATTTTACTATTTCTTAAAAAAATGTTTTGAGAGAAAAAAAAAGACTCTGCTAGCTTTAAAGGCAAAATGAAAGAAGGGTAATTTGTATCGTTCTCAATTTACCTTTAATCATCTCATTTGTAACATAAGCTCATGTTTTCATCGGATGGGAATTATCGACATCGGAGAGAACTCAATGAATTGTCAATCCAATCTCAAATGAAGAGAGTCACGAAGGGTAATGTTGTATCGCTTCACAATTTCTGTACATAAAAGAGCCTTTCGTTAACATGGTTTTTCTTATTACTTTGCAGTTTTGCCTCATTATTGCAGCATAGGTAAGTATCTCTTTCTCTAAAAACTTTTCTCATAAGAGTACAAAGAAACAAAGAAAGAGGAAGTATGTTAAAGCAAATGAATGCTTAATCTTCCTCCAAGTGCATCACATGTCTTTTGGAAAGAATTTTGCATGGTAATTTTGCCTGTTTAATTTACCGATTCCCCAGGAAATTTTGACAATTCGACGAATGGTGTCGAACTGCTTCGATGTATTGAATGAGATGTGTCGGGATGATGAGAGGCAATCCTTAGTCTATACACATTCTCACATACCAAACCCTTGTAAGATGGGTGAAGAGGTCCCCTTTCTACAAGGTAAAGAGATTTCTCACGTGAAGATACGGTAACCAAAGTGATGAGAGACTATTCATTTCTTTGCCCCATATATTACCATTGATCCTTTGCTTGACCATTTTTGAGCCAAGACATTTGGAGGTTCCTTTTAAATTACCCCTGTCAAGAACCACCCCACATTGGGGCAGCTTGAGATAAATCAGCATCACAAGGAGGATCCGTTGATCCTCAACAGGGTCCTCCAAGGTAAACATACCATCGACGGCCGGACGGTCAAGGCTAAGAGAGCTTTGTCAAGAGAGAAGCGACAAACTAAAGTCTATCCAAAATACCAATATGTCATTGATAAAAGTGATGTTTTCACCTAAGAACTAAACAAGATAAAAAGGATGAGGAGTTTATAATATCTAAAATTTTCTATGATCATCAGCTGCAACAGCTCGCACAAGGTGAAAAATATGAATAAAAATTTTCTTGCTCTCATTTGCATTAATCTTTGAGTGTTATTATTACAGATGAACTCTCACGATAATTTAGGTGCCCTAGGATGATGAAAAACAATTCTTCTTCTATCCTATACACTTATATCCCTTACTAGCCCAATTAAGCCGACGACTTCATTTCAGACGAACCCATTTGGTGATCATTCCCCACACCAGGGCAAGGCAAAAGTCACCACAGTTTGAGCAAAGATGGTTCAAAGTACCGAATAAAGATGGAGACTCCAAGAACCTTCCCAACACCAAAAGAATAGCAAAAAAAAAAAAAAAAACAACAATGTGCCTAGTAAAAACAAAGTCAATGCCCATGAATAAAAAAACAAAGAAAAAGAAGAAGGAGAAGAAGAAAAACGATAAAAAAGATGAAGAAAAAAAATCCCTAATTTCTAAGTAACTGCTATGAAAAATAATGAAGTTTTAGCTGAGGAGATCTCTGAGCGTGATGAATGTGCTCTCAAACACCTCAAAGTTGTTAAGTGGTATAGAATAGACGACCGCAAAGGGTTTAAACTTGAGTTCTTCTTCGACACAAACCCCTACTTTATGAACTCAGTCTTGATAAAGATCTATCATGGTAGATGAAGACGAACCTATTCTGGAGAAAGCAATTGGGACAGAGATCGAATGGTATCCAGGAAAATGTTTGACGCAAAAGCTCCTCAAGAAAAAGCTGTTCAAGAAGCCAAAGCATCGGGATTACCCATGGAGTTTTCCAAAAGGATCTTAATGGTGGAGAAAAAGACTGGTGACAATACCAAGATGATCACTAATTCTTATCCTTACACACATTTTTTGAGCCTAACGATCATTTTGTTCCCCAACCTATGAACCAAGCCCATATTACATTCCCATGAAGTCTCTTCCGACTATGGCACTTGAATTAACGTGGAATTTCAAATGTTTATAAACAACGCCGAGGAAGTGCGAACAAGACTACTCCTATCTTGTTTTACGGGGTTCTTGACTTGTAGACCGAGATGATTACAGAATATTTTCTTTCATAACCTTAACTCGAGCAGTCTCCTTTGTTAAGCCATGGACCAAGCCAGCATTACGACCTTGAAGAAAACCTCTCAGTTAAAGATTATACCGCTTACGAGAAAACTCAAACCTTTGTTGATGTGACAACAATCAAATTGAGTGTTTTCCATGTTCTCGCCTTTAATGGACGGACAAACAACCCTTTTCAATGAGAGTGAGTGGAAAGTCCTTTTGACTAAAGATCCCTCGCTCAAAGATCCAGAATACACATTTTGGTGGATATTTGGTGATGTAAACATGGCAAAATCGTCACGCATGAACTTTCAAATACACATTCCGGAATAGCCTAGCTTGTCTATCCTTGATGAATGCAGGCATGTTCGTGTTAATCACCTTTGACAGCTCAAAGTTTTAATTCCCAATGATAAGACACAAAAATTCGAGCGCCGGAGAGCCCTCATTATCATCCTAAGAGAGATGCCCCAAAAAGATCAGGTATTCAGCAGATGATGCATCAAACCTCCGCACAAGAAACCCCGGGTATTTCATCGAATTCTTTTCAAACTACCCAAAGGGTAAACCAGTGTTTTTTTTGAAAAGAAAAACATCTTGACTTGGCGGTCAAGATATTTCGTATTTATATTCTAGAATAACCTCGATTGTCTATTTCTCCAATGAATGTATATGTCTTTGCACAAAAACTTGTCTCGACAGAGACATGCCCTTAAGAGGTAGGAGAACGTGTTTAGGTAAGTATATTCTACTAATGCTAGCCCCAAAATTCTACGTACCTACGATTGTTAAGGCACCCTTCAACATTGGACTGACCCCTCTGCTCACCAACTAAACATTGGATTGACCCCTCTATTCACCATGTACCTATGATCGTTATGATACCCCTCCCGAGCATGGGATTAACCTCCTCCTGCTTCACGCCAAGTCTTTTCGTGTACCCTTTATAAGAGGCAGATACTTTGGCAAAACGAAATCCAGTCAAGGCAAATCAAGATAAGTTTGGATCCTATGCAAGCGATTTCCCTAGTCAAGTTGACCAAAGAAGAGTTCGAGTCCAAGACAAATGAAATGCAATCAAGATGACCAAAAATAAGTTCGGGTCCTATACAAGCGATTTCCCTAGTCAAAGCAAAATCAAGAAAGGTTCGGGTCCAAGACAAATGAAATCCACCAATGAGACCAAAGATAAGTTCGGTCCTATGCAAGCGATTTCCTAGTCAAGGCAATCAAATGTAGGTTCGGATCTTAGACAAATGAAATCCAGTCAAGGCGACCGAAGATAAATTCGGGTCCTAGGCAAGCGATTTCCCCAGTCAAGGCGATCGAAGAAAGGTTCGGGTCCTAGACAAACAATTTTCCTCGTCAAGGTGATCGAAGATAGGTTCGAGTCCTAGACGAATGAAATTCAGTCGAGGCGATCGAAGATAGGTTCGAGTCCTCGACACATGATACCAACTATCTAGAATTACTCTACCCTTCGACAAAGTAAGTAGCCCCAGGTATGTTTTTATTTGTTTTAGCACGCATCATCTTATCGCATCATAAAATGGGACTCACGGTCTCGCCAAAAATAACATTCATTGAACATGCATGGGCCAAATTTAGGTGTCATTTTATCTTTGAACGTAACCTTTGCGAGCTCACCTTCAAAGAGGGGCAGCTGTTGACACCTATTTTAATTTGCCCAAAATTAATTGCATAAAATTTAGGAGTTAATTTTCTTTAATTCCTAAAACAAAAAAAATATTTCTATTTAAATGCATTGCATATAGAAATTTGACACATTTGTATTAATAGGGTCTATTAGAATATTGAAAAAAAATTAAAAAATTAAAAAAAAATTCGAGTTAGGCGGGTTGGGGCTAGGCCAACCCGGCCCTTTTTTCCTTCTTTCCCCTTTGGGGCCCAGGCCCTTTTTCTTTTCTTTCTTCCTCCCCAGCCCAGGCCCTTTTCTTTTTTTTCCTTTTCTTTCTCCCCACAGGTAGGCTGGCCCGGCAGTCCTTCCTTCCTTCTCCCCCGTGCCCGGCCGTCCCTTTCCTTCCCTATTCGCCCCTATTCCGTCGCGGGGTGATTTAGTGACCGTGGCCCGCTGGCTATCCCATCAGGCCAGAGATGGCTAGGGGAAGCACACCATCGGGGATGGCATTGATGGCCAGTCCCCTCCTTCCCCATTTCCCGGCCATCTATCTCTCTCATTTCTCCCCGTTTCCGGACGTGAAAGCCCCCCCTTGTAAGCCTAAATAGCCACAAAGTCACGGGCGAGAATAAGGCCGATGTAGGCCGTCGTCGGCATACACACCGGAGCAGGTGGGGCGTGTCATTGCTGGCTATAAAAAACCGGAGAGAGAGAGGTGAGAGAGGGTTAGCCATTTTGAGAGAAACAGACAGAGAAACGAGAGAGAATAGAGAGAGAGAGAGAGAGAGAGAGAGAACCGAGTGTCCGCCAAGCAAGAAGGAGAGCCCTACAAATGTCACCGTTGTCACACCCCGAACTCTACGGTGTGCGAGCAACCCAACCGAGGTCGAATTTATGCATCGTCCCCCGTGATGCGCCGCCAACCCAAAACCCAAACAAAGTATAATACACATGCGAAAAGCAACACAAACACCCGCATAATTTAAAACAACGTGACCAAGGATAGCATGGCATCAAACACAATGATTACAAATATACACTTGCATTGAAACCATGGAAATATATATACAATATCCATTTAATACAAAAGATACAATAAATCAAAAGCGGGTCAACGGCCACTAACAACAAAAAGGGGTATGTGGGCCCGAGCGGTCTAAACACTAACCTAAGGAGGGGCTCGGTCAAAAGTGTCGGCCCGACCTAACTAAGGTTAAGGCTAACCCTAGGGTTTCCAAACCGGGTCGAATCCCGGGACTCGGAAGAACCTGTCGACGACTAGACCCTCGGAGTCCATGGAATCCAGCTCGAACTCGGCCTCTGCCGACTCCACCTTGAAATCGACCTCCTGCAGCTCGCCCTCCGCCTCGGGTCCTGCTCCATCAGCTTTGACTCGCTATCCGACTCCATAGGCTCCGGTCGGACTCCCATCCACCGACTCCTCCTCCATCGAGTTAGGCTCGTCAACCTCCCGATGACGGGCTGTGTGTCGAAATCCTTCTCGAATGAGGCCTCGGGGCTCGCCAAGTCTCCGTTGGCACACTGCGGGTCTATGTCACCTAACCCGTTGAACGGGACATCGAAAAGTCCTAAGGGCCGTAAGTCCCAAAAGGGTCCCTAAAGCACCAGCCTATGTACTACGTGGGCTAAAAGTGCTGCTCACCCACGCCAACCCATACTATAGTACAATACCTAATATAAGTATCCCCTTCCCTACAGGTACTCGATCACCTCCCGATCTATACGGGGACGAGATCCCAAAATGGATAGGCACATCTTATATCCTTAGGGCTAGAGGTCTCGAAAAGTGGGGTTTTAACAACAATGAGAATGAATCTCAAATGAGTAAACCCCCCAAACCTAAAGCCCGGATCAAGCATATAAACAACCCCGCAGTTAGGCATATAACATCATAATAATGGCACATACGAACATGCTTAGCCATAACGTATGCAAGACGCGTGCTCATGCTCCTTGGTGTCCACATCACACAAGAGTCATCGATATGCACATGCTTGCACTCGAATTGCACACTTGGTACTCGTGACCATCATAACCATGCTCATGAACAGGCTCACTAATGCACACTTGCACATAGCCAATTTCTCATTTATTTCGACCCAGCGTAAAGCGCATCGGTCGACCCACGTAAAATGCATCGGATCTATCAATATCCAACACTTCACGCCCGCGTAAAATGCATCGGGCCCAATGTCTTTAGCCAGCGTAAAATCGTCGGTAGCGCAACACCGATCTCCATTTGCAAACCAAACCCGCGTGTGGTATGCCTCGGGTTGGCCGCCTTCCAAAGAGAACCGAGCATCGTCCCGCGTAAAATGCATCGGGGCGGGTTCAATACCCTACATAAAACGCAGCGTCGGCTTTATGTGATCACACGATACATACACCAATTTTTATCCGAATCCCACATAAAATGCATCAAGGCGATTAGGTAATCATTTGCTCATGTCATGCACGCATACTTGCACAATTTTTATGCCGTGCCAATGCTCAATATGCGAAATGCGTGGCTATGCAATCCAATACTCGGGCATCCATGAATTTTACAATGAGCATCCAATTCTATCATGGTCACATGCTCAATTCACACCATGACGTGCTCACTTAACAATTTAACATGCTCAACTTAATCATGACGTGCCCAATTCATGCCATAACATGCTTAATCAATATTTTAACATGCCCACTTAACCAATTTAATTCAATTCAGCATGACACATAATTGGCACTCACATTTCATACACTTAATCAATGGAATTTACACAATTTATTGGCCTACCACACCCTCATCATTCGCCACACCCATACAAGACATGGCATCACAAAATTGATTCCCAACCAAGCATAATCAGCCATTACAAGGACAATACGAGGCACTCGCGGCAATTCACGATTAAGCACCAATTTACCCGAACATAGACTAATCCAACCCATTGTGGACAGCCACCAATTTGGTCAATCTAGGCCACTAAACCACCATATAAACAGCAATTTAATCCACCAAAATCACCACATAAATAGCCACATCAACCAGCCACTAAATAACCCCTAAAATCACCCTAATTAACCCCTAAATTACCATAATCCTATCTAGAAATACTAATTAGCCTAATTAGGGTTTAGGGTTAATCTTGACCAAGGTTCCTAAGCTCCTAAAGTGAGCTGGATAGGTGGGAAAATGGGCGGGCCGAGCTGGTTTCACGGCGGTGAATAGCCGCTCTCGCGGCGACGCCGAATGAACGACGACCGGGCGGTCCAAGGTGGCAATCACGCGGCAAAGGGCCCGGCGGATCAAGCCGGTCGGGCGGCGGAAGAAAAATGAGGGAGAGAGATGAGGTCGGCAGGTGGTGACCGGGCGATCGACGTCTCCGGCGACGGGGCGGTGTATGTCCGACGGCTGTCTCACACGGGTCAAGAAAGGGAGAGGGAGAGAGAGTGGATGGGTCGGCTTGGTGGTGATGGTGCGGCGATGTTGGTGGACGGTGGTACGGGCAACGGGCGGGTGGCGGCACAGGGCGGCAGCCCGGCCCGGCTGGCGGCGACAATTTAATCGAGCAAGGAAGGAGAGAGAGAGAGTGAGGCGTGGGGAGAAGTTGGTCGGTGGAGAATGAGAAATGAGGGAGAGAGAGAGAGAGAGAGAGAGAGAGAGATGAGTGTATAGGTTTGGCTTGGTGAGTGGGTTTGGTTGGCCAACCCACCCAAAAATGTCTATCTTGTCCTCCACCAAGGGTTAGGTTTGAATCCAAGACTAAAATATCTAGGGCAATTTGGTCCAATATTTTCGGCAATGAGGGGGTGAAATTGTCCAAAATATCCTCCAATAATTCTCCAAAATTCGGAGTCCAAGGCTAGGGTTTAGGGGCAAAATTTAATTTTCCATTTCAGGGCGAATTTTCATTTTTTCGACCGTACCAATCTCTAATATGGTTGGCCACACTAAAACGACACTCGTCGCAAAAATAGTCGCGTACATCCAAGAAATTCGACATTCGGGTTCGGATCCAATTCAACGATAATTTTCGCTCAATTACAATTTTAGAGTCTCTCACTAACAGGCGGCTTTTTTAGGGTTACGCAGATCGACCTAGGGTTACTTGAGTCGAGACGGTCTCGATTACCAAGAGAACACGCGGATTTATCGCTAGTTTCGGAGGTCACGATCGTTCGATTAAGTTCGGGATTGTTAGCCATGCGTATTCTTGGTCGTCTGGAATCACCCGCGATTGATCGTCGTCGTTGGTCAAACCAAATCCGTCACCTTCCTAGGATGGACTCACATTGGCCCAAAATATTTCCTCGTCGTTTCTCGGAATCGGAGCTACATTCCACGGTCGAGTTAAGGGGTCCAGCGTAGTTTTCCTAGTTAGCCATTTCCCATGGTAATATCTCAAAGAGTGATCAATTCCGGGTGAGACTTACTAAAATGAAATGAGAAATAACATCTATTTCATTGATCCGGAAATGGGTCGGTCGGGATATTCTGACCGTTGCTGAGATGGCAAGCCACCGGATACGTAGTAGATTGGTGAGTCTCCCGGGTCCCGATCTTTCTGTTTTTCCCATTTTCTAGTATGGTTTGGCGGGACTCGCTCCGGCAGTTTCATATGAATCCGGCCCACTCGTGGTCAATCGATCCCCACTCCCGGGAATGAATCACGTCGTGAGCCGACCAGGCGCGAACAAATTCTTCCCTTCTTCCTCTGCGCTCAAGTGTTCGACAAAATTCCCCAAAGAGACCGGTTTCGATTCGGGCCACGGGCCAAAGGAGCAAAGGCTCGGACGATGACCTAAGCGGGTGGCGGAGCTCGGTGGTGATCCCAAGGGGCTGGTTTGAGGTCGGCGCCACTGGGTCGGCCAACAGAAAGCCAATTTTGGCCCCGCCAAAACCCCCGCATGTTTGTGCACGCGGGTTCAACCTAACCCGAAAGTCGCCCAATCCGGCCCGGGTCAACGCCTTCTAGGTTGGATCTGTTGACCCAGTCGGTTCCGACCGACCCGAATCACCGATCCGACCGGGGTTGGATCCGCTGACCCGGGTCGATTTGACCAACCCGGATCCGTGGACCCGACCCTTTTTTTTTAATATTTTTTATTATTTTATTTCAAAAATAAAAAAAATTTTAAATTTTTTTTTCTTCCGTATTTATTTTTTTTTTAAAATTTAAAAATTTTAAAAATTTTAAAAATTTATTTTTCTTATCTTCTTCCATATCTTTTTAATTTCTAAAAAAAAATTAATTTTTTTTTTTTTTATGTGGTTTATCCTAATGCTTTAATTTATTGTTATATTATTATGCATGTTGTTATGATCCCATGTTTAAATAGATAAGCCTAGAGGATTATGCGGTAGTACTTTGCATGTTTTTACTCATTGTTCTGTATTATTATGCATGTTTTAATTAGAATGTAATTGAATGAATTGTTTTGTTTTGGTTGTTGTCCGCCTTAGTTAGGGCTAGAACCTTAGGTCAATATCTTTTTTTGATTTGCTAATCATTTATGATTATGCACTCATTTGATCACCTCACATATTAGGAAAAAAGGTCCTAAAATCAATCTAAATTGCGTGATAAATGTTTTCGAGAAATGAACAGGGGTAAAAGGGTATCGAAAGGGCATTAGTTATCCAATTAGTGTAACTAAGTCCTCGAACTCGATTAATCTACGGTTCGTAGGAATGAGGTGATTCTCTCATCACCTTATTTGGGTTTCTAATCAACCCACCCCAAATAATTAATGACGACTCTTTGATATAAACCACCTGCATGTTAAACACTTAAACCCTAAGTCGCGATATGGTATGGGCTTGGGAGAGCCCGAGTTAAGTCCCTGAACCTAGATTAGCATGTACTAGGCGAACCCTCCCTTTTTGCATGTTAAAAAAAAAAACAACAGGAGGTCGGTCACGACAACAACGAATTTCTTTTTTATCGCAAATTCCATCGTAAATTAGCTACAAAAAAAATTCGTCACTAATTAGTGACAGATTAGTATAAAAACAATTTAGAAAATGAAAAAAATTTATGACGGACTGAATCCGCCGCTAATTAGCAAACGGATTAGTACAAAAACAATTTAGAAAATGAAAAAAAATTGCAAAGGACAAAGTCCGTTGCTAATTAGCAATGGATTTTTACATTAACAGTTCATAAAAATTTTAAAAATTTTGCCACGAATTCACTTTCATAAATTCCATCGCTAATTAGCGATGTATTTTTTGTTAAATCGCTAATTAGCAACGAAATTAGCCACGAATTTTCACATTAACACAATTCATAAAAATTAAAAATTTTGCCACGAATTTCGTCATAAAAATCCATCGCTAATTAGCGACGCATTTTTTTACATTAACAATTCATAAAAATTAAAAAAAAAAAAAATTTGCTACGAATTTCGTCACAAATTAGAAAATGTTTTCATTATTGACTATAATTAATGTCTGAATATTTTCATGGACAGTAAAATTGCCTTTCATTCATTTATTTTTTGTAGCCAATATAAGAGATCATTTTTTTGGGTAAACGTTTTTAAAATTATTCATTTTTTTGTGAAACTAATGCACCCATTAATGACTTTTGTTTCCTTTTCTATTTTCTCACCTCTTTTCCTTATAGTATAATCAAGTTGTATATTGTCTAAGCAAATTTTAAGTACAATATAACCAAATGAAAATTAAGTCCGTACAACATTTAGGTGATGGCAGATAATAGTTTACCTTGAATAGGATAGTAAATTTGGGTTACATTTATTTTGTGGAAAATCAATGACTTGAGATTTATTTGACATAAAAGCATTGCTCGTATTGCTTATAAGGATGAATGAACGAACAAAAGATAGAAAATATAATCATCATGAACAAAAATGTGTCAAGTCATAAATGTTGTGGCTGCATTGTCTTACATTCAATACATACCAAATGAAATTCTTTTTTTTTACATATATAGACAAGATTCTCAAAGATAGGCATGGCCATGGGCCACGCACGTCGCAAGTGGGTAGTGTTTGAAAAAGAAAAGGACGAAAGAAAAAATGTTAAGAGAAATGTATTTTTACTGTTGACACCTATTTTTAATTTGCCCATAATTAAGTGCAAAAAATTTAGGAGTTAATTTCTATTAATTCCTAAAACAAAAAATATATATTTCCATGCATTGCATATAGAAATTAGGCGTATTTGTGTTAATATGGTCTATAACAAAGTTAATTAAAAAATTCCAAAAAAAAATAATATAATAAACCTTTTTAAAATTATTAATTAATTAATTTAAAAGTAAAAAATTATTATTAATTAATTAATTCAATTAAAAAGAAAAAAAAAAAAATCGATTCGGGCGGTCGGGAGATAGGGCCGACCCGACCCGTTCTCTTTTCCCCATTTGCCCATCTCCTCTTTCCTTTCCTTTTCTTTTTTTTCCACCTTGAAACTTCAAGCCCTCCCCCTCCTTTCTTTTCTTTTCTTTCTTTTCCTCTCACAGGGCCCTAGGCCCGGCTCGCCCCTCCTTTCTCTCCCCCATGCCCCGGCCCGACCCGTCTTCTCCTTCCTTCTTCCCCCCCGCCGTGCGTCCTTTGCCTCCCCCCTTTTCTCCCCACAATGTGACCCGGAAGCAATAGCCTTGCAATGGCGCCCTCCTCCTCGTCGTCATCCGGTCGAGGAAGAGGCATGGAGTGCGCCAGCGGGCCCCGGCAATTAATGCGGTCCGGTCTCTTCCCTTTGCGAGCGCCCTTATCCTCTCCTCTCTCTCAGCTCCCCTGCTCCTCAAGGCCCCTCCTGCCCTCACCGGGCCTTCCAAGTCTCGCAGTCTCGCTGAACGCCACCATCGCCACACACACGCCACCAGGAGAGGGGGGCCAGTACCGCCGCCACTGCCTAAAAAGGCCGTAGAGAGAGAGAGGAGAGGAGGAGGCCATTTTCCAAAAAAAAAAAAAAAATGTAGAGAGACAAGAGAGATGTAGAGAGAAAAGAGAGAGCAAGAGAGATCTGGAGAGAAAAGAGAGAAAATCGAGGGGTGAGTATGATTAAGGCCTCCCACCGAGTAAAATAGCAACCCCGGTTGCCGCTGAAGAAGCCAGAGGCTCGGCCGGTTAGGAAGAGAGAAAACAGAGAGAGCAAGATAAACCAGAGAGAGATGAAAGAAAAATGAGAGAAAGAGTGCGTGGTTTTTTGTGTCCTCCAAAGAAGCCGCTGGGCGCCCCGCCGGGAGGCCGAAGCCTCCGCACGCCTTGCCGACGTGATCTTTTCTTTATTTCATTTTATTTTATTTTATTTTCTTTTATTTTATTAAAAAATTTAAAAAATTTTTAAAAAAATCTAAAAAGGGTTTTTATTTTCCTTTTTCTTTTCTGTTTTTTAATAAAAAGGGTTTTTCTTTTCTTCTTTTTTTTTTTTTTTTTTTAAATTAAAAAAAAAATTCAAAAAAAATTGTAAAAAAAAAATTATAAATTATAAAAAAAATTTTCTTTCTATTTTCTTATTTCGTTTTTTTTATCTCGATTTTTTTTTTTTCCTAAAAATCTAAAAAAAAAATTTAAAATAAAAAACTTCTTAAAATATTTATATTTCTGTTTATTTTCTTATTTTGTTTTTTTTTTTTTTTATTTTTTATTTTATTTTTCTTATTTTTTTTTTCGAAAAAAAAATTATGACTTATTTGAATGTTATAATCCTTTATAATTATGCATGTTATAGTTTTATTTAAATTAAATAAGTTTGAATTGTAATGAAGCACGTTGCATGTTTTTTTTTATTACCGTAGTGTAATTAGTATGCATGTTTTAATACAATTGCATGAACTCGCGTGTTTTGATGTCATCCGGCTTAGTTAGGATTAGAATCTTAGGCTGCATGACTTGTGTTCCTGACTGCTGATCATTTCTGATTATGCACTCGCTTGATCACCTCACATGTTAGGAGAAAGGTCCTAAAATCAGTCCAAACTGCCTGATAAACGTTTTCAAAAAATGAATAGGGTAAAATGGTACCGAAAGGGCATTAGTTATCCAACTAGTGTAACCAAGTCCTCGAATTCAGTTGATCTCTGGTTCGTAGGAATAGGGTGATCCTCCCGTCACCCTATTTGGGTTTCTAATCGACCTACCCCAAATCGATTAGTGGCGACTCCTTGGTATAAAATCACCCGCATGTTAAAAACTTAAACCCTAAGTCGCGATATGGTATGGGCTTGGGAGAGCCCGAGTTAAGTCCCGAACCTAGACTTAGCATCGCATTGTGATCCCCCCCCTTTTTGCATGTTGTCCAAAAAAAGAGGGCTCGGGAGTTCGGTCATGACAGATCAAGCGACTACCGGGGACTTGTTTTTTTTAAAAAGTGGACTTAAGCCAAATTTTATACCCTGTTCAAAATATTTTTTGTTTGGCAGCAAGGACTTCAGGTATGAGCCTGACAGTAAGGTGTTATTTGTTCTTGCAGGTCCCAATTGATTGTTTATAATTTTTGTGCATGTTTAATGATTTAGCACTACACTATTGCACACACAACCACGCACCGCTTGACCGGGCCACGATAGGGCATTTTAGGATGGTGTTAAGAAAGATACAACCTCGAACGCGAGTCCGCGATGTAGAGGTTGCCTTTCTTTTCCCCGAAATTTATTTCTAAAAATCGTAAAGAAGTATCTTTAGCCGCTATTCGCGTGACTACAAGATATTCCTTTCGATTTGGCCGAGATTAAAAGGACTTGACACCAACGCGAGACTGCGACGGTCAGGCACCCTTTTAATTTCACTTTGCTAAGCCAGTCTAGATAGAAATCGAACCTCACTCCTCATGCGTATGTCGTTGTGATTATCATGGTTCAAGGAAAGGTATATATTCTATCCCCTTTTATTTTATTTTATTATGTAGCCTACTAATTCAATTGATTTGTTATTATTAGGTCACTTCGCTGATTGCATTCTATACACGATGGGAAGAGCTGATGTCCAATTAGGCCCCACTCCTAAAGAAGAGCTTTTGGCATGGTGGGACCGACTCGATCAAAATGCCCAGCAAGATGTCAAATCAAGGATTGGTCGCCTACCCCCTTGCTCAAAATCAACATCCATTCTGGCATGATGCAGGCATTAGGACATTTCTGGTGCCCACAAACATCCACTTTCATATTCGGTAAATTCGAAATGACCCCGACCTTGGAAGAATATAGCGTTGTCATTGGGAAGCCTTTGGGATCCGACCTCATCAAACCACTTTTGGGTGTGCCCCCTCCGTCTCGAACTATCTCGGTTTTTGCGGAACTGATGGCAACACCGTGAAAAGAGTTGTCAAAGCTCATTGCAATGCCTGCCCTTGGTTTTTCCTAAATGAACGTTTTGAAAGCCAACCCATGATCCAAAAAGCTAAGATTTTTATCCTTGCTTTTGTCGGGTGTGTTATTTTTCCCCATCGCAGAAATTCAATAAATCCCTCGACACGTCACGTGGCCAAACAAATTTGTACTTGGCATGAGCTATGTTAACTCGGGTTTTGGCGAAACATTTTTATCTCTAAACCGCTTTTAAACAAAATGATGATAAAATCATGCGGGGCCGCCCCCAGAAATTTTGCAAATTTGGTTTTTATCTCATTTGAGGGGATTTGGGCATCTCATGCAGCTTTTTTGAAATAGATGATTTTACGATCCGATTCAAAGGTTTGAAGTTTTGAAAAATAATACCCCTCATAAAGATTATTCTACTTGATAAACTTTTGAAAAACCCCGATCCCGAGGCTTTCTTATGGCATGCTAAGTGGTCCCATGAGGGTCGTGCCCGCTTCGCCACCCGCCATACCCCTGCTCCGCTGCTTGGTCTGGTCTGGTATTACTTCATACTACCCCCTACCGGTAGCCCGCCAAGACAGGGGCCCTTCAGAGACCCCACCGCCCCTCAAGATAGACATGTTTCGAGTTCGACGACTGCCCGAACTACAACTATGCCGAGGAAATTCGTGACATCTGTAAAAATGGACTCAGTGTCAACCCGAGAGCATTCTTGTACCCATGCTATTGAAGGGACAGGAAAAGGCTCACCATGCCTCTTTATACTACATCGTGCATCACCAAATCCCGGCCAATCTCCAGCCAAAAGTCCCGGATGTGCCCAACAAGCCCAGTCGTCAAACACAAATCGACCAGCTCGAAAGGACAATGGGGACAAAGGATACGCTTTATTATGGAGCTTGTCCGCGAAAATAAGCGGTTTCCTAAGAGACCGTAGCTTCCTATCGCTTATAGAATGAACAGTGGAGGACCGCCTTTTTGTAAAAAAAGCCCTTGTATTTTATTTTATTAGTAGTTATGTTAGGGATTTTGGTTTTTGTCCAGAAAAGCGCTTTTGGGTTGTACTAATGTTAATGTAGCCCACGCCGCTTTTTTTTTAAGCTTTAAATGAATTTCCCCGTCCCTTCGCGGACACCACCGCGCCTTTGGCTCGGTGGTATCCGGAATGGGGAAAGCGGTCCGAAGGCAACGGGTTCAACCCCGGGACGCCGTTTGTAATATATATTAATAAAAATCTTTTTTTTTTCTCATTCTTTTTCTCTGTTTTTTTCTTTTTTTGTTGCAAATAAATAAATTATGCAATAATGATATCTTTAGATTATGGAATGATTCTTAATTGACATTTTACTCGCTTTTTTCAACGTTTTCCACGTGTAGTTATAAAAATGGCCAAGAAAACGCTCGTCTTAACACTATGGAGGAGGAAATGAGGCTGGTTCTCAATGCAATTCAAAATCTTACTAAACAGGTGGAATCCATTCAGGGCAAGCTCACGCCTACGCCTGTAGCTGTTGAAGTGGTGTTGCCCTCACCTTCTACTGGAAAAGACAAAGCTTCCGCCAGCGACAATCAAATGCCCCCGCTAGAGGACGATCCACTTCCCCTTGCTGTCGAAGCTTGAATCAAGCTGCACCAAAGAATAAAACATGACAAACGCCTTGCAAAAAGTCGAAGAGATGCTGAAACAGCTCAAGGTCCGCAAACGCGTCATCCCACTCGACTTGTCTATATATAAACGGGTCAAAGTACCGGAGAAGTTCAAGATGCTTGGAATTGAAAAGTATGATGGGACCACATGCCCCTGACACCATTTGCACATGTATCATGTACGGATGACGCAGTACGTTGATAATGAACCCCTCATGATTCGCACCTTTCAGCGAGTTTGACGGGCCAGCCTTGACGTGGTACATGTCAAAGGATATTGATACTTTCAAATCACGGGATGATGTCAACGATGCATTCCTCAAGCGCACCAATTTAATCTCGACGTCATCTTTACTCGGGATGATCCGAACGACCGAAAAGAAAAGAAGAAGAGTGAGTCCTTCAAGGAATACGCTACACGATGGAGAAACTTGGCGCCCAAGTTACTCCAATAACTCAACGATCATGAACAAGTGAAGTTGTTCATAAAGTCGCTCCCATATGAATATAGACACCGCACCGTTGGTGCCAATCGCTGAATCTCTTAATCGCCTTGTTCCCCGTGGAGAACGAATTGAAATGGGATTGCGTGATGGATGGTTTATGCACCCCTAGCCTACAAGCAAAAGACCGAATACACGAAAAGAGAAGGAGCCCCTCACTAAGGGAACGTTTAGCCAGACACTCAAACCGCTCATCCTCCCTTGACAGTCCAAGTAAACACTAAGCAGCTCACACCTCAAGTCGTCAACCTCCAAGGCAAGATAAGAAAAGACAATTCACCCGCTGCCTGGGTCCCCTTCACAAGTCCCGCCATACTCCCGAAGAAAAATCTGCTTTCTACTGAACCAAAACGGCCCAACTCAGAAAGTTTTTCGAATTATGATCCGTCCAAAAAATGTGACTATCATATGGGCGAGGTAGGGCATTCGACGGATGACTGTTATACTCTCAAACACCGAATCCAAACTTGCTTAACACCAAAGCCTTTTCCTTTTTATTATCTAAATCGAATGTGCAAAGCAACCCGTTACCCGAACATGAAAAAGTAATCAATGTCATATCCACCTTTCATCTTTGCTCAATCGGGAAGGAGGGTATACACCATTGATGTTTACAATGTTCTAGTGAGAGCAGGTATTATCCTACTAGCCAAGTACCACCCTTGTCCCTAATGAAAGAAAAGAGTTGCCAAAGATGGCGGAGCCGAGTTTGATTGTGTACACTAGCTGTACCGGCATAAGGGCCACCATCTCCCCGGTCATCATCGATCGATAAAGAACTCTCAAAAGACTGAATGCTTGAAACAAGTGAATCCACCCCTACGCCAGTGAACGAACCTCCGTCCCCAGCCCGGATGTGGAGAAGGAGCTGACAATTGAGGTACCTCTACCAGCGGAACAAATAGTGATCAAAAATACCTCAGCCCTACGGCTACAAAAATGACTTGGTACCGGTCTTGTGGTCTCTCAATTGGATGTGGACCTAATCACCAGTCAAGGGATGAACATATGCCCGGCAAGCGGTCTTTCGACCTCCGAAACTTGTTTCTAATAAGGAAGCCAAAATTCCTGGCCATTATCAAAGGCAATAGATATAATGTTGTAAATGGATAAATATCTAAATTACCTTTCGTTCCACTGTCGAATTGCTCCAAATATCATGAAACATCAAAAAGCCCTAATGAAAGTACTCGATGAAATAAATGTGCAGGAGACAATTGAGCATGACAATAGTGGAAACATTTGTGGGGTCTATCCTTTTGAAGGATCGGATAACCTTCTCGGAGGAAACTTGAACTCAGGTGAAGGAGGGGACATGCCAAGGGTCTTTACATTTCCGTCAAATGTAAAAGCGTAACAATAGCTCGGGTTTTGATAGATAATGGAGTGCACCTTTGAGATATGCGCCCATTGGCAACCTTACATCGTCTTAATGTGGACACATCTAAACTCCGCGCCTCCAAAACATCTGTCCGAGCTTTTGACGGAATGAAAAAGGACACTGTGGGTGAAATCGACTTGGATGTCCAAATTGGCCCAATAGTATTCAGCATCCTGTTTCAAGTAATGGACATCCCCACTGCCTTTAGTTTCCTGTTGGGCCGTCCCTGGATTCACTCTGCTGGAGCTATACCTTCTAGCCTTCACCAAAGTGTAAAGTTTGTAGCCCAAGGAAAGCTGATCACTGTCCTTGGAGAGGAAGACCATCGAGTTTACCAGGAAATCGCCATCCCGTATGTTGAACCAAGCGGCAAGGTGGAATCTAGTTATCAATCTATTGAGCTCGTTTCAACTGTTCATGGTAATCGGGAACTTCTCCTTTTGTCCCCGATATGTCAAAAGCTTCCGTCATGGTAGGAAAAGTCATGGTTGGAAATGGTTTCACCCCAGGTCAAGGACTCGTGAGAGGAGGCGGGGCATTCGAGAACCTATCCAAGTCACCAAGAATCACCGTATCAGCGTCCAGGGTATCGCGAGGAAATCCACAAACCAACAAGGGGCATATGACAGTCAGGTCAATTTGTTACCTCCCATATCCGGAAACCTTCCCGTCACACCGCTAAATTATTACGGGGAGGAAAAATTTATCTTAATCCCTCGTAACGATTTAATAAAGGGATCCAAAGCCGTCGGGCCGAATGTTCAAGCCAGCAGAGTTCCTCTAAGCTTCCTTAACCGTTGTTAATCAACATCGTAACCCGCACAAGCTACCAATTGAAGAAGATTGTGGACGAGAAGAAGCGCTGGATAAGGTGGTCACTCTATTTGACAAAGATCTTTATAGGAGCCATACACGAGGACTCGACCTCGAAATGAGTACAAACCCGCTTTGATTTACTCACGCGTTTGCGCCTCCATTAGGACGAGCTAGTAGAATTATTTGCGTCGCTAACAGATACATCGCTTGCCAAATCTCGGACGTGTCACCCCGGTTCCCATCGAGCAAGGTGACTCGATAAATCGCCCTAAAGACAGTCCGTCGTCGAATTTTTCCTCCCGACAAAACTTGGCGAGACCTTCAACTCCTATAATGGCGGTGGCAATGTCACGTCGATATTCGCGTCCCCAAGTCCTTGGATGTCATATTCCTATCCTTTTGCGAGGAAAGGACTGATCACTCAGGAGGCCAAGCCATCCTACTCCCGAGTACTTCATTAATTATGATCCCTCCGGTCTTGTGACTTTCACTCAGAGAGGTTGGGCACTCCATTTGGATGATTGCGATGCTCGAAAAAATAAGATTCAGGGACCTCTTTGGATGCCGGGCATTTACTTTTCGTGTTTCGTGGGCTGTGTCATGGTGAAGATGACCTTTTGGTGGTGCCCAGCAACCCATTGCCCGCAGAGTTTTCGATAAGGCCGCATAGGAAGGCTGTTATGGATACCTAGGCCAACCCGGTGGTAAATTAAAGCATTACGTTGACTACCGGATGCCATCCGGTTTTATGAAGATGATCAAAATGGTACACCTAGCGGATGGAACGACTTGGAAAAGCGACACCAATGAAGAGAGGGCCGATGAACCGGATTCCGGAACGATGATTTGGAGGATTTCTTCGTGGGCGCAATAGGCGAAGGACCAGTGGAGGGATTGGGAGCAAGCCCGCTTGAGTAGAATTCCTCTTCCTCTTCCCCATTTGAACCCTTGGAAAAGGGGCTATCCTTGTGTTTTGTTTCTTTTATGTTGTTTCATTGAAAGAAGTGTCTTTTCAAACTTTCCCTTTTTTTGAGGTTGTAAATTTACGTATTATAAATAAATGATGTTTTGAGGGCATGAGGTAGTACACTAAACCGGCCCGTTGATGATATCCAGCCACGAAAAAGGAAAGTATTCTGAGGCCCGGTCTACCCCATGCTTCCTCATTTCTAAAAAATCTCATAAGGTTTTCAAAGAAATGTTTTAAGAGGAAAAGAACAAAAAATTTTATCCCTGTTTGTTTGTCTGATCGATTTACCTTGTGTTTCAGGCATGATCCTGCGGCTTGCAAGGGAGTTAGTACAGTCCAGCCTGACGAGGTAAATGCCGACAGTGGCGATTCTGACGATTCAAGCGATGACCCTGCTGAAATCCAAAGAAGTTGGGAGCAATATGAACAAATCAAGCCCCTTACAACCGAAGATACCATTACCATCAATTTGGGTGATACTCAGGATCCAAAAGAAGTGAAGATCGGGACCAGTCTTCCTGAAGAGAAAGCTATACGGCTAATAACTCTCCTTAAGGAATACCGGGACGTCTTCGCATGGTCTTATTCTGATATGCCGGGATTAGATCCTCGGATTGTCGAGCACAACTTGCCTACCAATCCCGACATGCCACCCAAAAAGCAAAGGCTACGAAGGACCAAGCCCGAGCTGTCGAAAAAGATCGAAGAGGAAGTGATGAAGTTACTGAAAGTGGGGTTCATCGAGGTTTCACAATATCCTGATTGGATAGCAAATATCGTACCAGTAAAGAAGAAAGACGGTCGAATTCGAGTTTGTGTGGATTACCACGACTTGAACAAGGCCAAATCTCAAAGATGACTTTCCGCTTCCTCACATAGATGTCCTTGTAGATAGCAATCGCCGGGTTCAAATATTTTCTTTTATGGATGGATTCTCCGGTACAACCAAATAAGGATGAATGATCGGGACAAGGAGAAAACGGGCGTTCATCACTCCTTGGGGACCTTTCATTCTGAGTTATGCCTTTTGGATTGAAGAATGCCGGGGCAACATACCAACGTGCTATGGTCACTCTCTTTCATGACCTAATGCACAAAGAAATTGAGGTTTATGTCGATGACATGATCGCCAAGACCAGGTGTGGAGAAGATCATATTGAAGCCTTGAAGAAACTATTTAGCCGGTTCTTGCGCGAGTTCAAATTACCCCCAACCCCGCAGTGCATTTTTGGAGCAACCTCTGGTAAGTTACTTGGATTTATCGTGAGTAGCAAAGGAATTGAGATTGACCTTCGAAAGTCAAAGCAATATGTGAATTGCAACCCCCGGCCCACGGTAAAAGAGGTCAAGTCCGTTGGGAAGGTTGAACTATATTGCTCGATTCATCTCCCAACTCTCTCGAAACTACACGACCTTTCTTCAAACTTCTCGTGAAAGGCGCCAAAATCAATTGGGATGAAGACCGTCGAGCAAAGATTTGAAAAGTCAAGCAATACTTAATGAGTCCCCTTGATTAGTTCCACCAGCCTGCAGGGCATCCTCTAACTCTCTATTTAACGATTCATAGTGAATCGCTGGGAGCCCTATTGGCCCGAGCCACCCCGATGATGGAAAAGAACGAGCCATCTATTATCCGAGTAAGAAATTCACCATTTCGAACAAAATTATTCCGAATCGGAAAAAAACATGTGTCGCATTGGTGTGGGTTTTGCATAGGCTTCGACAATATACTTTGCACCATCGACGCGTTCCTAGTGACTGAAAATGACCCCATCCGGTATTTGCTTAATCGACCGGCGTTAGTGGGAAAATTAGCTAAATGGCAAATTCTAATTTCTGAATTTGACATTCAAATGTCATCCCGTAAGTCAAGAAAAGGTCGAGTGATCGCTGATATGCTGGCTGAATGCCCTGGAGAAATACATGAGGATGATCTTCCGGATGATCGCATTTTATTAACAGAGGTACACACGTGGACCATGTTTTTCGATGGAGCAAGAATCTATCCGGTTCGGATGCGGGGCGCTTGATATCCCCATATGGGCAGCATTATCCTGTAGCCGCAAAATTGGTATTCCTTTGTACCAATAATATAGCCGAGTATGAAGCATGTATCCTCGGCTTACAAACAGCAATTGATATGAAAATCGCCAAATTGAAAGTGTTTGGTGATTCTGCCTTTAATCATACCCGCACCCGTCGGGAATGGAAGACTAGGGATACTAAACTAATACCCTATCATGACTATCTGGACGAGTTGGTTTCGGAATTCGATGAGATCTCGTTTGATTACCTATCTAGATCTCATAACCAATTTGTTGATGCGTTGGCTACGCTATCATCCATGCTACAGGTTACCAATGGTTTGGAAGTGGAACCTTTGAAGATTGATGTCCTGACCAAACCGGCCCACTGCATGACTGTGACCGAAGAACCCGATGGTAAACCGTGGTACCATGACATCATGAACTACATTAAGGAACAACAATTCCCTAAAGGGATTAGCTCTGCAGACGTGAAATATATAATGAAGATGGCAACGAAGTTCTTTGTCGACGGGAGAAATTATACAAGAGATCCCATGACTCTATTTTGCTAAGATGCGTGGATGCAATTGAAGCGACGCAAATCATGCAAGAATTGCATGAAGGAGTATGCGGTCCACACATGAATGGACACATGTTGGCTAGGAAAATAACCAGATTGGGTTATTCTTGGCTTTCTTTAGAAGGTGATTGCATCCGACATGTTCGAAATTGTCATCATTGCCGGATCCACGGAAACAAGATAAACGCTCCACCCATCGAGCTACATTGTCGAACTGCGGCCATTTTCAATGTGGGGCATTGATGTGATTGGCCCAATTAATCCGAAAGCATCAAATGGGCATCGTTTTATCTTGGTCGCGATTGATTATTTTTCTAAATGGATCGAGGCCGCATCATATGCCAATGTCACCGCCGGAATGTGATGAAATTCATCAAGCGAGATATAATCGCCCGTTATGGTGTTTCCGAAGCCATCGTTCACGAGATAATGGGACAAATCAATAACAAGTTTGTTGATGATTTGCTCAATGAATTCAAAGTCCGTCATCTGAACTCGTCTCCCTATCGTCCCCAAATGAATGGAGCTGTTGAGGCCGCTAACAAAAACATTAAGAAAATCTTAGCCAAGACTCACTGAGAACTACCGAGATTGGCATGAAAGATTGCCTTTTGCATTGATGGCATACCGAACATCCATTCGGACATCCACTGGAGCAACCCCTTTTTCTCTAGTATATGGCATGGAAGCAGTTTTGCCAATTGAAGTAGAGATTCCCTCGCTCCGAGTTTTATCCTAGGTGAAATTGTCTCGAGCGGAATGGAAGCAAAGAAGATTGGAGCAAATTAAATATGATTGATGAAAAACAGTTGAAAGCTATTTGTCATGGACAATGTTATCAACAGAGAAATAGCCGGATCGTTTAACCGAAAAGTACACCCAAGACACTTGAAGCCGTGACCTTGTCTTGAGGAAAGTACTACCACTACCTCCTCGGTTGGAGGCAAATTTGTTCGAACTATAAGGGGTCCCTATGTTGTGAAAAATACACTCCCGGAGGAGCCTTGATTCGACCGAAATGGATGGACGCCAATTCTCCAATCCGTCAACTCGGATCTTTGTGAAGAAGTACTACCCTTGAAATAATTGCTATGCCCCTGATTGATAACAAGGGAATTGGCGTAAAAGTTATTAATAAGAATCCTTGTTGGAGAATTTACCCGGAAACGGTTTCGTACATAACAAAATTGTGCCAAAGCTGATCCTCGACAACCATCGACGCCTTAACAAAGAGTCACGCAGACATTAGTCAAAGACCTTTAAAGTAGAGATTAGCTTTGCTGCAAAGATCCCCATGCAAGCAATTGCACATGCCCCGTATATGTTGGGAGTCGAGGATTTTCCCAGAAATGCCTCAAAGATGCCGTAACCGAAGTTAGCACAAAGATGCGCTCTTAACAATAGGACTTTCTAGTTCAAGGCACCCTTAATTATAGAGGATTTCATTCGAGCTTCGAGACCAAGAACATGGAGAAGCAGACTGAGGCAGAGAAAGCTGAACAAAGTAAGGAGGAGAAAAGACTCTACTAGCTTTGAAGGCAAAATGGAAGAAGGGTAATCTGTATCGCTCTCAATTTACCCTCACTCATCTCACTTCTAACATAAACTCATGTTTTTGTCAGAATGGAATCGCTGACATCCGAGGAAACTCGAGGAGTTGTCAGTCAAATCTCCAATGAAGGGAATCACGGAGGGTAATGTTGTATCGTTTCCAATTCCTTCCCTTTAAAAAGCCCATTCATTAACGCGATCTTTCTTATTACCTTGCAGGTATGCCCCGTGGTCCCAGCATAGGTAAGTATCTCTTTCTCTAAAAGAAACTTTTCTCATAAGAGTAAAAAGAAATAAGAAGGAAGAAATAATTAAAGAAAATGGATACTATTTCCTTCCTCGAGTGCATTACACGAAAGGGACTCTGGCATGGTAATTTTACCTGTTTAATTCACCAATTCCCTGTAAAAATCTTGACAATTTGACAAACGGTGTCGAACTGCTCTGATGAATTGAACGAGGTGTGTTAGGATGATGAGAGGCAATCCTTAGTCTATACACATTCTCAAGTACCAAACTCGTGCAAGATGAGCGAATAAGTTGCATTTCTACAAGGTAAAGGGATTTTTCGCATAAGGTACGGTAGCCAAAGTGACGAGAGGCGTTCATTTCTACGCCCCATACACTACCATTGATCCTTTGCTTGACCATTTTGAGCCCATACACTCGGAGGTTCCTTTCAAATCACCCCCATCAAGAACCACCCCACATTGGGGCAGCTCAAGAAAATTAGCCTCACAGGATGGATTCAAACTCGAGGAAACAAGAAGAACATCCCTTTCCTTTTCGAGTCAACACTCCCCGTGGCCGACCTCGCTGTTTTTAAATGGAACCCGTGATCCTCGACGAGTCCTCCAAAACAAGCATACTTGTCGATAGCCCGACAGCCAAGGCTAAGAGGGCTTTGTCAAGAGAAAAGCAGCAAACTAATGCCTGTCCAGAAAAGCCAATGATCTTATTGATAATAAAGTGATGTTTTGACTAAGCAAGACAAGAAGGATGGAGAGTTTGTAATATCTAAAATTTTCTATGATCATCTCACTAACAACTTCTCGCACAAAGGCGAAAAAGATGTATAGAAATTTTCTTGCTCTCACTTGCATTCTTTGAGTGTTTTTATTGCAGATGAACTCTCGCGATAATCTAAGTGCCCTAGAATGACGAAGAGCGCTCTTTCTCCGTCCCATACACTCATATCTTTTTGCTAACCCAATTGAGCCATCAATTTCATTTCAGACGAACCCGGTTGATGATCATCCCCACACCGGGCAAAGCAAGAGTCATCACAGGTTTGAGCATCACGGTCCTAAGTACCGAATGAAGATGAAGACTCCAAGAGCCTAAAAATATGGTTCTGTTCAATTTTGTTCAGGCTAGTACTGACAACACCAAAAGAACAGCAAAAAAAAATGCTGAAAAACAGGGGCATGAAAAAGCAGTGTGCCTGGTAAAAGCAAGGCCAATGCCCATGAAAAAAAAAGAGAAGAAGAAAAACGATGAAAAAGATGAGAAGAAAGGAGTTCTTATTTTCCGGATAATGTGCTCCTAGATACCTCAAAATGGTGTCCAGAAAAATGCTTGACACAGAAGTTCCTCAAGAAAAAGTTGTTAAAGATGCTAAAACACAAGATTATCCGGGAGTCTTCCAAAAGGATCCTAACGGTGGAGAAGATGACTGGTGACAATGCCAAGATGATCACCAATTCTCACCCTTACACACATTTTGAGCCCAACGATCATTTCGTTTCTCAACCCATAAACCAAACCCACGCTACATCCCTCATGAAGTCTCTTTTTTGACCGGGGGCATTTGAATTAACGCTGGATTTCAAATGTTTATAAACAACGCCGAGGAGATGCGAGCGAGACTATTTTTATCTCGCTTTTTACGAGATTCTTGACTTGTAAACCCATAGATAATTGCATAATATTTCTTTCATGGCCTTGACTTGAACAGTCACCTCTGTTAAGCCATTGACCAAGCCTACATTACGACCACAAGAAGACCTCTCAGTTAGCGTTGTCGCATCGCTTATAGAAAACCTTCGGACCCTTGTTGATATGATAGCGGTCAGATTGAGTGTTTTCAATGTTCCTGCATTAATGGACGGGACAAACAGCCCTTTTCAATGAGAGCGAGTGGAAAGTCCTCTCTGACTGAAAGTCACTCGTTCATCATTTTGAGAAAGTCCACCTTGCGAAAAATTGTCTTGATTAACCCTCGGTGGATTTTTGATGATGCAAACATGGTAAAATCATCATGCATGAACCCTCAAATGCACACTCTGGAACAGCCCAGCTTGTCTATCCCTGATGAATGCATGCATGTTTGTGCTAATCATCTTTTACAACTCGTAGTTTTAATCCCCAGTGATAGAGTACAAAAATTCAGGCCTTTGGAAAAGCCCTTATTATCATCCCAAGAGAGATACCCTGAAAAAGGTTGGTTATTCAGCAGATGATACATCAAACCTCCGGGAATGTGCCCAGGTAAGTACACTCTGCCCTTACCCGGTTCCAAAATCATCAAATTTCTTTTCAAACTACCCAGAAGGTAAACCGAGTGTTTCTTTGAAAATGAAATGCATCTTGATTAGCTAGTCAAGATATTTCAGACAATATTCAAGAATAGCCTCGATTGTCTATTCCTCCTATGAATATGTAATGGGTTTGCACAAAGAAAAACTTGTCTGACAGGAGACATGCCCTTAAGAGGCAGGAACGCATCCAGGTAAGTATATTCTACTCATGCCTGGTTCCAAAAATCCATGTACCTACAATTGTTATGGTACCCTTTGAACATTGATCGCCCTCCTGTTCACCCTTCCGAGCATGGAACTCCCCTCTGTTCACATCAAATCCTCGGGCGAGGACCCCGAGGTGCTCATCGTTTGAGCTTTTCAAGACCTGATGGCGAGGACCCAGCAGGCAAACCCTCAAATCCTCGGGCGAGGACCCCGAGGTGCTCATCGTTTGAGCTTTTCAAGACCTGATGGCGAGGACCCACTAGTCAAACCGTCAAATCCTTGGGCGAGGACCCTTAGGTACTTTGGCAAAAATCCAGACAGTCAAGGCGACCGAAGAAAGGTTGAGGTCCTAGACAAAAATCCAGACATCAAAGGCGATCAAGAAAGGTTGGTCCTAGACAAAATCCAAACAATCAAGGCGATCAAGAAAGGTTGGGTCCTAGACAAAATCCAGACAGTCAAGGCGATCAAAGAAAGGTTGGGTCCTCGACAAACGAAAATCCACCCAAGGCGATCAAGAAAGGTTCGGTCCTGTGCAAGTGGTTTCCCCAGTCAAAGCGCGAAAGAAGAAAGGTTCAGTCCTAGACAAACAATCCCGTCAAAGGCGATCAAGAAAGATTCGGATCCTAGACAAACCATTTCTCTGTCAAGGTGATGGAAGAAAGGTTTGGGTCCTCGACCATAATATCAACTATCCGGAGTTACTCTACCCTTCGGCAAGGTAAGTAGCCCCAGATATGTTTTTATTTGTTTTAGCATGCATCATCTTATTGCATCATAAAAATGAGACTCACAATCTCCCAAAAATAACATTCATTGAACATGCATGGGTCAAATTTAGGTGTCATTTTATCTTTGAACGTAACCTCTGCGAACTCAACCTCTGCGAGCTCACCTTCAAAGAGGGGCAGCTGTTGACACCTATTTTTAATTTGCCCATAATTAAATGCAAAAATTTAGGAGTTAATTTCTATTAATTCCTAAAACAAAAAATATATATTTCCATGCATTGCATATAGAAATTAGGCGTATTTGTGTTAATATGGTATATTAAAAAGTTAATTAAAAAATTCCAAAAAAAAATAATAATATAATAAACCTTTTTAAAATTATTAATTAATTAATTTAAAAAGTAAAAAAAAATTATTATTAATTAATTAATTCAATTAAAAAAAAAAAAAAAAAATCGATTCGGGCGGTCGGGAGGGCCGGGCCGACCCGGCCCGTTCTCTTTTCCCCCCATCATCTCCTCTTTCCTTTCCTTTTCTTTTTCCCCACGCCTCCTTCCGCCCCCCATCCCTCTCCTTTCTTTTCTTTTTCTTTTTTTCCTCTCACGCGGCCCGCCATTTTCCAAAAAAAAAAAAAAAAAAAAAAACAGAGATGCAGAGAGAGAGAGAAAAGAGAGAGCAGAGAGAGATCAAGAGAGAAAAGAGAGAAAAAATCGAGAGGGTGAGAATGGATTAAGGCCTCACCGAGCAAAATAGCAACCCTCATGTCAGTCGCTGTGAAGAAGCCAGAGGCTCCTACCGGTTAGGAAGAGAGAAAACAGAGAGAGCAAGATAAATAGAGAGAGACAAGAGAAGAAACAGAGAGAAAATGGTCACGGGTGTCGGGAGTCGGTGAGGGAGCTACGGTTGGGTCGGCCGGCGGTCGGCGATCGTGATTTGGCATTCGCCGGCTTCCCCATGGGGTCTGTCTGGTCGGGTCGATCCGCCCGAATCAACAGATCCGACCGGTCAACGCCTTGGTCGGATCCGATTGACTCGGTCGATCGTGACCGACCATCGATGGATCCGACCGGGTCAACGCCGGATCGGATTCGTTGACCCGGTCGGACCGGTCCGACCCGGATCCGACCCGGCCCGATCGGATTTTTCTTTTCTTTATTTTATTTTATTTTATTTTATTTTATTTTATTTTATTTTATTAAAAATTTTAAAAATTTAAAAAAATTTAAAAAAAAATCTAAAAAAGGTTTTTATTTTCCTTTTTCTTTTCTGTTTTTTAATAAAAAGGGTTTTTCTTTTCTTCTTTTTCTTTTTTTTAAATTAAAAAAATCAAAAAAATTGTAAAAAAAAATTATAAATTATAAAAAAAATTTCCTTTCTATTTTCTTATTTCGTTTTTTTATCTTTTTTTTTTTCAAAAAAAAAAAATTCTAAAAAAATTAAAATCAAAAATTTCTTAAAATATTTATATTTCTGTTTATTTTCTTATTTTTTTTTTTTTTTTTTTTTTATTTTATTTTTTTTATTTTTTTTTCGAAAAAAAAATTTATGACTTATTTGAATGTTATAATCCTTTATAATTATGCATGTTATAGTTTTATTTAAATTAAATAAGTTTGAATTGTAATGATAGCACGTTGCATGTTTTTTTATTACCGTAGTGTAATTAGTATGCATGTTTTAATACAATTGCATGAACTGCCGTGTTTTTGGATGTCATCCGGGCTTAGTTAGGATTAGAACCCTAAGTTGCATGACTTGTCTTCCTGACCGCTGATCATTTCGATTATGCACTCGTTTGATCACCTCACATGTTAGAGAAAGGTCCTAAAATCAGTTCAAAAACCGCACGATAAACGTTTTCAAAAATGAATAGGGTAAAATGGTATCGAAAGGGCATTAATTATCCAACTAGTGTAACCAAGTCCCCGAATCCGCTTAATCTACGGTTCAGAGGAATAGGGTGATCCTTCCGTCACCCTATTTGGGTTTCTAATCGACCTACCCCAAATCGATTAGTGGCGACTCCTTGGTATAAAATCACCGCATGTTAAAAACTTAAACCCTAAGTCGCGATATGGTATGGGCTTGGGAGAGCCCGAGTTAAGTCCCAACCTAGACTTAGCATGCATTTCAAGTAGCCCCCTCCTTTTTTGCATGTTGTCCAAAAAGAGGGCTCGGGAGTTCGGTCGCGACATTTACCTTCTTTGAATTGGATAAGAAAGAATCTACATCAAAGATCGAATTCCATTCAATCCGAGAATCAACGAAACCGCCCCAATCGATTTGATTCAAAGGCGGTTTTAAAGAGAATCGATTTAATTCTTGATTTCAGGATAAGATCAATTTGGTTTTTAGTTCCAAGGTCAAAACTAACAACTTATTAATTGAACCGGCTTTGAAACCTTTTCTTGAAAAAAATAATACTATTGCAATCATAAACTTTTGAACAATGGTACTCAATATGATTAGAACCAATAATAAAATAATAGAGCTCTTTATGTTTTGTTACAAAAATTTGGGTATTTTAATCCAAAACATAACAATGGATTGATTTCCATGTATAATTGGGAACTAGCCGGTTTGGGATTTGAGAATCGAACCAATCACCCCTACACAAGACTTATCAGATTTAACTAGAGGTGGCAAAATGGATCTAGAACCCATATTTTAACTCATATTTAATTGTGTGGGCTATAAATGGGTTATCTAATAACTTAATAATCTTAAGTGATTTTAAATTGGTTATTTTAAAATTTTTGATTTTTTATTTTTTGATTTTTTTTTCTTTCTTTTCTTTTTTCTATGAAATCCGATGAGGGTCGCAAAGCCCTCGCCGATTGCGACGAGGGTTGCAGCCCCTCACCCAGACTTAGCAAGGGCTGCAAAGCCCTTGTTAGCAGCGGGCGAGGGTCATGGCCTTGGCCAAGACAACCCTCACCGGGTGAGGGCCACGACCAGCAACTCTTGCCGGATGTAGAAGAAAAAAAGAAAAAAAAGAAAGAAAAAAAAATATAAAATATAAAGAATTTATAAAAAATTGTCTAATATATTTGTATTGCATGGAAGTGTTTTAGCAATATAAATTTTTTTTAAAATCATAAGAAATAAGTTTTCATAGATTTAGTTAAATATATAAGTGCTTTAACAATATGGGTCCGGTCAAGTATGGCTCGAGAACTTTATATTACGAATAAATTGATCATCAACGGATTAACGAGTCAATTTGAGTTGGACTATTTATGACCCGATCCAAAACCCGACCCGACCCATGCTAGGTCTAGATTTGACGATTCAAACGAATTAGAACAATATATGCGACTCATGTCATAAACGGTTTATTTTAAATGTTCCTTTCCACCAACAGCGCTCGCTCGCCCTCGCCGTCAAATGAAACAATTTGTGGTTTGTACCACTCTTCCTAATAACTAGTAAAATTCAAGATTTTGCTGACGTGGCTCTGTCCACGCGCCTTCCCATTGGATGGAGCCAAACAAAAATTTTTGACTTAGAAAGAGAGAGAGAGAAGGCAAGCTGGAGACCTCCCTTTTAATCATTCATTTTCGCTCCCTCCCTCCCGCCCAAAGCAAAACTTCTTTCTCTCCTCTCTTTCCCCCTCACCTGCCCAAAAACATTTGAACAATCTCTCTCTCCCCTCTCTATCCGTCAGAAGCAAAAAAACTATGTAAATGAGAACCAAAGTTCATAAAATTCAACTATTCAGCTCCCTCCCTCCCTTCTTCCGAAAACCAAAAATTTCAACCCTCCTCCCAAAGAAAACGCCCTCCACAATTTGAACCAGCACCCAAACATTACAAATACCTCACTCCCCTCTCTTCAAACTTCAACCCTT
>JAMXDD010000053.1:0-135200 GCA_024733475.1 Syzygium grande | reverse complement strand
AAAATATTGATCAAGATAATTGTATGCGTTATTGTTCTCATTATGCTGACGGCAAGCAAATTTTTTTAGAAAGTCCTAATCCTAAACCTATTATACGGTATGCCAATTCAGTGTTAAACTTTCAATTTATCTATTTTGGTTATAAACCTTTTGATAACTTTCCAATATAGGCTTTCTAGTCAATTCCAGTCAATTTTGATCGGAAATCGCTTATGTGGATGATGGCTATCCCACGTGGCATGGCCGGGAAGATGGCATTGAAGTGAACAATTTTTGCAATCTTTTAAAGTTTTATGATTTTTTTTTTGTGTTTTTTCTTTTTTTTCTTTTTTTTTTTTTCTTCTCACCTAGAAAGAAATTGGCCAAATTGAAAAATTTAGGACTGAATTGATCATCGATAATAAATTTAGGGTTTTTGGACAATTAGCCCTTGAAGGCATGTGTCACGCCCGAACCCGAACGGGCACGCGACATCCGCCTCGGGTCGATTCAAGCGACGTCTCGTGAATGTTGCTAACCTCAAAACGTTATCGAGATTTAACGCACGACGGAAACTATAAACACCCTGACAAAATAAACTGGGGAAAACAATCAGGGAGAATATACAACTACTTCATTCCATCTTATAAAATATTCACATACTTAGGGCATTCGGTTTACAATTTTACCACCACCTTACTAAGCCACCATTACATACACATACGCCCCGTTACACACCTTCGATACAACAAAAAGATTGACAGCCCGGCCTTCGATCCAAAAATGGTACTCACCCACGTCCTATTCCTTGCCCCTGGATTAGCCTTTACGCCTTGCTTAAGTCCATTCCGAGTCTGACTCCTCACCAGCGAATCAGAAGTCTCTGGATCTATATGCTCCTCTGAGGATTCCGAGTCTGCCTCAATCTCAATCGGATGATTAATGTCACCCGACTCGGCTGGAGCCGCATTCTGGTATTCCTCAGCCAGAAGGTCGAAAAAATTAAATTCAGGCATGTAATTGGGGTCCATGTACTGCTCAAAGGGGAGTATATAATCCGGTTCTCCTACAGACTCTTCCGTCTCCCCGGACTCATCACTAGGCTCTACCTCGGCTTCTACTGGGTTCCATCTCGGGTTCCACTTCCTCCTCGTTCCTCCTCGGGAATCGGTTCTAAATCTAGGTCCATTGGGTCATCCTCAACCCGGTGCTTGTGTTCGGGTTCATGCTCGGCCCCGATAGACCTCCGAGCGGCTGCTGCTGAATGCAATCCCGACTAAGCTAGACTAGTATCTACACTGGTCAATTCTCCCGCCTATCTGTGGGTACGGCGATCGGGTCCCAATCTCCAACTAGATCATAATGGACATCAAAACCCCTAGCAGGCCCGAACTCCAGCTCCGTCCGATCCCGGAAGAACCAAGCGGTGTATTTACATTCTTCAAAAGGGTAAACCTACGTCTACAAACACCGGTAGTAGTATGTCAATCCAGTAAAATTTTCATCCATTGAAACTCTTCAACCACAAACACTTTAGTGTACGGGTACTCCAAAACATTCTGGTGGCTGTGAGGATTATTCATCGCTCAAGCGGGGATCTGAAATTTGTTTGGTTGAAAACAACCGTGAGACACTTCTCGATGCGTACACCCTAAACCCAACCTAGGCTATCACGCACCTCCGATAATTTTACAAAACACACAAACATACACATTTGCACGCATCAAATCATCACATAGCAGGTACATCACCACTCTTGCCGGACTGGGTCATGCGTTCAACCTCGCACTCAATCACAATAATGTCGTATGCAAACACACGCATGTTCAATTCTCATTCCACGTATCCATTCCGTTTCATTTCCTCTTTTCACATCACTACTTGGGGACCAGCGTGAACGCACACGCCTCGGTACACCGCAACCACACATCACTTCCCACATCACTCGCCCAGGTGATCGGCGTAAACGAACACGCCTCGGTACACTGCGATCATTCCTTTTTCCCCACAATGCTCTCGGCCCGCGTAAACATACATGCCTCAGGCCATGTTTCTTGCCAGCGTGAACGCATAACGCCCAGACTCAACATCTACCACCTACCGCACAATCCGGCGCGTAGGTTCACGCCTCGGACTGGCAGTCTTTTGAAATACCGCATCGTCCATGAACGACACGCCTCGGGACGGCACAACCTTCCACAATCTTTCATGCCATGCCTCACATCCTTTCTTTCTTACTCATGCACACATTCAGCTTACTCATGCACATATTCAGCACCCAATTACCACAATCAATTAACCCGCTTACTCACAATCCACATGCACATTATTTAACTCATCATTCAAGCTCACTCATCATAGAACATGGTAACATCATTAATAAATTTAATCAACCTCACAAGTACACCCAACGAGCACATATAATCACCCAATTGTACAACCACATGCTCAATTTGTTCACCACCATTTATTTATAATTAACTAAACATCGAACACGTAAATTCTCATTTTTCTCCTACTAATTGGCGTCGGATTAATTCCGAGCCTTCACAGAACTTTCTCCCCATCATTTCTAGGTTCCAAAAATTCAACTCGCGCCTCAATCGGACCCTCGTAGCCTCGGGAACAGTAATTTACAGCTAGTGAACAGTGTTTCAAGGCATATGAACAGTGTTTCGAGGCAAATGAACAGTAACTCGCAGCCCCAATTTTCTGAATTTCTTATAAATAATGTCCGGGATTAATTCCCAATGCCCGCCATAAAATTTCCACTCCCCTATTCATGCCATTCCGCACCTAATTTCATACTGATTTTGTCCAAAATCATCCGCGATACCAAATCCTAAATTAGGTTTAGGGCGCTGACTTACCCGCGTTCTAGACTTTCGCGACTAGAACGGAGAGCGGCCCTCAATCGGGATCACGGCGACAACGTATAACTCCCGGGTGGCGGCGATCG
Source organism: Syzygium grande (assembly GCA_024733475.1). Classification (NCBI taxonomy): domain Eukaryota; kingdom Viridiplantae; phylum Streptophyta; class Magnoliopsida; order Myrtales; family Myrtaceae; genus Syzygium; species Syzygium grande. Next base: position 132,262 of record JAMXDD010000053.1, on the reverse strand, counting down.
GCAGACAGCGCGGCGCCGGGCTTGGCGGCGATTTGGGGCCACGGCCAAGAGAGAAAGAGAGGGAATAGAGAGAGAAGGACGGCGGGAGGGGTGATGGTGGCGTCTGGCGGCGTGGGACGGTGGCTTGAGGCGGTCCGTGTGGTGGTGGTGAGCGGCCGGTGCCAGTGAGAGAAAGGGAGAGCACACGGTGGAGGGGAAAATCTCACGGGGGGGGAAGTTCACGGGAAAGGGAGGAGAAAGAAGAGGGGAAGAGAGAGAAAGGGGGGGGGATCAAGGGTTTTAATATTAATTTTGACCACTTTTGGCAATTTACCAAATTGCCCTTCTCTCGCACAACATTCCCAAGGGTAAAATGGTCCACTTCTCCGTTTCTTGCCCAAATCGAATTTTTCTCCCAAGGATTTGAGCGCACAAAAATTCACACGTGACACGCAACGCCGTCCCCTAATGTTCGCGTGTGATTTCCTAATTTTCCGGTGTCCAATTTGGGCAAAATTTCCATAATTAAATTCTATTAAACGCAACTCGGCGTTTCTCGAGCTAACGGCGGCTTATCGGGAAATTCGCCAAATCGACTCATGCCTGATACTAAATCGAGTCACGTGCAAGTCCATCCGTGCGTGACGACCTCGGTTGTCATTAAAATCGCGAAGATCAATCACTTGATCCGAGGGGCGATCGTTCGGTATAATTTGGAATCATTCGTCAAGTTGTTTTACGTGGTCCAACGGAATCACCCGCGATCCACTACTAGGACAATGGCGAACTGACCCCTAACTATCCTTGGATCGGCCAACGAAGGCTCAAAATATCACTTATGCGATTTAATGGTCGAATCCATTCACGATCGAATTTTCTTTAATCGCTTGTGAATTGAATTTCCCTATTAGCCTTTCCCTAATGGTTAGCATTCCTTGAATGATCAGTTCGGGCGAGAAATTTACTCTGAGCACATCTCATAAAACTCAATTATTTAATAAATTCCAATTGGCGGAAATTTCGGAATGTCACAATCTTCCCCCCTTATGAAATTTCATCCTAAAAATTTACAGTCTTACTACTACTTAAGATTTACAACCATTCTTTGCTACTCGAACAACTGGGGTACTTGGACGTTGCATCATTTCTTCGCTTTCCCAAGTTGCGCCTTCAGTCCCGTGGTGCTCCCAGATAACCTTGACCATCGGGATTGTCTTGTTCCTCAAAACCCGCTCCTTTCGATCTTCAATTCTAACCGGTCTTTCAACAAATGACACTTTGTCATCTATTTCAATTTCTTCAAAATTCAATACGTGCGCAGGGTCTGGTTCATACTTCCTTAACATTGATACGTGGAATACGTTATGCACTTGCGATAAATTTGGTGGTAACGCAAGACGATACGCCAAGTCTCCAATCCTTTCTAGTACTTCAAAGGGTCCCACGAACCTTGGACTTAATTTGCCCTTCTTACCAAACCGGGACAACCCTCGCATGGGTGATACTTTTAAAAACACGTGATCCCCTACTTGGAATTCCGAGGTCTTCGCCTTTCCGTCTCGCTCTTTTTTTTGACTCTGCGCTGTCCTCGCCCTTTCACGAATGATCTTAACCACTTCAATCGACTGCTCAACCAATTCTGGCCCTATTATAGCTCGTTCTCCCACTTCATCCCAACATACGGGCGTTCTACAAGCCCCACCATATAAGCGCTTCAAAAGGCGCCATTCCAATGCTTTCCTGGAAACTATTATTGTAAGCAAACTCCACTAAGGGCAGTTGCTCTTCCCATTTACCCTGAAAATCCAGCACACATGCCCTGAGCATATCCTCTAGTGTCTGAATCGTCCTCTCAGATTGGCCATCTGTCTGAGGATGATAAGCCGTACTGAATTGCAATTTAGATCCTAACGCCATCTGCAGACTTTTCCAAAAATTGGCGGTAAACCTAGGATCACGATCCGACGTTATAGACACTGGTACCCCATGCAAACAAACTATCTGCTGTACGTATAATTCTGCATACCGTTCCAACGCGAAATCCTTTCGCTGCACCGCCAAAAAGTGTCCGACTTAGTTAATCCTGTCGACAATCACCCAAATGGCGTCATGACCTCTTTGACTTCTTGGCAATCCCGACACAAAATCCATGGTTATATGCTCCCATTTCCACTGGGATTTCCAACGTCGCCAATAATCCTCGGGCTTACAATGTTGCGCTTTCACTGCTGACACGTTAGGCACTTAGCCACGTGTTTAGCTATATCCGACTTCATACCATTCCACCAATAGAATTGTCTCAAATTCCTATACATTTTAGTACCGCCGGGTGAATACTATAATCAAGCTACGATGCGCTTCAGTCAAAATTTCTTCCTTAATTCTCGCATCGTCTGGCACACATGACCTTCCACGAAATTTCACCACACCATCCTTGGATATCTGAAAATCCGGCTTTCTCTTAGTAACATCCATCCCAATAATCTTCTGTATCTCGGGTCCGTGGATCGCAAAACTTTAACTTTAGCCTAATTTCCGGCTCAATTCTCAACGTCGCTAACAGGTTCGAGACTAGACCTACTTCCAACTTGAACTCTGAATCTCGCACTTTCTCCAATAAAGTCCACTCCTTGACCATCAAATGCGCGATGCTTGATTTCCGGCTCAACGCATCCGCTACTCGATTTGCTTTTCCAGGGTGATATAGAATATCACAATCATAGTCCTTTAACAATTCCATCCAACGTCGCTGTCTCATATTCAACTCTTTCTGTGAAAATAAATACTTGAGACTCTGATGGTCAGTATAAATCTGGAATCTCTCCACATAAATAATGTCGCCAAATCTTCATGGTCGAACACTATTGACTAATTCCAAGTCATCGTTGGATAATTCAATTCATGTGGCCTCAACTGCCTAGATCGTAGGCTACCACTCGCCCATGTTGCATTAATACACATCCTAATCCCTTCAACGACGCATCACTATATATTTCATACCCTCCAAGTCCCGATGGAATTGTCAACACTTGGTGCCGTCGTCAATCTCTTCTTCAACTCCACGAAAACTTCTTTCACACTTATCAGTCCACTCAAACTTCGTTTCCTTTTCAACAAATCGTCAGCGGCATTGCTATTGATGAAAACCCTTCTGCAAAACCACGATAATACCCGTTAAACCCAAAAACTCCGGACTTCCGTTACCGTCGTTGGTCTAGGCCACTTCATCACAGCTTCAACTTCGATGGATCCCGCGAAATCCCTTCTCCGAAATCACATGCCCCCCAAACGCTACTCGATTGAGCCAAAATTCGCATTTGCTAAACTTAGCATACAACGCATTCTCCCTTAAAGTCTGCAAAACCTTTCTCAAATGGAATTCATGTTCCTCGAAACTCTTTGAATACACCAATATATCATCAATAAAAACAATCACAAACTAATCTAAGAATTCCTTAAACACCGGTTCATCAAATCCATAAAAGGCAGCGGGGGCATTCGTTAATCCGAGCAGCATCACCATAAATTCAAAATGTCCATATCTCATTCTAAATGCCATCTTGGTATGTCCTCCTTCCTAATTCTCAACTGATGACATCCCGTTCTCAAATCTATTTTTGAGAATACCGAAGCTCCTTGTAATTGATCAAACAAATCATCAATCCTCGGCAAGGGATATTTATTTTAAGCATCACACGATTCAATTTGCTATAATCAATGCACAACCTCAATGATCCATCCTTCTTTCGGATAAATAACACGGTGCTCCCCAGGAGACGACTTTGGGACGAATAAACCCCTTATCTAATAGCTCTTGCATTTGCACCTTTAACTCTTTCAACTCCGACAACGACATTCTATAGGGTGCTTTAGAGATTGGCTCAGTTCCCGGTGCCAATTCGATCACAAATTCTACTTCTCTTTCTGGCGGTAATCCCGGTAATTCTTGAGAAAACACATCGGGATATTCACACACTACCGCTATATCTTCAAGTCTCGGCTCTTCAGCTGTTGAATCCACTACTGTAGTTAAAAATCCTTGACACCCCTCATTCAACAACTTCGTCATTTCCAATGACGAAATCCATGGAATCGAGGATCCTTCTCGACTGCCTACAAATTTGAATTCCGGATGTCCAACTGGATTAAATTGGATCACCCTGCTATTGCAATCCATAACAGCCCTCTGTTTAGACAGCCAGTCCATTCCTACTATCACATCAAAGTCATACATATCTAAGACCACTAGATTAATCGGTTCTTCCCTATCTCCAATTCACGATCTTACAGTTCGGACAATCCGGTGAAATCAACATCTTATCCTTCGAGGGGTCGTCACACATAGCATAATATCAAGCAATTGCGGTTCTATCCCAACTAACTCAACAAAGCTGTTTCGATATAAAAAGAATCGGCGCTCGAGGATCAAATAAAGCATATGCGGCATGGTTGCCGCAATCGTGCACCACAGCCACAGTGCGTTCTCGGCCTCTCATCGGCCGCCGCATACACTCGTCCTTGCGGCGGGAGGCCTATTTGGGTTATTGTCTAGACCGCTCCGATCTGATTTCCATTTTCGGTGGTGGCAATGCGGTCTACTACATCTAGGACTTGGGCAATTCGATGTGATGCCCCAACCCTTCGCATCAAAACATGCTCCACCTCTTTTGGACATGGCCCGTTTCCATGACGACCTCCACAAATTCTACGGATCATTCCCAATACGGATAGGCTTTCCAATATTCCTTTTTTGCTGGTGGGTGGCGCCTGTTATCCACCATCGGCCTCTTCCCGGGATTCGATTATTCGAACTCGGGACAAATCTCGATCCGGTCGGTGGCTCTATCTACGATCCCGTTCAGGATGCGGGCTCTATCAAATATCTGTTTCATCGCTCCCGGTTACTAGTAACAATTGGCTACGGGATATCCATTTTCAATCCATCCGAGGAATCTTGGCGCCTTATCTCGGGATGTTCCACCATTCTCGGTACGCAAACTTAGACAATCTATGAAATTCTGCCTCATATTGATCTCTTTCATCATACGGCTGGCGGTCTCATAAATTCAGTGAGTTTTTCTTTCTACCAGCACTAGCTGAAAAGTATTTCTCATAAAATCTCTCGTAAAAATAGCCCAAGTTTTGGCCGGTACCTTCCAGGAAAAATTCTATCCTTGGTGGCTTTCCACCCGTCATTCGCATTCTCCTGCAGCTGAAGAAGCATAAAGTCCCCCTTCTCATGATCATTACACTCCGGTACCTCAAAGCCTTCTCAAGTTCTCGACCCATCTAGGTGCAGTCTCAAGGGATCTCCTTTCCTGAAAACTTAGGGGGTTTCAACAATAAACTACTCTACTAGTTGGTGCATGGGTTTATTCGCAACCACTTGCTCTTGATCCCGATTCTCATCATCATTATAACAGCAACGGGCTCGGCAGCTTGCAATCGGGCAGCTCGCTCCTCGAGTCTTGCCGTTTCCAATATATCACCAATCCATTTCTAGAGTTCTCATGACCACTTCCATTCTAGGATCCCCTTGACGGGCCTTAGCTTCCTTTCCGGGGTCCCACTGCGGTCCTCGGCATCAACCCCAAGATTTTCTATTGCTCGACACCCATTTCAAGGTCTCCCTCTTGCCTAACCTCGAGCACCCACCTCTACCCCTTGCTGTTCTACCCGGCGCCCTTCTTGACCTCTTCCTATTCCTCTTCCTCCGCGCCATCGTCCAATTTCCGCTCGATTTCTGCTTTGTAATTCCATTCAGAATTAGCGGTCTAAACCAATTAGCTTAATCTAATCCTAAGCCCCGAATCAACACGAAAATTAACTCAACAAACAATTCCCCTATCAATCACCGAAATCACAACGTAAAAGGTTTTACTTACCTCAGTCGGGCCTTTTTGCAAATTTAATTATCACACAACAATGGACTTACTCAAATAATCACAACAAACAATGAGGGTCGTGTAGCACTAGGTATATCTAGGGTTCACTAAAGTCTCCCTAAATTCACTAACCCAAAATCAGCTCCTTATCGCTCAATTCCATCTTGGATCGAGCTAACCTTGCCTGAATTCCAATTCAGCGGGGATGTCACGGCGAACCCTAACTCGAGCACGCGACATCCTCCTGCAGTCGATTCAATTTAAGCGTCCTGGGAATGCTCGCTGACCTTAAAATATCGAAGATTTAACGCATGCGGAAACTATAAACATCCCTCGACAAAATAAACGGGAAAAAAAAAATAATAAGGGAGAATATACAACTACTTCATTCCATCTTATCAAATATCCGCTCATCCCGCATTTTACTAGTAACAATTGGTCATGATATCGCCCTCAATCCATCCAAGCAGGTCTCTCGCCTTATCCTCGTGGATGTTCCACCATTCTCGGTAAGAACTTAGACAATCTCGCAAATTCTGCCTCATATTGACCATCTCATCCGTCATCAAGGAGTCTCATAAATTCCATGAGTTTTCTTTCTCTAGCACTAGCTGAAAAGTATTTCTCATAAAATCTCTCAGAAAAATAGCCCAAGTTTTGGACAAGCCTTCAGGAAAAATTCTATCCTTGGTGGCTTTCCACCAATCATTCGTGATTCTCCTGCGGTGATGGTCGCCAAGGTCACCTTCTCATGATCATTACACTCCGATTACCTCAAAAGCCTTCTCAAGTTCCTCGACCCATCTAGGTGCGACCTCGGGATCTCCTTTCCCGGAAAACTTAGGGGTTTCAACTTAATAAACTGCTCTACTAGTTGGTGCATGGGTTTATTCAGCAACCACTGCTCTTGATCCTGATTCTCATCATCATTAGCAGCGACAGCGGGCTCGAAATTCAGCAATCGGGCAGCTAAACTCCCGAGTGCCGTTCAATATATCACCAATCCGGCTCTAGAGTTCTCATGGCTGACTTCCATTCTAGGATCCTCATGGGCCTAGCCCACTCACGGGATCCACCGCAGTCCTGCATCAACCCCAAGATTTTCTATTGTTTTGACACCCATTCCAAGGTCTCCCTTTGCTCTAACTCGAGCACGACCTCTACCCCCTTCTTTGTTCTACCGGCGCCCCTTCTTGGGACTCTTCCTATTCCTCTTCCTTCACTGCTCATCGTCACAGATTCTGGCCCTACTACCTGCTGTAATTCCATTCGAGAATTAGCGTCTAAACCAATTAGCTTAATCTAATCCTAAGCGAATCAACACGAAAATTAACTCAACAAACAATTCCCCCTATCAATCACGAAATCACAATTATGAAAAGCGGAATACTTACCTCGGTCGGGCCTTTTCGCAATTCAATTATCACACAACAATCGACTTACTCAAATAATCACAACAAGCGATCCGGAGTCGTGTAGCACTAGGTATATCTAGGGTTCACTAAAGTCTCCCTAAATTCCTACCCCAAAATCTACGCTCCTTATCACTCCAATTCGACCCATCTTAGATCGAGCTAACCTTGCTCGATACCAATTCAAGCGGGGATGTCACGCCCCGAACCCGAACGGGCACGCCGACATCCGCCTGCGATTCGATTCAAGCGGCGTCGGGGAATGTCGGCGACCTCAAAACGTTATCGAGATTTAACGCCGCGACCGGAAACTATAAACACCACGACAAAATAAAACGGGAAAAAATAATAAGGGAGAATATACAACTACTTCATTCCATCTTATAAAATATTCACATACTTAGGGCATTCGGTTTACAATTTTACCACCACCTTACTAAGCCACCATTACATACACATACTCCACGTTACACACCTTCGATACAACAAAAGATTGACAGCCCGGCCTTGATCCAAAAATGGTACTCATCCACTTCCTATTCCTTGCCCCGGATTAGCCTTTTACCCCTTGCTTAGCGTCCATTCCGAGTCGACTCCTCACCAATCGAATCGAAGTCTCTAGATCTATATGCTCCTCTCGAGGATTCTCGAGTCTGCCTCAATCTCAATCGGATGATTAATGTCACCCGACTCGGCTGGAGCCGCATTATGGTATTCCTCAGCCATAAGGTCGAAAAAATTAAATTCGGGCATGTAATTGGGGTCCATGTCTTGCTCAAAGGGAGTATATAATCCGGTTCTCCCATGACTCTTCCGTCTCCCGGACTCATCACTAGGCTCTACCTCGGCTTCTACTTGGGTTCCACCTCAGGTTCCACTTCCTCTCTGGTTCCTCCTCGGGAATCGGTTCTAAATCTAGGTCCATTGGGTCATCCTCAACCTTGTGGTGCTTGAGTTTCGGTTCATGCTCGGCCCCGAATGAACCCCCGAGTTGCAGCTTCTTGAATGCAATCCCAAGCGAGCTAGACTAGTATCTACACTAGTCAATTCTCCCGTCTATCGAAGTGCAGCGGTTGGGTCCCAATCTCCAACTAGATCATACGGAACATCAAAACCCACAGCGGGCCCGAACTCATTTCCGTCGATCCCGGAAATACCAAGCGGTATATTTATGCTCCTCGTAAAGCGGCAAGCCTACTTCTACAAACACTGTGGTCGTATGTCTAATCCAGGTAAAATTATCACCCATTGGAATTTCTTCAACATCCAGCTCGGAGTGTACGGGTACCCCAAAACGTTCTGGTGGCGGTGGCGGAGGATTATTCATCGCTCAGGCGGGGGATCTGAAATTGGTTTGGTTGAAAACAACCGTGAGACACTTCTCAGTAAGTACACCCCTAAACCCAACCTAGGCTATCACGTACCTCCGGATAATTTTACAAAACACACAAACATACACATTTACACGCATCAAATCATCACATAGTAGGCACATCACCATCACTCTTGCCGGACTCGGTCATGCGTTCAACACATACTCAATCATAATAATGTCGTATGCAAACACCGCATGTTCAATTCTCATTCCACGTATCCATTCCGTTCTCATTTCCTCTTTTCCACATCACTCGCCCGTTGACCAGCGTGTCGTACCGCCTCGGGTACTACTGCGACCACTCATCACTTCCCACATCACTGCGCCCACTTGACCCGCGTGCGTACCGCCTCAGGTACACTGCGATCATTCCTTTTTCCACAATGCTCTCGGGCCCGCGTAAACATACACGCCTCAGGCCATGTTTCTTGCCCGCGTAAACGTACACGCCTCAGGCTCAACATCTACCACCTACTGCACAATCCGCGTAGAAGTTCACGCCTCAGACTGGCAGTCTTCCGGAAATACGGGCATCGTCCGCGTAAACGTGACACGCCTCGGGGCGGCACAACCTTCCACAATCTTTCATGCCATGCCTCACATCCTTTCTTTCTTACTCATGCACACATTCAGCTTACTCATGCACATATTCAGCACCCAATTACCACAATCAATTAACCCGCTACTCACAATCCACATGCACATTATTTAACTCATCATTCAAGCTCACTCATCATAGAACATGGTAACATCATTAATTAATTTAATCAACCTCACAAGTACACCCAACGAGCACATATAATCACCCAATTGCACAACCACATGCTCAATTTGTTCACCACCATTTATTTATAATTAACTAAACATCCAACACGTAAATTCTCATTTTTCTCCGACTAATTGGCGTCGGATTAATTCCGAGCCTGCACGGAACTTTCTCCCCATCATTTCTAGGTTCCAAAATTCAACTCGCGTCTCAATCGGACCCTCGTAGCCTCGGGAACAGTAATTTACAGCTAGTGAACAGTGTTTCAAGGCATATGAACAGTGTTTCGAGGCAAATGAACAGTAACTCGCAGCCCCAATTTTCTGAATTTCTTATAAATAATGTCCGAATTAATTCCCGATGCCCGCCATAAAATTTCCACCCCTATTCATGCCATTCCGCACCTAATTTCATACTGATTTTGTCCAAAATCATCCGCGATACCCCAAATCCTAAATTAGGTTTTAGGGCGCGACTTACCCGCGTTCTAGACTTTCGGCTAGAACGGAGAGCGGCGGTCCTCAATCGGGATCATGGCAACAACGCACAACTCCTCGGGTGGCGGCGATCGGGGTTAGACGGCGACGACGCGGCTTGGGCGGGCGATTTGGGGCTCACGGCCAAGAGAGAAAAGAGAGGGAAATAGAGAGAGAGAAGGACGGGCGGGAGGGGTGATGATGGCGTATGGCGACATGGACGGTGGCTTGAGGCGGTCCGGTGTGGTGGTGGTGAGCAACGGTGCCGGGCGGTGAGAGAGGGGAGAGCACACGGTGGAGGGGGGAAAATCTCACGGGGAGGGGAAGTTCACGGGAAAGGGAGGAGAAAGAAGAGAGGGAAGAGAGAGAAAGGGGGGTCAAGGGTTTTAATATTAATTTTGACCACTTTTGGCAATTTACCAAATTGCCTTTCTCTCACACAACATTCCCAAGGGTAAAATGGTCCACTTCTCCGTTTCTTGCCCAAATCGAATTTTTCCAAGGATTTGAGCGCACCAAAATTCACACGTGACACGTGCAACGCCGTCCTAATGTTCCGTGTGATTTCCTAATTTTTCGTGTCCAATTTGGGCAAAATTTCCATAATTAAATTCTATTAAACGCAACTCGAGCGTTTCTCGAGCTAACGGACGGCTTCTTGGGTAAATTCGCTAAATCGACTCATGACTGATACTAAATCGAGTCACGCAAGTCCATCCGGTGCGTGACGACCTCGGTTGTCATTAAAATCGCGAAGATCAATCACTTGATCCGAGGGGTACGATCGTTCGGTATAATTTCGGAATCATTCGTCAAGTCGTTTCGTGGTCCAACGGAATCACCCGCGATCCACTACTAGGACAATGGCGAACTGACCCCTAACTATCCTTGGATCGGCCAACAGTGGCTCAAAACATCACTTGCGCGATTTAATGGTCGAAATCCATTCACGATCGAATTTTCTTTAATCGCGCGAATTTAATTCCCCTATTAGCCTTTCCCTAATGGTTAGCATTCCCAGGAATGATCAGTTCCGGGCGAGAAATTTACTACGAGCACATCTCATAAAACTCAATTATTTAATAAATTCCAATTGGCAGAAATTTCGGAATGTCACAGCATGAGTCCTTCACCATTATTAAACTCTTCAACTTGCTTGTCCTATTCAACATGGTATGATCTTTTCCACAGTTGTGAATTTTTTTTTATTAATTGTATTTTCCACAAAAGAGCTGACGATACACGTCTTCCATGTTCACAGCGAATAATATTACCAATCATCAAGAATTTTAAACTCTGTGGTTTGTGCGCTAATGTCTTGCAAGGTACATTGTTAGAGCATGCTAAAATGTGCATAATACCCATCAATGACGCAAAATATTCATACGGATTGTAAAAGCCAAATGTTGAAAGCTCAACTTTTGATCTAGTCTCAGCAGCAGTTCTAGTTGAAACTTTCACTATGAAGAAGACATTAAAGATAAGAAAACATACATATTTAATTTCCAGTTCAATGCCAAAAATATAGGAGACTAATCAACTGAAACAATGGCCTGTTTAATTTAATAAACCAAATTTAAAGCAAGAATTGAGTTAGCTAGAGCACTGACCTCTCAGTGGACGCGATGCCATACTAATATGGAATGCAAATTTTCGAAAGAATTCCGTCATCAAAAGCTGTTTGAAAATCTGCACAACGAAGCTTTTTTTGAAATGTATGCATGAATTAAGACTTGGCATTCATTTGTAGAGAGCAAAGACATCCTTTCCATATAATTTGTAGCATATGATTGCTTAAAGCGTTCATGAGTTTGTGCATGAGAACAAAATGGACCAAAGAATAAAAGAATTGATTACTTACTTGTAACTTTCCCATTTAAACATTGTTGTACAAGTTCATTTGGCTTTCACCCTTTATGCAGCTTTAGCTATCATTGAAGTAACCTCTCGTCTTTCCGCTATATTCTAACAACGGTTTCGGCGGACACGTGAAACGACTGAAATAGTCATCTTCAAGCTTAAACTGGATCGGACCATCAAAGCTGGCACGCAATGAGTGATTCAGCATTCCTTTAATGTTATGCGCTGTGATTTGGCCAGTAATATGAAACTGAAACCATCTTATGATTAGCTTTAGCTATGAATATGAAAATATGTAAATTGTTTCTCGAAAGTATTCTGATCAACCTAATAGTAGGCAAGTAGATTGACTGATATGTATTGGCAATTTTGATGTCCACTTCTCATACGAGCAGAATTAATGAATCTTGAATAGATTTGTATAAAATGGATTGAGTAGCCGTTTGCTAACAAAATCTGAATCCCGCTGATTCTGATCGCCCATACAATCAAAATCTTAGTTTCTATAAATAGAGTTTTATCCGTTGTGATGCATACTTGTCATAATGTTGGATTATCAATCAATTATAGCCTTAGATTGAGACAATCAAAACTTTTCTTCTGTGAAATTCATGCCGGATCACTAGCATTATTTCTACGTCTGAAAAACTTCTACATCTGCATCTGCATCTGCATTACTTCTACGTTTGTGTCTTTTTCAGAACTTAGATTAGTGGAGTTCTTTAATAAGATATGAACCTATTTCTCATAGGGTCCGTAGTTCTTTGAAGACTTAAAATAGAGTCTGAATGACTTTTATGGTAAAGTCTGAACTTCTCATTCTGAATCTGAATCTGTTTATTCTGAGTTTGAACTTTTTGTTCCAGTCTGAACTTCTTGTAAAGTTTGACATTTCCTTCTAAACTTTCAAAATATATTCACCTAGAATGGAATACATGTCAGATTCACAAGATAAACATAAAAAGTTTTGTCAGCTTCAAAATTCATTAGGAGTTTTCCTCAACAATCTCCCCTTTTTGATGGTGACAAAACTTCCATGCAGATTCAATCAATGTCAAATAAATTTGAAGAAAATAATCATATTAAGTGCATGAAACACAGATAAAAATTAAATGTTCAAACTCTTAAGATCTATGTATTTTTCTTCCTTTGAGCATAACCTATATATTGGAATGTTAGTACGGCAATATCTGCATAATCTAATCTCTCCCCTTTTTTTCGTCATTAGCAAAAAAAAAAATCAATAATAAACATAATAAGGTACTGAAATAAACCATCCAAATAGTCTAACAAATGCAAATGTTAAAAATTACAAAAACCAGTTTGGAAAGAAATGGTTTAAAAAGAGAGTGTTAAGCAGGCTATTTTTTTGATGGGGTTCGAACAAGCTGAAAGTTCTCCGGGATAGAAACAGCTCCCTCAATCTTTGTAGAATAATGGCCCATAGCTTTCTCCATATTTGTTGAACATAAAGCCATAGCTTCCCCAATCTCTACTTTATCTTTTTCTGCTTGAAGACATTGAGTTTGATTGTTTTCCTCAACAATTTAATAAAGATTCTTCACGTCCTCTTCAAGTGCAGTTTGTTTCTCTTTTATTTCTAGCAAAAGGGTCAAAATGGTCATATTGTCTAAGGTTTGTCCCTGAACATTATCCGGTGCATTCTGTTTGAACTCATCCCACATGGTGCAGAGGGAATCTCCCCTGAAAATTTGCCTGTCCTGCAATAGTATTTTCTTTCAAAGTTTCTTCAAGATTAAGTGGAGATTGACTTACATCTGTCCTTTGTGGAACATTATCCTGTTGCTTGCTACATGTGAGCCCCTAGATATTGGTTCTGAAACTTTTGTAGCAGGTGCTTGAAACATGTTCTCGGACCAACATTCTGTCTGTTTTTAAGGTGTTCTGATTCATCATCTTCATCTCTCGAGAAGAAGTTTCCTCTTCTTACTATACACCCTTAATGGACTTGGAGACACAATCTGCTTTCTTGCTTTTTCTTTTCTTGCTCTTTTTCCTTCTTCTTTCTCTTTATCAATTTTCCTGATAACAGATTTTGTTTCCGATCGCTGCACATCCTTTTCTTGGGTTTTGTTGTCAAATTGCTTAAGATTCATCTTGGTAAGTATCTTTTCTCCAACAAACATTAAAGGAACAAGAGTCTTGAACAAATCATCAAGAATAATAATTTTTAAAAAGTGAAGATTCTAGTGATAAGTCCACCATACGGGAGTTGTCCTTTGTCCTTTTGAAGAGTTCTATACATATAAAAAATGATGATGTGAGGAAGAGAGAAAGGTTTTCTGTCACACCCCGAACCCCTCAAGCACGATCATCCCACGTGCTGGTCGATTATGATGCAACGCTCCCGGGATCGTCGCCGACCCAACACCCAATAAGAGATAAGGCACATGCGAAAGCAACGATATAATTATATAAATACACCCATACAAAAATAAACACATGAGACCAAGGCAGAACAACCAGCACACACAGAATACATTTTTGTATTACTATAGGAAAAACCTTTTTACAATATCCATTTGCACAACAAAAGGAAACAACATCGGTAGTCAACAGCCATTAGGTCAAAAAGATACTATGGCTGAGGAAAGGTAGGGTCAACTACGGGAAGATCATAGTCAAAAAGGTACTAGCTTCCCCTATAAAGAGTTAGGACCTAAGCTAAAGCTCCCAATCCGGATCCGACGATTCCGAGGACTCCCCTCAACTCTCTCTTGAGGCTCGGGCTCTTGAAATCCATATTCACATTGTTGCCTCTTTGTCTTCAATAACCGGTTCAAGCTCTAGGTCAAGATAAAACTCTAACTCATCATCGTCCTATCTCTACATCCGATCCAACCTCTCACACTTCCCCGTGGTCTTCATCGAGTCTAGATCCATGTCCTCCGGCTCCTCTTCTTCCATGGCATCTTGGTCCGGGTCTTCGCCTATCACCGAGGCTCCCGGGGCTCTCCCTCCATAGGCTCATTAACGCCCGTCTACATCATAGACATCCCGAGAATTGATCACCTCGCCATCCGCATATATATGGGTTCCATCAATCCATCTTGACCGATTGGGCGCATCAAAAGTTCTAAGGGGTCGCCCTAGGTTTTCGTCGACATCCCTCAAGCACCGGGCCACATACTCTTAGGTCTGATTAAAATATTCACGCACATTTACAAACACCACGAGCGGTATCTCACATATGATTTCCCGTTTCTGCGGGATATGTACTAGTATCTTGGTATATCTGTGCAGGTATTTCAAAAAAAAGCGACGGATTTGGCATCCTCACTCTTGAGGGTTTGAAAATGTGGGTTATTACAACCGTGAGATGAATCTCGTGAGTACAACCCCTAAACCTAGGCTAGGCTAACATGCATTCTCCCCGACGGGCAAAACAACATAATACACAATAATGACTTGGCCTTCAGCCCAAATAGAACATAAGAATTACCCTACGGGTTAGGCGGTTCATTAAATTTCTTAAGACACATGCGCAAATATACTGATCACCGTGTGCCACCACGTTATGCTAATACTCACAATGTTCATCTCGCATGTCGGTTCATGCATTCTATGCATACAATGCTAATGTCATACTATGCTTTCATTTTTTGTTCACACCGCACACCTTGTCTCAATTATTAATTACGACTCGAGTCGACACAATTTCCGACCCAGTGCATCTAGCCCGCTTTAAAGTGCATGAGGCGAACACCAATCTTGTAACAACCCGAATTTCGATATAATTCCGGGACCAATAAAATTGACATTATCTCGCATTTCTTTTTAGTAAGTCTCACCCGGAGCTGATTACTCTCGGGATATTAACCAATAGGGTATGGCTAATTAGAAAATGGTACGTGGACCGGGGACCCGATCGTAGCGGACACCCATCGATCACAACAAATGATAAGAGAATATTTTGAACCGATGTTGACTGATCTTTGGAAAAGCGATGGATTGGGTTTGACCAAGGCCAATGTTGTACACTCGGATCGCGGTGATTACGCATGATCGAAAAGTGCACGTGGCCAACCAGGTCCTAAACTTGAGCCAAATAATCATAACTTCTAGGACTAGTGATAATTTCTCATTTTCTCAATGATCGGGACTGTCATAACTTAGATAACCCTAGGTCAATACGCCGTATGCCCTAAAATGACCGTTCGTTAGTTAGAGACCACGAAATTGGAAATTTAGTGAATTTTGATCACGAAATTGGATCCGGACTTGATGCATGATTTTCAAGGCTTGCATAACTATTTTCATGATTCTGATGTCATATTATGCTGGCTACATACGTTTGGAGTTAGTACGGTCGAAAAATGAAATTTCAACCCGAAGTCAAAAATTACGATTTTGCCCCTCTGTAGGCGAGGTTGGTTTTATGCCCGTATGAGGTTATTTTTCGAGGCCGATGTCATTTTAGGGTGTCCAAACAAATTTGAAAGTGTTACGGTCAAAAATTGAAATTTTAGCTCGGAAGTTAAAAATAATATTATTTTATTCTCATAACCGCTTTTCGATTTTTCGAGGGCTTAAAAGCTATTTTCGCGATTCCGGCCATATTAGGTTGGCCACACACATTTGGAGTTGGTATAGCGAAAATTTAAATTTCGACCCGGACCGGAAAAATGACAGTTTTGCCCCTCGGCTAATTTTGGTTCCGAATTTTAGGGAATTAATTTAGGCATTAATTATTTTGAATAAGCATTAGTTATGAGGGCTAAGGACCACTTTACCCTTCAATTTTGGATAAGGATTAATTAAGGCCGTTAGATTAGGGGCATTTTTGTCATTTTCGCGTATTGGCGACACTTGGCCCCCTAGCCCCTATTATTTGACTAATTTAAACCTATTTCTCTCTCCTCTCACCCCATCCGCCGAACTCTCTCTCTCCTCCCGAAAACCTCTCTCTCTCTCTCATTTTCTCTCTCTGCAAGCCTTGCCGGAGCTTCACTGCCGGCCGCCGGAGCGCCGCCGCCATCCACCGTGCCCCGCCATCGACCACCTCAGTCCCTAGCTTCAACCTGCGCCTCTGTTTTGACCCCTTTCTCTCTCCCTTTCTCTCTCTTTCTCTCCTTTTTTCTCTCCCGGACATTATTGCCTTGGCGCGAGCCTCCTTTGCCCGCCCCTTGCGGGCCCGATTAGCCCGGTGTTGTCAACGTGATGTTTCCGACATTAAATGCGTTGCCATCGTCTCCGTTCATCACGGTGTCCGTACGATCCGTACATCGCCCGGCCGTCGCCATCGCCGGGAATAACGCCACCGGTACCATTGTTCTGCGCGTGATCGGCCGCCGTTCCTCGTCGTCGTGACATTAGATTATGTGAGTAAAATTTCTAAACCGGATTAGGATTAATAGTGTGATTTTTTAGGTGGCTTAGGTATTATCGGTGCATTTTGGACTGACTTAGGTAGTATCAAAGTATCGATGTATAATTCGTACTGAATTGAGGATTGCTTGGTGGAAATAAAATCCGAGAAATTTAGTGGGATTATTATAGATAATTATTGAGCCGACTTGAGGAAATAGTGGCTGACGATTTTGAGGAACGTGCGAATTTTAGAATCGGACAATGAAGAGTAGTTAGCTGAATGGCGGGATGACCTAGAGTGATTGACTGTTAATTGATTGGTGATTAATTGTGCTTAATTGTGAAATGCCATGTTACGTGCTCGTGACTGAATTGTCAGAGTGTGATTGGCCAATTGATGGCTTGAATTGTGTAATTGAAATTGGACCGCCCGGTATTAACTAGCCAAGTGAGCACACTATTTATGAATTGGACAATCGTGGTGGTAATTTCGATTTGACCGAGTACCTGTGATTTATTGATACTCATGTTGTATTATGTTACATTTCATGGACACGCATTGGGTGTGCCGAGAATGAGGCGTATGACAAAATTGTGCGAGAATCGTGTCCGACATGAGCATGTGATCACCTAATTATGCCCGGCGCGTTTTATGCGGGCCTAGATAAAATTGACAAGGTGCCGTGTGATCACTTAAGGACCTTCGGTCGATACCGTCCTCATGTACTTTGAAACAGACGATGCCCGGTATATTCGGAAGACGACCATCCTCATGCACTTTGAAGCAAGCTCTAGTTCGTAAGGAGATCAGTGTTATGCCTCATGCACTTTGTAGCGGTGCTAGAGACATTGGGCCAAATCGGTGTTGCGCCTCATGCACTTTCAAGCAAGCTAGACGATCGGGCCGTGAATATTGTTAACTCGAGTCGTAACGAATATTAATAATTGAGACAAAGTAATGGGTGAACCGAAATGGGAGCATAGCATGACATTGACATTGCATGCATAAAATGCACGACCCGGCATGCAAGATGAACATTGTAGTATGAGTATGCGCGTGGGCGCACGTGTAATCAGCGTATTTGGCGCACGTGCCTTGAGGAATTTAATGAACCCGCCTAACCTGCGGGGGTAATTCTTACGCCTGCTTTGGGCTAAAGGCCAAATCATTGTCTATGTGTTATGTTGTTTTGTCTCATCGGGAGAATGCATGTTAGCTTAGCCTAGGTTTAGGGGTTTTACTCACTAAGACATGTTCTCATGATTGTATAATCCAAATATTTCAGACCCCCGACCTTGACCATGCCAAAGATACACACGCTTTTGGGATCTCGATGCAGATTCAGCAAACAACTAGTGTTTTCCTTCCGCAATGGAGAGGCGTATGTCTGTATCGATCTGTGGTTTTCATTGATGTTGGGGAGTATTTCTATCAAACTCAAGAGTATGTAGCGTGGTGTCTTGGGATGCGAATGGGAATATGGGTGACCCCTAAAAACCTTCGATGCCCCACTAGATGCGAATGGCTTGATGGAGCCCATACATACGGATGGTGAGATAATAAACCCGCAGGGAAGTATATGAAGTGGATGGCGTTGGCGAGCCCATGGATGGGGAACCCCAAGAGCCACAAGTGACGGTGGAAGACCCGGACCAAAGTGACGAAGAAGAAGACGAAGTCGAAGACATGTATTTGGACTCGATGAAGATCATGGAGAAGTCGCAGAGTTAGGTTCGTATCAAGAAATAGGACCCGATGAAGAGTTAAAAGGGTATTTCACGGACCCGAACTGGAACCGAACCTTAAAGATGAATGGGCTGGAGCTCAAGATATGGACTCGAGGAGTCCGAGCCATCCGAGAATAGTGAAGGAGAATCATCGGATGGTTCTTCTGAATCGCCGGACCACGATCGGGAGCCCTAAGATAGCCACAGTCCCGATAGGGAAGTTCGTTCCTTTTTGTTAGCAACTTCCTATAGTTAGCCTAACCTTTCCTAGCCACCTACCTTTTTTTGATTTAGTGGCCGTTGACTTCTTGATAGTATTTCCTTTTTGTTGTATAAATGATTCTTGTAATCAAAGGCTTTTTATGGTTATGAAAATGTATATTCTCATGAAGGGTTGTTTTATCCGTGGTCTCATATGTTTATCTATATGGGTGTATATATATATTTATATATATGGTTTCCGCTTGTGTCTCGATCTCTGTTTGGGTTTAGGTCGGCGACGCATCCTTAGAGCGTTGCATCACAATCGACCGCTGGTGGGATGCTCAAGGCTTCAGTGGGGTACGAGGCGTGACATCCCGCTTGATTTGGTATTAGAGCAAGGTCAGCTCGATTCAATCTGGTCAAAGCACGGGTGATAAGGAGCGATGAGACCATGGGTAGCCGAGGGGTGACATCGTGTGCTACATGCATCTCCCGACAATTGTGTATTGATTGCATGTTTATCGGTTTGACCCTTGTAGTGCGAAAGTGCCAGGGACTGAGGTGAGTATACTGAATCCCTTGGGTGATGTGTTGGATAATTGTTAGGCCGCACGTTGATTGTTTGAGTATTGTTTGATACCGCCAGGACTTAAGACCCGGGATAGATTGGTTTAAGTCTTTAATTCCTTAGTGTAATTATAACGGTAGTGGAGTAGCTAAGTGGTGAGGATGAATAGAAGGAAGGAAAGGAATCCCAAGGTCCGTCCGATTCAGAGGCCAAGAGGCCCGGGATCGCCGCCTAAAGGACATCATTCAAACCCCAAGTAGAAGAAGGGGGAAGGAGCCCCAAGCTCGGGCTAGAGAGGAGCCCGTGAGGCTCGAGATCTAAGATTTGATGATGTGATGAATACCCTAAGGGAGATAGGGTGTGTTATGGGATTACAGGCTCAAGAAAGGGTCGCACTTTATGCTCAGTAGTCGAGGGCCGCCCTCGATTGCTGGCAATGAAAGTAATCAAGCCCAAAGAAAGGCAAGCCCAGCCAGCAATAGCCAGACAGATGCCGCAATCGGTGGAGCAATTTCTAAAGATGAAGCCACCAAAGTTCAATGGTAAAGGTGACCACGGTTGCCCCAGCATTGGGTAGAGGAATTAGAGAAGGCATTTGAGGTGTTGGGGTGCACCGATACGGAAAAAGTGATGCTGGCGCGACGCTTGCGAGAGTAGTGCGAATGATTGGTGGAAAGCCACCGGGGTAGAGTATTCCCGAGGGCATGTAATTGAATTGGGCAAAGGTTTGTCAAAAGTTTTTATGGAAAGTACTTTTCAAGTCGCCAAGAAAGGAAGTTAATGGAGTTCATGCGATCGCGCTTAAAGTCGATGACCGTGGATCAAGATGAAAGAGAATTTGCAAGATTAGCCAAGTTCGCACCGACTATGGTTGAGAACCCACGGACAAAGCTCGAGATTCCAAGATGGTTTAAAGCCGATCTCCTTGAGCCGATATTGTCGCACAATATCAAGGATTTTGGGGAAATGTATGAGCGATGCAGATTATAGAGCAGATCAGCAGGAAAGAGTAGCCGCTCGATCGCGAATCGCCTCGTAATGTAGACAACCGCCGATGGGAAGAGACCCATGACAGAAACAGCGGTTTGTTCCACCCGCTAGGCGGACAATAGGAAAGCCAATTCCCAACCGAGTAGATTTGGGGCGTGTTTTAAATATGGGAGCATGGGACATTAGATCCGCGATGTTCAGCAGATCCAACCTTCAGGGATCGCCGAGTTGCCACCGCCGTGAATCGAAACCAAGCCGGACGTCCCCATCAACTAATCAAGGACGACCACCGGTGCAAGGAAGGTCTATGTCGTGGCGCCGTGAGAAACCGAGAATGCGCTGAACGTGGGTCACATGTACCATTTCTCTTTATGATCATGCTACTTACGCGTTGTTTTTGATCCGGGGCGACCCACTCTTTTATTTCAAGCAATTTGTTAAGTTCATTGGGTTGGAACCCGGTCTTTGCTTGATACTATGCTGAGTGTGTCGACGCCTATGAATGATAAAATGTTAGTGTCTTTTGGATGTCTCAATTGGAAGATTGTGATTGGGGGTAGTGAAGAAAGTATTAACTTGGCGTTGATGGCCATGTTCGACTTCGATGTGATAATTGGTATGGATCGGCTAGTGAGCCGGAAGGCTGTTATGGATTGCGGCGGAGGGGCGATCCTGTTTAATCCGATAAGACAGTCCAAGGTTTGAGTTTTAGGAAAATCGAGGTGGGACCTCGATCCCTTGGATTTCTTCGTCAAGTGACAAAACCGTTAGATGATGGGTATGCGTAGAATATTTAGTAAACGCATGAATCCAACAATGGCGGAACCTAAGTTAGAAGAGTTACCAAGAGTAAATAATTTCCCGGTCTTTCCCGAGGAATTACCTGGTTTACCGCCCGAGCGAGAAGTGAAATTTGTGATTGAGTTGGCACCGGAACCGAACCGATTTCTAAGGCACCGTATAGGATGTTGTTCTCGAATTGAAGGAATCAAGGTGCAAATTCAGGAGTTGTTGGATAAAGGCTTTATTCAACCTAGTGTGTCTCCGTGGGGAGCGTTAGTATCGCTTTTTAAAGGAAGAAGGATTGAACCTTGAGGTTGTGTATTCATTATCGGCAATTGAATCGTGTGACGATTAAGAACAAGTACCCTCCGCCAAGGATCGATGATCCGCTTGACCAGATTGCAAGGAGCATCGTTGTTTTCTAATATTGATTTGCGAATCGGATACCACCAAATGAGGATCCGAAAGGAGGACATACCTAAGACCGCTTTAACGCGGTATGGGTACTACGAGTTTACAAAGATGCCCTTTGGATTAACCAATGCCCCAAATGCTTTTATGGATTTAATGAACAGGGTGTTCAAGGAATTCCTAGATAGATTCGTTATAGTGTTTATTGACGACATTTTGGTGTATTCGAAAAGCTTGGAAGAGCATGAGGTACATCCGATTGAGGTATTACTGACATTAAGAGAACATGCACTCTTTGCTAAGTTCAAGAAGTGTGAATTTTGGTTAAGCGGTGGCGTTCCTTAGTCATATAGTTTCGGAGATGGAATCTTTGTGGACCCAATGAAAATTGAGGTAGTGATGAAATGGCCAAGTCCGACCTCGTTGATGTAAATTGAGTTTCTCGGGATTAGCTGGCTATTATCGTCGTTTTGTAGAAGGATTCTCTTCGATAACCATGCTATTGACACGATTGTTGAAGAAGGAATCTAAGTTTGAGTGGAACGATAAATGTGAAAAGAGTTTTCGTGGAGTTGAAGCATAGGTTTACGAACGCCCCAAATGTTGACCATTTCATCCGGGCCGGAGGATTTGAGGTTTATAGTGATGCTTCATTAAGAGGACTTGGTTGTGTGCTAATGCAGCATGGAAAGGTAGTCGCCTATGCGTCGCACCAGCTGAGGCCGCACGAGATGAATTATCCAACGCATGATTTGGAATTGGCAGCAATTATTTTTGCTCTTAAGATTTGGAGGCACTATTTGTGTGGAGAGAAGTTTCAGATTTACACGGACCATCAAAGTCTCAAGTACTTATTTTAGCGGAAAAGAATTAAATATGAGGCAGCGTCGCTGGATGGAACTTTTAAAGGATTATGATTGCGATATCATGTACCACCCAGGAAAACAAATCGAGTAGCGGATGCGCTAAGTCGTAAGTCAAGTATGGTGCATATGTTGGTGAAAGAGTAGACTTTGCTGGAGAAGTTCGGGGGACTCAAGTTTAAGTTTGAGATGAGTCGATGTCTAGCCCGATGGCCGCTTTGAGGATTGAATCAGAAATTTAGGCAAGGATCAAGGCACTTGAGTCACGGACCCGTAGATACAAAAGATTATCGGAATGGATGCCACTTTAAGGAAACCGAATTCCAAGTGAGTGAGGATAGAATTCTAAAGTTCCAAGGATGATTGTGTGTGCCCGGCGAGATTAAGCTTAAGGAAAAATTTTAAGTGAGGCACATCGCAGAATTACAATATCCACCCTAGTACGTAAGATGTATCAGAATTTGAGGCAACTTTATTGGTGGAATGGACTGAAAAAGATGTGGCCAAACATGTGGCCAAGTGCTTAACCCGCCAACAAGTGAAGGCACACCACCAAGCCCGGAGGACTATTGAGACCGTTAGAGATTTTCGAATGGAAATGGGAATATATCACGATGGATTTCAGACGGGTTTACCCCCAAGTCGGAGAGGTCATGATTCGATTTGGGTAATAGTAGACCGAATCGACAAGTTAGCGCATTTCTAGCAGTTTAGAAGGATTTTGAGTTGGAAAGGTATGCAGAGTTATATGTGCGACACATTATACGTCTCCATGGGGTACCAGAACTATCATGTCGGATCGAGATTCGAGGTTTACTGACAGGTTTTTGGAAAAGTCTCAAAGTAGCCATGGGAACTAAGTTACGCTTTAGTACACCTATCATCCGCATGATGGTCGGGCCCGAAAGAACAATTCGGACCTTAGAGGATATCTTTGAGAGCTTGCTATTGGATTTTCAAGGCAAATGGGAAGA
The DNA here is from genome assembly GCA_024733475.1 of Syzygium grande. Classification (NCBI taxonomy): domain Eukaryota; kingdom Viridiplantae; phylum Streptophyta; class Magnoliopsida; order Myrtales; family Myrtaceae; genus Syzygium; species Syzygium grande. Next base: position 108,657 of record JAMXDD010000053.1, on the reverse strand, counting down.
ATGAAGCACATTTAATAGAGTTTGCCTACAATAATAGTTATCAAAGAAAGTATTCAGATGACACCATTTGAGGTCTTATATGGTAGGGCGTGTAGGACACCTTTGTGTTGGGACGGCGTAGGTGAACGAAGTATCACATGCCCGAAGTTAGTACAGCGATCGGTGGAAGCTATTGAGATTATCCGAGATGATTGAGGATAACGCAGTAGTCGCTAAAAGAGTTCGCCCGATTGAAGACAACGACTTTTGAGTTCCAAGTTGGAGATCGCGTATTCCTTAAGGTGTCGCCTATAAAAGGATTGTCCCGATTCGGTAAGAAAGGAAAACTCAGGTCCCTGCGTTGGGCCATTTGGGATATTGGAAATGATTGGTGATATGGCTTACCGACTTGCCTTGCCGCTAATCATCCCCAAGTACATAATGTTTTTTGTGTCGATGTTGAGGAAGAACAAACTAGACCCGACCCACATTCAAGTATGATGAGATAGAAGTGGACGACGGGTATAAATGCGTGGAAAAGCCATTAGGATCGAAGATCGGAAAGATCGTGTGCTAAGGAATAAGACAATTCCAATGGTCAAAGTGGTTTGGAAGCATCATGGGGAAAAGGTGCCACTTGAGAAAGTGAAGAAACCATGAGATGTCAACACCCCCACTTGTTTGATTAGCTAAGAGTAGATTGTAAATTTTGAGGATAAAATTTTTTGTAAGGGGGGGAAGAGTTGTAACAGCCCGAATTTCGATGTAATTTCGGGATCAATAAAATTGAGATTATCTCGCATTTCATTTTAGTAAGTCTCGCCCAGAGCTGATCACTCTCGGGATACTAACTAATAGGGTATGGCTAATTAGGAAATGGTGCGTGGACTAGGGACCCGATTGTAAAGCGAATCATGATCACGAGAAATGATGAGAGAATATTTTGAACCGATATCGACCGATCTTTGGAAAAGCGACGGATTGGATTTGACCAAAGCCAACGTTGTACACTCGAATCGCAAGTGATTACGCATGATCGAAAAGTGCACATGGCCAACCCGGTCTTGAACCTCGACCAAATGATCGTAACCACGGGACTAGTGATAATTTCTCGTTTTCTCAATGATTGGGACTGTCATAACTTGGATAACCCTAGGTCGATCTGCGTATGCCTTAAACAGCCGTCCGTTAGTTAGAGACCTTTGAAATTGGAAATTTAGTGAGTTTTGGTCATGAAATTGGATCCGGACTTGGTACCGATTTTTCGAAGGCTTCCACGACTATTTTCACGATTCTGACGTCATATTATGCTGGCCACACACGTTTAGAGTTAGTACGGTCGAAAATGGAATTTCGACCATGAAGTCAAAAATTACGATTTTGCCCCCTCCGAGGCCGAGGTTAGTTTTTGTGCTCGTATGAGGTTATTTTTCGAGGCCGATGTCATTTTAGAGTGGCTAGACACATTTGAAAGTATTACGGTCAAAAATTGGAATTTTGGCTCGGAAGTGAAAAATAATATTATTTTACTCTCGAAACTTTGCGATCGATTTTCGAGGGCTTAAGAAGCTATTTTCATGATTCCGACACCATATTAGGTTGGCCACATACATTTGGGGTTAGTATAGCAGAAAATTAGAATTTCGACCCAAGACCAGAAAAATAACAGTTTGCCCCTAGGCTAATTTTGGTTCCGAATTTTAGGGAATTAATTTAGGCATTAATTATTTTGGATAAGCATCGATTATGAGGGCCAAGGACCACTTTACCCTTCAATTTTTGGATAAGGATTAATTAAGGCCGTTAGATTAGGGGCGTTTTGGTCATTTTCATGGATTGGCGATACTTGGCGCCCTACCTCACATCCTCAATTTCAGTCCACGGAAAATGTCTATGGTTTAAAGCTTGATGGTTTTCCAATCGGAACAAAAATTTCTACTCTTGTTTTGGAAAATCGTATTTCGGATCCTTGGTACCCCTTTGTTTTGTTATTTTTGGGGAGACTTTTGTGAACCGAATTTCCAAACACTTTCTTCTTGAAAGTTGTTCCAAACATCATGACGTTTTACATGCTTTAATTTCAGAATTTTTAGAGTTGATATGAGTAGTATGATGGCCTGATTTTCGGACCATGTGAAACTACCCAGAATAGGTATTTCTGTGATGTTTACACCGTCTTTATTTTCTACGAGCTTTTCTGGACTAATTTTGGAAACGTTTCCTTCACAAAAGTTGTTGAGAACGTCCTTTTCTATAACATGTATGAATTTGGGAATTTTCCGAGATGATTTGGATTTTGAACAGAGCTTATTTTGAGAAGTAAATATTCTGTTCCAGCGAACTGTTTTTAGTTTGTTTTTGAGTGATTGAAAATGGTGTTTACGGATAGATTCCGAATTTGTGTTCTTCATGAGAAATGTTTGTTAAGGTCTTGTTTATGACATATCCGAATTTGAGAATTTTCGGAGTTCATTTACTATATTTTCAAGTCCGATTTTGTGAACAGTACAAAGCTGTCCGATTTTATCAGATTTCAAAGATTTATCAAATTGTTATATGAAAAACGTTGGAATTTCGACTTGAGGTCTTTTGGTAATATTTAAGGACATTCCCATGCCGAACCTTGGATTGAATGAGATTTTTATACATGATTTGTCGTGGAAAAAAATCCTCGGGAAAAGTTTGAGAATAATTATGGTGCGAGGTTCGATTTGGACATTACGTATTTTTGCGAGACCCGTTTGGTCCGAATAAATTGGGATTGAATTCAGCCAATTAGAGAAAACCCTAGAAAGTTTGACTAGGTCAAACCTTATCTTTATCATCATTACCTTCATTTATTGCTTGGCCTTCATTTTTAACTTACTATTATGGCCATTTATGAAGCTATTATGAGCCTTGGTCATCAAGAATTGACCAAGGGAGAGGGAGAGGAAGTCACGGCAGCTTGGGAGAGAGAGAGAGAGACAACGGCCAATGAGTGAGGAGAGAGAAAGGAGAAATAATTGGCCATTTCATCATTAGTTTTGACTTTTGGGACTTAGTCCATTAATGAAAGGATGATGCGCCAACCTCCTCATACTCGATGATGCGTGCGCTTACCTCACGCCCCCACGTGACACGCAAACGCTACCTCGTTGACTTCCTAGCCAAGCTAATTCCTCTATAAATAGAAGCCATTAGGGAGTTTTGGCTCAATTTTTCCACGTGCACCAGCCGCCAAGAAATAGAGAGAAAGAGAAGAAGCCGAGAGCCAAGAGAGAGAAAGAAAAGCCATTGCGAGAGTTGTTCAAATCGAGACTGCCGCCTTTTCCGCCTGTTCTCTACTCTTTAGTTCTTGTTTTATCAAGAGTAAGTGAGATTTTATTACCGGAAATGACGTTGAAATACGTTGTATCACAAGCTTTCCCGTTCTCGATTCTTAGTGTCCCGATGTTGTGTTATCTATAAAAAGTTTTCCTTGTTTCGTTTTTTTGCATGTATCTAACACGAATTAGAAACCGAGGCACGACACATGAGGTAAACCGTGACTTAGTTATGCCTGGAGTCCTTGTTTTATGCTTGCTATGTCTGTCGTTGTTTGATAGGCCACGGAGGCCAAAAGTGCGTAAGAAATGTTTCGTGTAATGACGATTGATATGTCATCGCCGTTAGTAAAATTTTATTTGCTGAGTTTCCCGACTCATCCCCCGTTGTTTTCTCCTTTTTCAGGTCCATAGAGATGGCATCTCCCCCACTCGCATTGGCAATCTTGTGAAACCGAGGCCGAAGTGCTCACCGTGATAAATGTCGGAGAAGATCGCGCCTACCGCCAAATCACGACGCTTGTGATGTTCAATGAGAGCCTAACGAACTTGGTGCCTCGTATGGCGGGCCAGTTCCAGATAAAGCCACGGGTGGGATATGAGATGGCCAAAGGACGGGACTTGGGTGGAGGTGAAGAAGCGAGAAGCGAGAAGTCATAGTGGAGATACGAAAGTCCAAGCCACGTCGGCCTATAATTAGAAAAAGCCTTGAATAGGCTTGTAGAATATGTGTGATGTTTGCTTTCGACCCAAGAGAAGAGCTTGTTTAAATATGTTTGCATGTTTTGTAAACATAAAGTTGCTCATAATGCTTGTCTTATTTCCGTTGGTTGGTTTTGTTGTGATTGTCCCGAGTATGCTTCCGCTTGTGTGTTTAATAAGATAATAGTGAGCGGGACGTCACATGAATGACCCCAAAGGTCGGGCGTTACACTACCCCTATTATTTGACTAATTTAATCCTATTTCTCTCTCCTCTCACCCCATATGGCCAGAACTCTCTCTCTCCTCCCGTAAACCTCTCTCTCTCTCTCATTTTCTCTCACGGCCAAGCCTTGCTTGGGAGCTTCACCCTTGACCGTTGGACCGTCGCCGCTGTCCACCGTGCCCCACCATTGACCGCCTCGGTCCCTAGCTTTAACCTCACCTCTATCAGGCCCCCTTTCTCTCTCTTTCTCTCCTTTTTTTGTCTCGTAGACATCACTTGCCCTTGTGCGCGAAAGCCTCCTTTGCCTTGTGGGAGCCCAATCAACCAGCTGCTATCACTAAGATGTTTACGGCGTCCGTGCGTTGCCGTCGACTCTATTCATACTGGTGTCCATCACGATGTCCGCACGGTCCGTACACCCTTTCGATCGTCTGTTGGTTGCCGGAAAACCACCGCCCGGTACCACTATTCACCAGTGATCGGCCGCCATTCCTCGTCGTCGTGACATTGGATTAAGTGAGTAAAATTTCTAAATCCGGATTAGGACTGATAGTATGATTTTCTGAACTAGCTTAGGTATTATTAGTGCATTTTGGACCGACTTAGGTAGTATCAAAAGTATCGGTGTATAATTCGGACTGAATTGAGGATTGCTTGATGGAAATAAAATCCGAGGAATTTAGTGGGATTATTATAGATAATTATTATACCTTTTGATTGAGGAAATAGTGGCTATCCGTGATTTTGAGGAACGTGCGAATTTTATCGGACAAAGAAGAATGGTTAGCTAAACGGTCGGGATGACCCAAAGTGATTGACCGTTGATTGATTGGTGATTAATTATGCTTAATTGTGAAATGTCATGTTGCGTGCTTGTGTGACTGAATTGTCGGAGTGTGATTGGCCAATTGATGGCTTGAATTGTGTATTTGAAATTGGGCCGCCCGGTGATGGCAGCCAAGTGAGCACGCTATTTATGAATTGGGCCTTTGTGTGGTAATTTCGATTTGGATCGAGTGCCTATGATTTATTGATGCTCATGTTGCATTATGTTGCATTTTCATGGACACGCATTGGGTGTGCCGAGAAAGAGCGTGTGACAAAATTGTGCGAGCAGAACGCTGTAATACGACATGAGCATGTGATTACCTAATTATGCCCTAATGCGTTTTACGTGGGGCCCGGATAAAATTGATAAGGTGCCGTGTGATCACTTGAGGACCTTCGGATCGTGCCGTCCTTATGCACTTTGAAGCGGGGCGATACTCGGTACATCCGAAAGACGACCATCCTCATGCACTTTGAAGTAGGCTCTGGTTAAAAGGAGATCGATGTTGCACCTCATGCACTTTGTAGTAGGCTAGAGACATTGGGCCGGATCGATGTTGCGTCTTATGCACTTTGAAGCAGGCTGGGCGACCGGCCGTGAATATTATTGACTCGAGTCGAAACGAATATTAATAATTGAGACAGCTTTGGGTGAACCGAAATGGGAGCATAGCATGACATTGACATTGCATGCATAAATGCACGACTCGGCATGCGAGATGAACATTGTGAGAGTGAGCATGCGTGTGGCGACGTGTGATCAACGTGCTTGCACACGCATTTTGAGGAATTTAATGAACCCGCCTAACCCTGCAGGGTAATTTTTACGTTCGCTTGGGCCAAAGGCCAAATCATTGTCTATGTGTTATGTTGTTTTGTCCGTCAGAGAATGCATGTTAGCTCTAGCCTAGGTTTAGGAGTTTTACTCACTAAGACATGTTCTCATGGTTGTTTAACCCAAACATTTTAGACCCCCGAATTCCCTGACCATACCAAAGATACACACACTTTTTGGGATCCCGATGCAAATTCAAGAGTCAACTAGTGTTTTTCCTTCCGCAATGGAGAGGCGATATACGATATCGATCCGTGATTTTCATTGATGTTAGGGAGTATTTCTATCAAACTCAAGAGTATGTAGCGTGGTGTCTTGGGATGCGAATGGGAAAATGGGTCGGCCTTTGAAAACCTTCGATGCCCCACTAGATGTGAATGGCTTGATGGAGCCCATACATGCGGATGGTGAGATAATAAACCCGCGCAGGATGTATATGAGGTGGATGGCGTTGACGAGCTCATGGATGGGGGGGAGCCGCAAGAGCCACAAGTGATAGCGGAAGACCCGGACCAAATTGAAGATGAAGAAGACAAACTCAAGACATGGATTTGGACTTTGATGAAGATCATGGAGAAGTCGCAGAGTTAGGCTCGTATCAAGAAATGGACTCGATGAAGAGTTAAGGCTGTACCTAGACCCGGAACTAGAACCGGACCCTAAAGATGAATGGGCTAGAGCTCAAGATATGGACTCGAGAGGAGTTTGAGCCATCCGAGAATAGCGAAGGAGAATCATCGGATGGTTCTTCTAATCGTCGGACCACGACCGGGAGCCCTAGGATAGCCACAGGTCCCAATAGGGAAGCTCGTTCCTTTTTTGTTAGCAACTTCCCTATAGCTAGCCTAACCTTTCCCTAGCCATCTACCTTTTTTATTTAGGTACCGCATGATAACCATTCTATTCCGGAATGAGTTCTGAACCGTAAATAGATTTTTCTATTTCCGGTTCCCTGAATGAGTTTCTGGAAAAAAAAAACCCGCTTGATAACGACAAAAATTTATGTTTCTAGAATAGAAACCCGTTTAATAACAAAGACGAAATTTCTATTTCCTGAAATAAAAACCCGCTTGATAAACGACATAAAATTCTATTTCCAGGAACAAAATCCATTTTTTTATAAATGGAATAAAAATAATAAAAAAAATCCGAAAATTCATAAAAATCTCAAAAAAATTCAGAAAATCCCAAAAATTTGAAAAATTCTAGAAAAAATCATCAAAATGTCGAAAAATAAAAAAAAAAATCAGATTTCGGGAAAATAGGAAATTTGTTGAAATTTTTCAAAAAAATCAAGAAATCAAAAATTTCAAAACTTCACGTAATTGCTTAGAATACACGTGGCCACCCACTTTTAGTGAAATTTAAATTTTTGGTGCCCCAAAAAAAAAAAAATAAAAAATAATTTCAAAATTTCATAAAATGGCTTAGAATACCTGTGGCCATCCACTTTTTGAGTAAATTTTAATTTTTTTGATATGCCCAAAAAAAATTTTAAAATTAAAATTTTCAAAACTTCACAGTGGTTTAGAATACCGTGGCCAACCATTTCAAGAGAAATTTAATTTTTTTGAGATTCCCCAAAAAATAAAAAATCTAAGACAACCCCTCGTCACTTGGTGAAGAAATTAATATTCAAGAACTTTAATCACATCCATGCGTGGTAGTAATCACCGAAAAGAAAAGAAGGGGTCACAAGGCTAATGATAACATATCAAGGCATGCTTAATTTACTTAGATGGCAATTGAGGGTGTTCAGTGTTTGCATTTCCGTAAAAAAGCAAAGGATATGTTGGTTACAAAGGTCTAAAAGCTTGTCTTTGAAACAAAGCTATCAACTGTGATTCATCCATCTGTAGTTCTCACTCCCACACTTCTGCATTACGTGAAGCTTGCCTTTTCTTTTCCTTTTTATTTTGTGGCAATTTGTGAAGAAGATTCCACAATAGGACTATGGCTTTTCTGCCACTATCCGAGTGGATCTCACTTCCGAGGAGTTTTTGGTCTTCACCAAGGTCGAAGACAAGTTACTTCCTGATTCAATTTTCTCTGTTCCTGATAATCGACCATGGAAGGAGCACTTTTTTGCTCATTACATGTAGAATACCACAGAAGTTTCAGAAATATAATCCAGGAACATATCAAGGTAGACATGAACAAGCGAAAAGAAAATTTGCTATGAGTCAAATACTAAAGTCGGTTGCCTCGGTTTGCAATATACATACTTTCGCATAAGATAGCAACATGCACACAAGATTTAAGACCTCTATAGACTATACACAGTCTCTCGGCATAAAGAGATCTCGACTTCCGCCATATAAAGCTCAAACCGATGATCATTTTAATCATGCACGGTTATTGCGAGCTCATCTTCTTATTCCTCTCGGTAAAACTGCCGTATGAAGACAATGCAGGGAGGCAACAAGTCACATTTCTAACGGTTTTTACGCTCCTCCATCACATGGTCTCCATTAGGAGTCCTTTAGCCGCTACACATGAAAGTGGGCTTAGAGATGGAAGGCGTTCCTTGATCAGAGATCGGAAGAACATCGAGTATAGTTGGCTTGGCTTCAGCCTTTTCTTCTGCCATAGCTTTGTGAGCTGAAGCATCATGATCAGCAACATCTTCTTGCTCCCTGAGGCTATCTCAGAAAAGTTCGGCGAGTTTCTTTTTCTTACTTGTTGGGGAAGGCTCGGGAACAAGGACAGGTGCTTTGTCCCGAGGGGTATTCTTAACCAATTGTGTTCCCACTGAATAAGGATGGGTGGATAGGAGTGTTTCCACGGGAAGGAGTACTCCCACAAGAAGGAGTGAAATCTGCGGTAGAAACAAGAATGAGCACACAAATAATAAAAAGAAGTATTATAGAATGATATAAGCCGGGAAAGAAAATGATGACACAATAAACAGCATATCTAAGTGAGTAAAGCAAAATCTTGCTCCTCCTCTTGTTATTTTTCTTCCCGAGGATTGAACAAATATAAAAGTCGGGAAAATCTGCATGGCTAAAATTAGTGCCACGACCTCAATGACAGAATTTGCCATGCGATTTGCTAACTTTAAGGCATATGATGATTAAAATCAAACTCTTAAAGATGATGAGAGACTTGAGTAAGTTCATGATGCTATATCGGTATGGAGTTGGACAACCGCACTTTGGCTGGACAATTATCAATCGATTAGAGATCGGTTGCTAGTTGCAGCCCCTTTCTTAATGTCAAGATGGTCTCAAGTACATTTTTGAAGAGACTTCAATTGATTTCCATCAATTCGCTCAATAGAAGACCCAACACCCAATTCATAGCCCCCCCCCAGAGAGAGAGAGAGAGAGAGAGAGAGAGGAATTTGTGAGTGGTGCATACTAATTAAGTGAGAGTGCTAAGATTGTTGCCTAAAACCTGCCATTTTTTTAGAGGGGAAATCAAAGGAGCGGCGGTAGCTTAAAAGCGTCCTCCTTAATTAAGAGCAACTTAAATTGATAAATGAAGCGAGCAACTAAAGAAAACATTAAACAAACCACGAACCACCACACATGTTTCTTACCACCATTGACATTGAAAAATCATCTTCACAATGGACTCTAACCGGGGCTTGAATCAAGAAAACATCCTCTTTATCTTTTGCATTTGACAAAGATATATAGTTCAAGTTCAAGCATTGACAATATAAGAAAATTAAACCACACCTAGGAAAAACACAAAGCACGATTCAGATTTAAGCATCAAGAGAAGCAAAGCGCATTGACTTACTCAACTCAAAGATCAAAACCAGTAATTACATGATAGTTTATTCCATGCAAAGTGTAGATGGGTATCCTGAGCCTTTGAAATAAGTCAAATTCTAAGAATAACCAAAATAAAAGTGGTGACTAGATAATTCGGGGAAACAAACTCATCAACTCCATCCCAAGTGGTCAACCTAACCACCCTCCGCATGCTTTAAGCAAAACTTATTCCTACCATATTGCGAAGAGACTGACAAAAAACAACATTTAATCGTCAATCAGCAAAGCCCCGATCAAGTCTACCACTGCACACTACCAAAACAGCAACACACGAAAGGCCCACCTCAATTCACCACTTGCTGAATTTGTCCTGGAAGACTCCATTAAAGCAACGTGAATTGGCGCATTACCCCCATCGCACGATACACAATGACACCCAGACGAGGGAATACTACCAAAAAAAGTTCAATTGCGAGCATAAAAAGTAAAGATTAAGCAATTCCCCAATCCCAACAAAGGGAAGCCGTGGGGACTCGAACTTCACGAACAAATCAATCAAAACAACACAACAACAACAACAAAACACATACACAAAAATTGAATTATGTTAACAAACGGATTTTTGGTCCAAAACTGATTTTGAGAGCAAAAAACCAGTTATGGATGAAACGAATGGTTATCATCGCGGTACCTTAGTGGCCGTTGACTGTTGATACTATTTCCTTTTTGTTGTATAAATGAATCTTGTAATCAAAGGCTTTTTATGGTTATGAAAAATGTATATTCTCATGAAGGGTTGTTTTATCTGTGGTTGCATATATTTATCTGTGACGGGTGTATATATATAATTATATACGTGATTTCCGCTTGTGTCGATCTCTATTTGGGTTTGGGTCGGCGACGATCTTGAGAGCATTGCATCACAATCGATTGCCGGTGGGATGCTCGCGCTTCGTGGGAACAGGCGTGACAGATCTGGCCTAGTATCTCTAGCCTACTTCAAAGTGCATGAGGCGCAACGATCTCCTCACGAACCGAGCCCGCGTAAAACGATCAAGATGGTCGTCTTCCGGATGAACCGAGCATCGTCCAGCTTCAAAGTGCATGAGGACGGCACACCGTGTAATGTCGCATCGTAGGCGGTGTGATCCTGCGTACACACATTGCCGCTTATTTGTCCGAACCTCGCGTAAAATGCATCGGGGTATATTAGGTGATCACATCCTCATGGCGCATAATGCATTCTCGCACAATTTCAATTCATGCCTCATACTCGGCATATGCAATGCATGTCCATGTAAAATGCGACATGAGCATCGATAAATCATGCACTTAGTCAAATCAATCCACCATCGGTTGCCCAATTCACATATAGCATACTCATTTGGCCATTCATACTCCATACGATTTAGTCACACGAGTACGCAACATGACATTTCACAAATAAGCACAATTGATCATCAAATCAATTAATGACCAATCACTCAATAATCCCGCCATTCACTAACAATTCTTCTTTGTCCGATAAAATCCGGTACATTCCACAAAATGCGGACAACCACTATTCCTTCAATCCAAGCCCAATAATTATCTATAATAATCCCACTAAATTCCCTCGGATTTTATTTCCACCAAACAATCCTCAATTCAGTCCGAATTATACCATGACATAAGTCGGTCTAAAATACATCGATAATATCTAAGTCAGTCCGAAAAAACGTACTATCAGTCCTAATCCGGGTTTAGGAGGCATACTCACTTAATTCTAGACCACGGCGACGAAAAGGCGGCTGATCACCGGTGAACAAATGGAACTAGTAGTGGCGTTCTCGGTGGAAGGCGTCTGACGACGTCTTTAAAACCGTCACGGACCTTTATGCGGAACCATCTGACACTATATGGATATTGACATATGGCGATGTAAGGACGCCCGGTAGGTCCGGCGGCAAAGCGTTTGGGCCGCTTTGAGCTTGGCTCCAGCGTTCCTTGGCCGGAACGGGAAAAACGAGAGAAAGAAAGGAAGAGAGAGAGAAAGAGAAGGAAAAGGGGATGGTGGCGATGGTGAGACAAGGTCGGTAGGCGGTAGCACTAGCGGATGGCGGCGCGTGGCAACGGTCCCGGCGAGCCGGCGTCCTTGGCTCACCGATGACGGGAGGAGGAGAAAACGTGGAGGGAGCTGTTGGGGTGTCTTGGCCGAATGAAGGGGAGAGGAGAGAGAAACCGGTCCGATCCGGTTAAATAATAGGGCCGGGTGCCATGTGTTGCCGATCCAACGGTTTTGATCAAAATGCCCCTAATCTAACCGTTCTAATTCGTTCCTATCCAAAAATTGAGGGCAAAAGTGTAATTAGGTCCAATAATGCAGTTGAAGACCCTCAATAATTATCCCAAATAATTTCCCAAAAATTCAAACCTGAAATAGCCCAAGGGCAAAACGGTCATTTTTCCGGTCTCGAGCAAAATTCCAGTTTTTGGTTATACTAACTTCAAATGTGTGTGGCCAACATAATATGGTGTCCGAATCGCGAAAATAGCTTCTTAAGCCCTCGAAAATCGATTGCGAAGTTCTGGGAATATATTATTTTTCACTTCCGAGTCAAAATTTCAATTTTTGACCGAAACAACTCTAAATGTCACGTGGCCACCCTAAAATTGTATCGGCCTCGAAAAATAACCTCATACGCCCACGAATCGGTAGTAAGGTCTAGAAGGGCAAAATCGTAATTTTTTGACTTTCGGATCAAAATTCCACTTTTCGATCGTACTAACCCTAAACGTGTATGGCCAGTATAATATGACGTCGAGAATCATGAAAATAGCCCGTGCAAGCCCTCGAAAATCGACATCGAGGTTTGGGTCTAATTTAAGTGACCAAAACTCGCTAAATTTCCAATTTCAAGGTCTCTCACTAACGAGCTATTTAGAGGTTACGTATATTGACCTAGGGTTATTCGAGTCCACGCCGGTTTCGATCATTAAGAGAATGAGAAATTGTCACTAGTCCCGGAATTACGATCGTTTGGCTCGGGTTCGAGGATTGGTTGGCCACGTGCACTTTTGGTCATGCGAGAATCACTTGCGATCCGAAAGTACAACGTTGGCCTTGGCCAAACCAAATCCGTTACCTTTTCTAAGATCGCCCCATGTCAGCCCAAAATATTCCCTCATCATTTCTCGAGATAGGTGCCCGATTTGCGATCGGGTCCCCTCGCCCACGTATTGTTTCCTAATTAGCCATACCCCATTGGTTAGTATCCCGAGAGTGATCAGCTCTAGGCGAGACTTACTAAAATGAGAGGTGAAATAATGTCAATTTAATTGATCCGGAATTATATCGAAATTCGGGCTGTTACAACTATTCCCCCCTTATAAAAATTTCATTCTTGAAATTTGCAATATATCCTTGCCTATTCAAATAACTAGGGGTGCTGACGTCTCATGGCTTCTTCACTTTCCCAAGTGGCACCTTCCGTCCCGTGGTGCTCCCAGACGACTTTGATCATCGGGATCGTCTTGTTCTTCAACACTCGATCTTTTCTATCCTCAATTCTGACCGGTGTTTCCACGTACGACACCTTGTCGTCCACTTCTATCTCTTCATACTTTAGAATGTGGGTGAGGTCCGGTTCGTACTTTCTTAACATAGACACGTGGAAAACATTGTATACTTGGGACAGATTAGGCGGCAAGGCAAGTCGGTAAGCCATATCACCAATCTTTTCCAATATCTCAAATGGCCCGGCGTGCACAGGGACTGAGCTTTCCTTTCTTATCGAATCGGGACAATTTTTTCATAAGCGACACCTTGAGGAATCGTGATCTCCGACTTAGAACTCAAAAGTCGTCGTCTCGATCAACGTAACTCTTTTTGGCGACTCTCGTTGTTCTCAATCTATCTAGGATAATCTCAACGGCTTCCACTGTTGTTGTACCAACTCCGGGCTGTGATACTTCGTTCACCTACTTCATCCCAACATAAATCGTCCTACATGCCCTACCATATAAGGCTTGAGCAGTTGCAATCTGAATACTTTGCCGATAGCTATTATTGTAGGCAAACTCTATTAAATATAACTGTTCCTCCCATTTGCCTTGAAAATCCAATATGCAAGCCCTCGGCATGTCCTTTAAAGTCTGAATTGTCCTTTTAGACTGCCATCCATCTCTCACGGATGGTAAGTTTGTACTAAACTCAGAACTTGGTTCCCATGGCCATTTGCAAACTTTTCCAAAAACTTCGCTGTAAACCTTGGATCTCTATCCAATGTGATTGTTACCAGATACCCCATGGAGACGTTTATATGCCGTACATATAACTCTGCATGCCTTTCCAGCTCAAAATCCTTCCGAACTGCTAAGAAATAGGCTAACTTGGTCGGTCGGTCTACTATTACCCAAATCGAATCATGACCTCTCGACTTGAGGGTAAACCCTCGATCTGAAATCCATCGTGATATGATCCTATTTCCACTCGGGAATCTCCAACGGTCTCAATAGTCCTCCAAGTTTACAGCATTGTGCCTTCACTTGTTGGCGGTGAAGCACTTGAGCACCTGTTTGGCCACATCTTTCTTCATCCATTCTGCCAATAATGTTGCCTCAAATTCTGGTACATCTTTATACTATCTGGGTGGATACTTTAATTATTGCGATGTGCCTTACTTAAAATTTCTTCCTTAAGCTCAATCTCATCGGGCACACACAATTGTCCTTGGAACTTTAGAATTTCATCCTCACTCACTTGGAATTCGGTTTCCTTAAAGTGGCATCCATTCCAATAATCTTTTGTATATCCGGGTCCGTAGACTAAAGTGCCTTGATCCTTGCTTGAATTTCCGATTCAATCCTCAAAGCAACCATTAGGCTAAACATCCGACTCACCTCAAACTTAAACTCCGAGTCCCCTGAACTTCTCCAAAGCAAAGTCCACTCTTCCACCAACATATGCACCATACTTGACTTACGACTTAGCACATCCGCTACTCGATTTGCTTTCCTGGGTGGTACATGATATCGCAATCATAATCCTTTAAAAGTTCCATCCAGCGACGCTGCCTCATATTTAATTCTTTCTACGAAAACAAGTACTTGAGGCTTTGATGGTCCGTGTAAATCTGAAACTTCTCTCCACACAAGTAGTGCCTTCAGATCTTAAGGGCAAAAACAATTGCTGCTAGCTCCAAATCATGCATCGAATAATTCATCTCATGTGGCATCAACTAGCGCGACGCATAAGCAACTACCCTTCCATATTGCATTAGCACACAACCAAATCCTCTTAATGAAACATCATTATAAACTTGAATCCTCCTGGCCTCGATGGAATGGTCAACACCCAGGGCGGTTGTAAGCCTATGCTTCAACTCCTGAAAACTTTGCTCACATTTATCGTTCCACTCAGACTTAGATTCCTTCTTCAACAATCGCGTCAGCGGCATGGCTATCGACAAGAATCCTTCTACAAAACGTCGATAATAGCCAGCCAATCCTAAGAAGCTTCGGATCTCTGTTACGGAAGTTGGTCTAGGCTATTTCATCACTGCCTCAATCTTCATCGGGTCCACAGAAATTCCATCTCCCGAAACTATATGTCCAAGGAACGCCACTCTGCTTAACGAAAACTCATATTTACTGAACTTGGCAAAGAGCGCATGTTCTCTTAATGTCCGCAATACCTCGGTCAAATGTACCTCATGCTCCTCTGGGCTTTTCGAATACACCAAAATGTCATCGATAAACACTATGATGAATCTGTCTAAAAACTCCTTAAACACCCTGTTTATTAAATCCATAAAGGCAGACGGGGCATTAGTCAATCCGAAGGGCATCACTGTAAACTCGTAGTGCTCATACCGCGTTCTAAAAGTGGTCTTAGGTATGTCCTCCTTTCATATCCTTAGCTGATGGTATTCGGTTCGCAAAATCAATCTTAGAAAATACTGATGCTTCCTCAACTCCGATCAAATAGATCATTGATCCTCGGTAGAGGGTACTTGTTCTTAATCGTCACACCGATTCAAGCGCCGATAATCAATACATAACCTCAAGGTTCCGTCCTTCTTCCTTACAAATAGTCTTGATACTCCCCATGGAAACACACTAGGTCGAATAAAATCTTTATCCAACAACTCCTAAATCTGCACCTTTAGTTCCTTCAATTCGACAACGACATCCGATCACGGTGCCTTAGAAATCGGTTCAAGTTCCGGTGCCAACTCGATCACAAATTCCACTTCTCGCTCGGGCGGTAAACCAGGTAATTCCTCGGGAAAGACTTCGGGAAATTATTTACTACTGGTAACTCTTCCAATTTGGGTTCCGCCATTGTTGGATCCATAACATTCACTAAATATCCTTCACACCCATCATCCAGCAGATTCGTCACTTCAAGTGAAGAAATCTAAGGAATCGAGGTTCCTCCTCGGTTTTCCTGAAACTCAAACCTTGGGCGTCTTATCGGATTAAATAGGATCATCCTAGTGCCACAATCCATAACGGCCTTCCTCGCTCACTAGCCAATCCATTCCGATTATCACGTCGAAATCGAACATGGCTAATCTTTGCCAAGTCAATACTTTCTTCACTACCCCAATCACAATCTTACAATTAGGACATCCAAAAGAAACTAACATTTTATCATTCATAGGCGTCGACACACTCAGCATAGTCTCAAGCAACACTGGTTCTAAACCAACTAACTTAACAAATTGCTCCAAAATAAAAGAGTGGGTCACCCCCGGATCAAACAATGCATAAGCGGTATGATCATAAAGAGAAATAGTACACAGTGACCATGCTTGGCGCATTTTCAACTTCTCTACGCCGCCATGGCATAGACCCTTCCTTGCGATGGTTGTCCTTGATTCGGCCCGGTGGGGAGGTCCGACTTGGTTTCCAATTCGGCGACGGTGGTAATCTGGGGCGGTCCCGAGGGTTGCATTTAAGAACAAGTCCCTGATCACGGTGTTCCATACTCCCACATTTGAAACATGCCCCAAATCTGCTTTCCGGCTAGGGATTCGGCTTTCCTATTGTCTATCTAGCGGGTGGAACAAACCGCTTTGTTTCTATCATAGGTCTCTTTCCCATCGGCCGATTGTCTACCTTTCTGAGCAAACCGCGATCGAGCGGTTGCTCTTTCCTGTGATCCACTCTATAATTTGTGCTCGCTCATACATTTCCCCAAAATCCTTGATATTGTGCGACAAAATCGGCTCCAAGGGATTGGCTTCAAACCATCCGGAATCTCGAGCTTTGTCTTGCGGGTTCTCAACCATAGTCGGTGCAAACTTGGCCAATCTTGCAAATTCTCTTTACGTCTGATCAGCGGTCATCGACCTTGGCGCGGACGCGTGAATTCATCAACTTCCTCTCTTGGGCGACTTCCTAGAAAAGTGCTTTCCATAAAAACTTTCAACAAACAACGCCCAATTTAATTACATACCTTGAGAATACTCTACCCTGGTGGCTTTCCCACCAATCATTACACTACTCTACAAGCGTCGCCGCCAGCGTCACTTTCTCTATATCGAAACACCCCAATACCTCAAATACATTTTTCTAATTCCTCTACCCAATCTAGGGCAGCTTTGGGGTCACCTTTGCCATTGAACTTTGGGGCTTCATTTTCAGAAATTGCTCCATTAATTGGGGCATCTGTTTGGCTATCATTGGCTGGGCCTGCCCTTCTTTGGGCTTGATTACCTTCATTGCCGCAATCGGTGCAACCTCGGCTGCCCTATCGTAAGTTGCAGCCCTCTCTTGCACTTGCATACCCATAACACACTCTATCTCCCGTAGGGTGTTCATCACATTGTCAAACCTTGGATCTCTAGCCTCACGGGCTCCCTCACTGATTTGGGCTTGGGGCTCCTTCCCCCTTTTCCTACTTAGAGTTTGAATAATGTCCTCTAGTCAGCGGTCTCGGGCCTCTTAGCCTCCTGAACTTGGTGACCTTGGGATTCCTTTCCCTTTCTTCTAATCATCCTCACCACTCAGTTACTCCACTACATGCTATAATTTCACTAATGAATTAAAGACTTAAACCAATCTATTCCAGTCTAAGTCCTAGGCAGGTATCAATAATAATCAAACAATCAACATGCGGCCTAACAACATAACACTTCACCTAAGGAATTCGCATACTCACCTCGGGTCCTGACGCACCTGCACTTTATGGATCAAACAGCCAAGCAATGCAAACACAATCACCAGTTGTCAGGAGAATCATGTAGCACATGAGGTCATCCTATCGGCTACCCATGGTCTCATCGCTCCTTATCACTCCAGTTTCGACCTAATTGGCGAACCCGACCTTTGCTCGATACCAATTCAAAACGGGATGTCACACCTCAACCCCTCAAGCGATCATCCCACGTCTTTGGTCGATTATGATGCAACACTCCTAGGATGCGCCACCCACCCAACACCTAATAAGAGATAAGGCACATGTGGAAACAACGATATAATTATATATATACACCCGCACAAAAATAAACACGTGAGACCAAGGCGAACAACCATCACATAGGAATAGATTTTTGTATTACTATAAGAAAAACCTTTTACAATATCCATTTGCACAACAAAAGGAAACAACATTAGTAGTCAACAGCCATTAGGTCATAAAGGTACTATGGCGGGAAATGTGGGGTCAACTACGGGGAAGATCGCAGTAAAAAGGTACTAGCTTCCTTATAAAGAGTTAGGACCTAAGCTAAGGCTCCCAATCCAGATCTAACGATTCTAAGGACTCCCTTGAACTCTCTTGGGGCTCGGACTCTTCGGAATCCATATCCGTTCTTCTTTGCCTCTTCGCCTTGAAAGTCGATTCAAGCTCTAGGTCAAGATAAAGCTCTAACTCATCATCGGATCCTATCTCTACATCCGATCCAACCTTTGCTACTTCCCGTGGTCTTCATCAGTCTAGATCCATGTCCTTGGCTTGTCTTCTTCCATGGCATCTTGGTGCGGGTCTTCACTATCACACGAGGCTCCCGGGCTCCCCTCCATAGGCTCATCAACGCCGTCTACATCATAGACATCCTAAGGATTGATCACCTCGCTATCCGCATATATATGGGTTCCATCAATCAATCTTGACCGATTAGGCGCATCAAAGTTCTAAAGGGGTCGCCATAGGTTTCCGTCGGCATCCCTCAAGCACCGGGCCACATACTCTTGGGTCTGATTAAACTATTCACCCACATTTACAAACACCACAGGATCGGTATCTCATATATGATTCCCGTTTCCTGTGGGGTATGTCTTGACTGTATACTAGTGTATCGGTATAGGTATTTCAAAAAAGCGACAGTTCGGCATTGTCACTCTTTGGGGTGCGAAAATATGGGTTATTACAACCGTGAGGGCAGATCTCGGCGAAAGTACAACCCGTAAACCTAAGCTAGGCTAACATGCATTATCCCCGGGGAAAAACAACATAATACACAACAATGACTTGACAATGACTTGGCCTTCGGCCCAAATAGAACATAAAATTACCACCGCAGTTAGGCAATTCATTAAATTTCTCAAGACACATGCTCAAATACACCGATCACGTGCCACCGCATGCTAATGCTCACAATGTTCATCTCACATGTCGGTTCATGCATTCTATGCATGCAATGCTAATGTCATACTATGCTTTCATTTTCGTTCACTACACTTTATCTCAATTATTAATTATGACTCGAGTCAACACAATTTCCGACCGGTCGTCTACCTTGCTTCAAAGTTCATGAAGTGCAACACCGATCTAGCCAGTGTCTCTAGCTTGCTTCAAAGTGCATGAGCACAACACGATCTCCTCACGAACTAGAGCCAGCGTAAAAAGCGCGTCGGGATGGTCGTCTTCCGGATGAACCGGGCATCATCCAGCTTCAAAGTGCATGAGGGCGGCACACCTGTAATGTCGCATCAAAGGCGGTGTGATCACACATACACACATTGCCGATTATTTATGCGAACCCCGCGTAAAAGCGTATCAAGGTATATTAGGTGATCACATCCTTATGGCGGAACCGCATTCGCACAATTTCAATTCATGCCACATACTCAGCATATGCAATGCGTGTCCATGTAAAATGCGACATGAGCATTAGTAAATCATAAGCACTCGATCAAATCAAACCACCATCACGGTGCCCACTTCCCATATAGCATACTCATTTGGCCATCCACACTCCGCACAATTTAGTCACACGAGTACGGAACATGGCATTTCATAAATAAGCACAATTGATCACCAAATCAATTAACATCTAATCACTTTGGGTAATCCCACCATTCAGCTAACAATTCTTCTTTGTCCGATAAAATTCGGTACATTCCTCAAAATCACGGACAACCACTATTTCCTCAATCCGAGCCCAATAATTATCTATAATAATCCTACTAAATTCCTCGAATTTTATTTCCACCAAACAATCCTCAATTCAGTCCGAATTATACACTAACACTACCTAAGTCGGTCCAAAATACACCGATAATACCTAAGTCGGGTCCGGAAAAATGCACTTTCTCGGTCCTAATCCAGGTTTATGAGGTATATTCACTTAATTCTAGACCATGGCGATTTATGAACGCGGCCGATCACCAAAGGAATAGTGGAATCGACGGGCGCGTTTCTCAGACGGGCAGACGGATGATTTAGACGAAACTGCATTTTATTACGGGGATGCGATATACTGCGGACGACGGGACGACGGTGGGTCCTGGCCGGGCAAAGAAATTTCCGCCGCTTGAGCCCAAATAAGCTCTAGTGCTCCTTGGCGGAACGGGAAAGAACGAGAGAGAAAGAAAGAGAGAGAGAAAAGAAGGAAAAAGGGGATGGTGTCGGGCTGGCAGCAAGATCGGGCAGATGGCGACTTCACGACAAATGGCCCACGGCGAGCTCCTGCGCCTTTGGCTCACTTGATGAAGGAGGAGGAGAAACGAGAGGGGGCTGGGGGGTGTCTGGAGGAATGAGGGGGAGAGGAGAGAGAAACCGTCCGATCCGGTCAAATAATGGGGCTGGTGGGCCCACGTGTTGTCGATCCAACGGTTTTGACCAAAAATACCCCCCAATCTAACGGTTCTAATTGTTCATATCCAAAAAAAAAAAAAAAATTGAGGACAAAAGTGTAATTAGGTCCAATAATGCAGCTAAAGACCCTTAATAATTATCTCAAATAATTTTCCAAAAATTCGGACCCGAAAATAGCCCAATGGCAAAGCGTTCATTTTTTCGGTCCTGGCGAAATTCCAGTTTTTGGCTATACTAACCCCAAATGTGTGTAGCCAATATAATATGGAGTCGAAATCGCAAAAAATAGCTTCTTAAGCCCTCGAAAATCGATTTGCAAAGTCTTGGGAATAAAATAATATTATTTTTCATACAGAGCCAAAATTTCAATTTTTGACTGAAACAACTCTAAATGTACGTGACCACCCTAAAATGGTATCGTCCTCGAAAAATAACCTCATACGCCCACAGAATCGACGCCGGGATCGGAGGGGCAAAATCGTAATTTTTTGACTTTCGGTCGAAATTTCACTTTTTGACCGTACTAACCCCAAAGGTGTGTGGCCAACATAATATAACGCTTGAATTGTGAAAATAATCGCAAGCCCTCGAAAATCGACATCAAGTTCGGGTCCAATTTCGTGACCAAAACTCGCTAAATTTCCAATTTCGGGGTCTCTCACTAATGAGCGGCTATTTAGAGGTTACGCATATCGACCTAGGGTTATCCGAGTCACGGCGATCCCGATCATTGAGAGAATGAGAAATTGTCACTAGTCCTAAAAGTTACGATCGTTTGACTTAGGTTCAGACTAGTTGGCCACGTGCACTTTTCGGTCATGCGAGAATCACCCGCGATCACCGCGATCCGAGGTACAACGTTGGCCTTGGCCAAACCAAATCTGTTATCTTTCCTAAGATCGGCCCACGCCGGCCCAAAATATTCCCTCATCATTTCTCGATCGGGTGCCCGATTGGCGGTCGGATCCCTAGTCCACATACCATTTCCTAATTAGCCATACCCCATTGGTTAGTATTCTGAGAATGATCAGCTCTGAGCAAGACTTACTAAAATGAAAGGCGAAATAATGTCAATTTAATTGATCCCGGAATTACATCGAAATTCGGGCCAAGCACATTTTCCATTCAAAATAGCCCAGATAAGTTTGATTTGAGACTTAAACAAGTCAATCATGGAAGCAGCTTTAGGTCTTAAGCAATTGATTATGATCTTATGCAAGATCATGATCCTTCCGGTCAAATCGTAATAAGAGATATGGCATTCTTAACCTCTAGCAAAATTTTGATTTTCTAAAGCTGCTTTGGAAGCATCTTCTAAACTCACTTCAAATGGAATGAACTTGCAATTTTTCACTCCAATAACCACATCCAAATCTTCCACTTTCAAATCATATTTTTTATCACCAAGAGTGAATTGAAGCCAATTAGGTGACAATATGGATATATTTGAGTAAAAATAAGCGATCGATTTTGCATATACATGTGCAGATTGCATACATAATTCATAAATGCCCAATCTTTCAAAAAAAAAAAATGTCTCACAGAAATGCTAGCCTTATGCAGAGAATTGAAATCCATACTTCAATGATTCATAATCCCTCTAGCAAGTAGAAACTTTTAATAAACATTGTGCTCTGTATTTCTAAATAAACTACCATCACCTTGTACACCAAACGCAATTCCAACCTTCATCTCAAAGTTATGAAATAGTCTAGCATCATCATCATTAAACGTAGATTTAGACCTACTTGTAGATTTAGGGCTTATACTGAACAGATTTCTTTTCAGAATGAGTTGATGGTTCCCCTACTTTCTCTTTTTCCTTCCTAGAAATAGTCTCCTTTTGAGTAGTACTAGCCTGATCATGACCAGTTCTAGAGGAAAGTAGAGAATAACCGCACAAGAATTTCTTTGGTTTGAAAATTGTTGTCTTTTCGATACATCGACGAAGACTCGATGCAAAGCATTGCTACATTTCAACCTTTCGTACATTTTCATCATTGAATGAAGATCTTTGTAATAAAAATCTGTTTTACCCATAGTTTTTTGTGGAGACGATGGTTGTGGCTCTTGTGATGTCGCTTATGAAGGTTCATGGTGATGATCCGATTTTGTGTCAGAAATCTCCATAAATTCTGATTTCTCTGTTGTCTTGATGTCTCTATTAAGGATTCTTGATGATCTTCTCTTGAAAGGCATTAAGATTTTTAAAGGTAAATGGAAAAAGATTTGATCTTTGAGAAGGAGAAGAGATAGAGAGAACCAGACTACGAAGATTGTGCTGAATGAGATTGAGTGGGTTGGTACCGTTACGGTTTTATATAGGAAATAGTTTTAAGGAAACTAAAAATCAACTTTTTGGAAATAAAAAGTGATCATATTTTTAGCCAAAAATAAAACATACTCAATCAATAAAATTGATAAATTAGAATACATACCTATTTTGCTTCCAAAAATAAAATGTATCTAGATATCCCAAAATATTCTGCAAGAAATGCCAAAAATATACCTGCCAAAATTTGAATTAAGGACGTACCTTTCATTTGAGTCCTAAAAGAACATTCAGATGGAGATTATTTGAGTCTAAAAATTTTTGTCTAACAAATACTTCAAGAAAATGGGTAAGTAATGCATAATTTATTTCTAATATATTCAAATGAAGACTTATCAAGAAGAGTTGTTTAGCTCTTGCTAAACCATCCTTGACCTTGTTTGGACATCTTTATGTCCTAATTGGGTCGGGGTTTGGTTTTAGCCTAGTTTGTATATGGTGTTTTTTTGAAAAGCAATACATATTCTTACCTTACCAAAAAAAAAAAAAAAAAAAAAAAGACTTATCAAGAAGTTTTGTGAATATATCAGCTAATTGATTCTTAGAATCAATAAATTGAATATTCACATCACCATTATAAACATGGTCTCTAATAAAGTGATGCTTGATTTCAATGTGCTTTGCTCATGAATGAAGAATTGGGTTCTTGGTCAAATTGATAGCACTTGTGTTGTCACATTTGATTGCAACACTTGAATCTTCAATAGCAAAATCTCGCAACTGTTGTTTCATCTACAGAATTTGTGCACAACAACTTCCCAAGGCCACATATTCTGCTTCTGCTGTAGAAAGTGCAACTGTGCTTTGTTTCTTTGAGTACTAGGACACCAACATATTTCCAAGTAATTGACATGTTCCTGTAGTACTTTTCCTGTCCACTTTACAGCTAGCTAAATCAGTATCAGAATAACCAGTAAGAGTAAAATTTGATTCTTTGGAATACCAAAGACCTAACATTGGATAAGTTCCAATGTATTTGATTATCTTTTTAACTGCAGAGAGATATGATTCCTTTGGGTCAGATTGAAATCTTGCACACATATAGACACTAAACAATATGTCGGGTCAAGATGCATGAAGATATAACAATGATTCTATCATGCTTCCATACACCTTCTAATAAACCTTTTTACTATTTTTCATCTTTGTCTGATTTGGATGAATGAGACATAGGAATGCCTGTTTCTTGCAGCTTCTGCAATCCAAACTTCTTGATAATCTCCTTTGCATATTTTTCTTGGCAAATGAATATACCATCTTTGGTTTGTTTTACTTGTAGGTTGAGAAAGAATGTTAATTCACCCATCATACTCATCCCGAACTCATTATGCATACACTTAGAAAATTCTTTTTGCAAAGCAGTTTGTTAGAAGATCCAAATATGATATCATCAACATAAATTTGAACAAATAAAAAACCTTACCTTTTCTCTTAACGAACGAAGTTGTATCAACTTTACCTTTTGTGAAGTCATTTTGTAGAAGAAAGTTACTTAACCTCTCATATTAAGCAAGAGGTGCTTGTTTTAGACCGAAAAGAGCCTTTTTGAGTTTGTAAATATGATCAATCTTCCTTGGTTCTTCAAAATCAGGTGGTTGTTCCACATATACTTCTTCTTTGATATAGCCATCCAAGAAAGCACTTTTCACATCCATCCTGAAATAATTTAAAGTTAGGGAAACAAGCATAAGCTAAAAATAGCCTAATGGCTTCTAACCTAGCAACCGTGCATAGGTTCCATCATAATCTATACTTTCTTCTTGTTAGTAGCCTTTTGCTACAAGCCTTGCTTTGTTTCTTATGACTTTCCATTTGTCATCCAGTTTGTTTCGAATACCCATGTAAATCTTGTGAAGTCGTCAATAATGACTAAGCAATATTTCTCACCATCAATACTTTGTGTTCTGGTTGGTCTAAATAGATCCATATGTAGAAGTTGCAAAGCACAATTAGTGGAAACATGATGTATAGATTTAAAAGAGCTTCTTACTTGTTTTCCTAGAGTGCAGGGCATTGTATAACTCTGTTTTTCTTGTACTTCAAATCGACAAATCTCGAACTAATTTCTTGTTTGAGATTTTTGAGATTTGTTTCATACTAATATGCCCCAATCTTCTGTGCCATAGATCTCATCCTCTTTGATTGAAATTAAGCAATGAGTGGAATTAGAATTCACATCTAGATTATAAATATTGCCATATCTTCTTCTTGTGAATGTATGAGAAGAATCTTTACTTTTCCCTAAGCATGTATTTTCTTGAAAGTTGATTTTGAAGCTTGTGCCGCATAGTTGGCTTATGCTTATCGGTTGTAGTTGAGTCCTTTTATCAATGACATATCATTGATTGTGAGTCCTCCAATTTCAACTGTTCCTTTACCAACTATCTTTCTTTCGTTATTTCCTCCAAAGGAAACTTTTCCACCCTTCAGACTTTGAAGTTTAACGAACATGCTTGGATCTCCTATCATGTGTCTAGAACATCTACCTGCCTAGGTACTACTTTCTTTTTCTCTTTGTGGTAACCTACAAAAATCACAAACACTCAAGTTTTCTTTGGTACCCAAATTTGTTTGGGTCCTTGTGAATTAGTATAGATTGTCTTAATAAAGTTTCTTGAATTGGTCTCTAGACCTTAGGACATTCATTCTCAAAGTGCTTGTGGATCTCCACATTTTGAGCACTTGAGTGCACTTGCCAACAGGTTTGACAAAGTTCTTTTGGAAATGATTTTTATAAACTTGTCTAAGATATCTTTGTCTTGATCTCTCCTTGACTTTTGTGCTTCATCGAGAGTCTTCTTCTTCTCAAAAGGCTTCTTCCCTTTGAAGTTTCTTCCTTTCTTTTCATCTTCTTGTACTTCTTTATGAAGAGAGCTAGTTCTTCATCGTCAACATCTTCATCTTCAGAATTTGCATCATCGAGTCAATATTAGATTTTAACTCAATTAACTTTTTACTTTTGGATTCATTCTCCTCATTCAGTTGTTTAGTTTTATATGATTGAAGAGTTCCAATTAGCTCATTCATTGATAGAGGCATGATCCTTTGAGTCTCTCAAGTGATGTTTTGATATTATTCCACCGCTTTGATAGTCCCTCTCAAAAGTTTGTTGACTTTCATTGCATCTGAGACTGGTTGTCCTTGATATGTAAGACCGTTTACTATATCAAGAAATCTATCATACATACCAGTTACTGATTCTATAGACTTCATTCTGAAGGATTCATATTGACCAAGCAATAGATTGGTATGAATTTCCTTGGCTCGATCTGTTCCTTCATATGTAGTGTAGAGAGTATCCTAGATATCCTTAGCTGATTCACAAGAAGCAATTTTCTTATATTCAATATGTGCTAAAGCGCAATAGAAAGAATAAATTGCTTTTGAATGTTTTTTTGATATCTCTGCTTGAGATAATAGAGGATCTGCTTTCGTGTGCTTCCTTCTATCTTTTCTTTTGAATCAGATTTTGGTGCGTAAGGTTTTAGTTTGACTCCTCCGATGATAACATCCCATTGCATGTGATCAATTGACTTGATGAATGCTTTCATCTTATTCTTCCATATACTATATTCCTTGCCATCGAAATATGGTGGTCTGTTGTTGCTTTGTCCTTTAATGAGACCTGGAGCACTCAAGCTAGCTCTATAAATCGTTAGCTCGTAGTAATACACTTCAATGAACGAGCAACATGCTCGATACCAATTGATGTAGCTAGTAAGGATCATCTAGAGGGGGGTAAATAGGTGATTTAAATAATTTTGGTCAATTTATAGCGTAGTGATTGATCACGGTGAGAGTCCGAATAAAATTCAGATTCAAAACAGTTTATATAGACAGTTGCTCTTGGTATGTAGTATATAAAGTAAGAGATTAGGGATAGAAAAACTGCACACAAGTTTATAGTGGTTCGGGCTTATAGCAAGCCTACGTCCACTTTACCATCTTGACAGCCTACCAGCTGGATTTTACTATGTAATCAAGAGGAATTACAGATTCGAGTGACAGCACTCTTGTGTATGATAGGTCTCTCTATCTCACATGATCACTTTTATAAAATATCCCTCAAGATCTTAGTGTTTAACTCAAGAAAGACAAGAGAAAGGATTGGAGTATGCTCAGACTTTGGACTTGTTGATTCTCGATTTCGTTCTACACCTTCCTCGCTCCTCGTTGATCTTCTTTTATACTCCTCCACTTCCAAACTAGCCGTTGGACCGTCTTGAGGAGGATCATCTTCCAATCTTCATCTTGAAAAGATTTGTAAAAATGGATTGAGTAGCCATTTGCTAACAAAATCTGAATCCTGTTGATTCTGGTTGCCCATACAATCATAATCTTGGTTTCCATAAGTAGAGCTTTATCATTTGTAATGCATACTTGTCATAATGTTGGATTGTCAATCAATTATAGCCTTAGATTGAGGCAATCAAAACTTTCCTTTTGTAAAATCCATGCCAGATTACTAGCTGTTATGTTTTGTTACGAATGAGTTTTGCTTCACCGTCGAGGAAAACTTATGCGTCTGGCGTCTACATTACTTCAAGGTCTGCGTCTCTTTCATAACTTAGATTAGTGGGGTTCTTTTAATAAGACATAAACCTATTTCTCATAGGGTCTGAAGTTCTTTGAAGACTTAACATAGAGTCTGAATGACTTTTATAATAAAGTATGAACTTCTCATTACTGAATCTGAACTTTTCATTCTGAGTCTGAACTTCTTGTAAAGTCGACATTTCCTTATGAACTTTCAGAATATATTCACCTGGAATGGAATGCATGTCAAAATCACAAGATTATCATAGAAAGTTTTGTCAACTTCAAAATTTATTAGGAGTTTTCCTCAACAGTACAGCCAGTTCATGAGGTGGGGCTTCAAATAGTTGAACCCGAAAATAGGCCTTCAAGGCGTCCTTTGCGGACTTGAACTTCTCGCCCTCAGGGAACTCTTTTTGAACACTCGCTGAATGCTGGCTTCTTCTCTTATGTCCTCGGTAGTCACGCTCGAGTTCTCATCATACAAAAATTGGAGAGCCCTGACCCACCCTGCTAACTTAATGGTGCCAGCCACGAACAAGGGAAGTACAGCCATGAGATGGGGGATGAGCCGTCCCAATATCGAATGAGAATCCAAACCACCAAGGCAGCCGTAAGCCCGATGCTCAGCATCTGTCTCAATCCCAGCCGGTTATCTTCCACCGCATAGGCCGTTATGCCGTCTGGATACCCGAGCTGCATCAGAAGCAACGGGACCAATAGCCCTTGCAACACCACATCTTTACCCGGATTTTGAGGATCGTCAATGCAGACCACAGAAAGCTTGCCCAGCGCGATTGTTGCAACGTAAGAAAGGAGCAAATAGGCGGCCCCCAGATGATGATTTTAGTTAAAATCCACGTCATAAATTTCCGGCGGCTGCCTAATATTGTGAGAACAATCTCGCAGGCAAGGCTTGCAGCGACCAAGAACTGAATCCCCAATTCACCCGCAGGCTTTTTAGCAGCAGCAACACGGTGTTGATTACCATCGCAGCTTCGTTCAAGTGTGCTCACTAGACATCAATGCAAATGCCAGGGTGAGGAAAATGTTCACATTGCTTCTGAAGAATAACTACTAAGAGCTTGCACACAAGTGCATAAATGCATACGTTAATTCTCTCAATCTGTTAGAATTTCGCACAACTGAATTAGGAATGTTCGCAATGTTTATCGTACAAGTTACACATAAGTAGGACTCCGGGTCTTCATTTGGTCTGTATTGGATGCATCATGTGTCAAGTGACACACGAATAAAAAAAAAAAACGTACGTAAACTTTTATATGCACATTCTATGAACCGAAAAATAAATACTCAAGAACTAGGAAGGAAGATTTGGAATGCAATCAAAATTCCTTTTTGATAATTTTACGTCAGAGATATGATTTATCATCCGATCATCAAACCATCACAAGAATTAATTTATTTCATTGAAAGTCCAGGCAAAAAGAGTACATCTGTAGATATATTTGTTCTTATGAAGCCTGTTTGCTTACACTCAAACAAAAGAAAAAATATTTTTGTTTGTTTTCTGGTCAAAATTTTACAATTTTCAGAAAATTAAGAGCAAAATTTAAAATTGTAAGTAAAACTACATATCAACAGTTGAATGTCGTTAAAATGTCAGGATATCTGAATTTATAATCGATGATCATAATATTTTAAGTTAAATGAAAAGTAAAAAGTAAAATTTTGCCACCCTTGTATATTTCTTTTTTGTGTTTTTGTTACACCTTCTATTTTTTTTTTTTTTTTATCTTTGACGTGTTCATCTTGATCTTCACTATCGATGAAAGTGGCACTCTTCTCGCATTGTGAGATGTTTCTTGTTTTATCATCGTAGATTCATAATTTTACTAATGATAATTACAAAAGAGAAATCTGAAAAAGGGATTCCATTGTATATTCTTGCCTATTTTAAAGCTTTTTACCTTAAGTCTTTAATTACATATTATTTTTTCAGTAACTACACTCTGATATTTAAAAATAGTGAGAATTTTATGTTCCGGCAAAAGAACATTATTCGCATTTTAAGTTTTATTCATTTTAATTAGATTTTCATTGTCGACTCTGTGGGATCCAAAAAAATAATATATAGAAATTGATTTGCGGACAAGAAAAAAGTTTCATTGAGACACATGTGAACCCAAATGATGGACCCGAGCATCAAGTTCCTTGGATATTAATCGCGAAAGCACTAAAATTGGCAAAATATATTAATTTATTCAGTTTTATTGGGTTTTTATGTTGACATTTTCGGGGATTAAAGAAAGAAAAGATCAAGATTGATTTGCAGGAGATAAAAAAAAGTTTTCATTGGGACATTAATTGTACGTGGTTAGCACCATAAAGACATTAATAGTACGCGATTCACATAATTTTCTGTGTAAAAGTTTGATTTTTTCAGGTTTGAAATATTGATAGATCATTTGACTATCCGATTAATTTCGTTTTTGGGATCTTCTTGTCATTATCCTCCATGTTCTGGTGAAGTTCTCCATAGTTGAATTCTCCACAGATTCTCGGATGTCGCTGTTAAGTTTTGTCCGCCTCTTTCTTTCATATATTGGCTTTTCAAAACATTTCCAAAATAAATTTAAAAAAGAATATGAAAAATGTGGAGAAGACGTGTCACAGGAGTATTTAGTAGGTGGCATATTTGCCCTATTTTGGAATATACCTTATAAGTAATGGTCACAAGTTTTTGGACTCGAACTTATCCTATAGGCTCTTGGAACCATTTTGAAACTTGGAACCTCTCGGTCCTAGTTCTATGGTATCCTATGCTCATAAGCGCACGCTCGCACATTTAGGGAGGGAGAGAGTTGAATAATGGTTTTTCAAATGAGGTTGAGGTTTGCTGAGCAGTATGGCCTTCACACAAATATGAAAAAAAAAATCACAAGGATAAAAAGAAATCATGAACGAGAAAGTACTGTACGTAAAAAATATTATACAGGGTACCCTAGAAAAGGTATAGGGGTATAGGATGGTGACCCTAAAAATTTACCTTAAACTCACTTGTTTTGAATTCTAGGAACTGTAACCTACCCTACAAGTTTAAGACTTACCTCGGAACCCACTTGACTAATCTAGTTTTGCAGGTTCGTGAAGAAAAAAAAATTTAGGGAGAGTTTGATTTTTTTTTTTTTTTAATTTTCTTGAATTTCGGGTCGCGTGACCCCAAATTTAGCTTCGCCGGCGACCGTTGCCAAGGTCGGGCGACCGTTATAAGGTTGGGCGACCTTGCCTACCTCTCGCCAACCCTTCACCGTCCCAATCTGGCCTCGGGCGGTTCTAGTTGGCTGCCCTCAACCGAAAGAAGATGAACAATCACAAGGGGCAAAATTGGAATATTAAAGAATTAGTGAAGGTAGTTTGGAAAGAAAAATATTGATTTCAGTATTAGGCAAGTGCTGAAAGCTTAAAAGCTAGTCTGACCAGCCTTGGGCTTTCGATATTCTCAATGTTGACTTTTGACCGAAAGCCCTTGGAAATGCTTGCCAAATGCCTAAGCATTTCTCAAGGGGCTTTCGAGGCCAAAAGCCCATTGGGAATGTTGAACCAAGGTATCCATAATTTGTCCTAGTAGTTTTGTTGCCAGTTGGAAAATGAACGTCGAAGACAACAAGACATGCTATAACCTGTATAGGGTATGGTTAAGTGTACTGACCAGCGAATTAAAGTACACAATCACTTGCCCAAACATCCAAAGTGAAAGGAGCGTACAAAACTTTTACCCTAAAGATAGTATGGGTCGGTAAGCATAATAAGCAAATGCCAGCTAACAAAGGTAACAGGAAAGAAAGAAGTGCAATGCAATCCAAGACGAGCGCCACCACACCTGAACTTGAGGGCTGATGAATCCCAGAAGTATTATTCAGAAGCCGCCGACTCCGACATCGGGAAAATTGGAGAAACTGAAGTACAGAAAAGCAATAGAGAGATTTGTCGTAAGAATCATTGTTAAGGAACAATTACTAAGAATATTTGCTTTACTTTCTTAGCTAGCAGATAACTTATGTCTCAACAATTTAAAGCAAGGGAAAATGACACAAATAGTCCCTAAACTTTGACTCAATATGCAATTTGATCCCTGAACTTTTAATTTATTCAATGTAGTCTCTGAACTTTAACCCAATGTTCAATGTGATCCATATACTTTCAATTTGTTCAATGAAGTCCCTCAACTTTTGGTACATGTTCAATATAGTCCCTGAACTTTATAAAAATATTCAATGCAGTCCTTCCATTAATTCAAGTTCAAGGACTATATTATACATTTTAATATAGTTCAGGGACTAAATTGAACATGTACTAAAAATTCAGAGACTATATTGAATAAATTAAAAATTTGGGGATCACATTGAACATTAGACTAAAGTTCAGGGACTATATTGAACAAATTAAAAGTTCAAAGATCAAATTGCACATTGAGCCAAGGTTTAGCGACCGTTTGTGTCATTATCCCTTAGAGCAATGAACTTCCGTGGAACCTCCAATTGTTAATTAAGAAAAATGTGTGGGAATAATAATGACAAAGAGAGAATGGAATAAAAAGCGGAATAGGAATTTGGTTGTTGCTTGCTACTTTCGTCTGGGGCTCTTTTTCTCTTTTGTCTGGTTGGCCTAATGAGTACATGTCCAAAGCTTTGCCGTCTATCTTTAAGGTCACACGTGATTCTCGTTCTATCCTGTATCTTTAGCCCTTGGATTATGCAAATGATAGGCTACTCTAACACTAACCTCGGGTCTTGATGAAATTGCAGGGAGAATTAAGGTTCATTTTGTTTCCTGGAAAAATTGACATGATTGGTAAATAATATTTCATAAAGAAATTATTTTCAAGAAAAATAGTTTGATTTATTGTATTCGGTAGGATTTTTCAAAGCTAAAAATTATTATCAAAGTTTGGTACTAACAAACTTAAAAATGTTTTAAGACAAATAAACTTTGGTTTGGTGCATCTTTACCCAAAAAAAAAAACTTTGGTTTGGTGCGCCATATTGAGACCTCGGCGGCAAGACTGGGAACTTAAGCCTTGTACATAGCATCCCAATGCCCAGATGTGGACTCGAGCCTCGGACTCAAGATCCTAGGGGTCAAACACTAGGGTCGATCCAAGGACTCATGGCCCTAGATGCTTGAGTCTGGCCCCGGTGTCCAAAGTCCAAGCTTCCGGGCGCCGATTAGTGCACCGGGACCTCGGTGAGGCCCTTGTGCTCTAGGTTCGGGGAATTGAGTGTCCGATTTGCCTCCAAGGTCTTGACTGTTTATGAAAGCGATGACCCAAGCTATGGTGGAGGTCAAGTTATATCCTTGAAAATGAATACCAATCTTTTAGTAGAGTAAATCATTTTTTGAATTTAAATACAGATTTTTGTTCCTCATGAAACATAATTTTTATTGATTCATTTAAAGTGATGCCAAAATGAAAAATTGAGGAGATACTTTCCAACCGTGAGTTTTCCATAAAAAGAAAGGGAGAAGAATAGCAGAAGTGAACATCATAGAGAAGAATTTTCATTTCACCATTTGAGTCTTTATCACGCTGACTGAAAATGCTCCCTTCCGGCTTTCTCACGTCTTATTCACCCGGCGGTGGGTCGCTGATTCCAGCCGATTCCGGTGGTGTCTGGAGCTGATTTTTGGAGGCAAGGTCCTTTGGACTCCCCGCATTCTCTCCTCCAAAGAGCTCCTCTTCTTGCTTAGTTCGGAGGCTGGATTTTCAAATCTGAATCGGGCACTGGAGCGTTCCTTCTTTGAGAATACCGACCAAAATTTGAGTGATCCATCTGTGGGTTAGCTACCTCAAGGTCGTCACCCCTCCTGAAGGTACTCTCTCCTCGGTATCCCTTCTTCTGTGG
Source organism: Syzygium grande (assembly GCA_024733475.1). Taxonomy (NCBI): domain Eukaryota; kingdom Viridiplantae; phylum Streptophyta; class Magnoliopsida; order Myrtales; family Myrtaceae; genus Syzygium; species Syzygium grande. The sequence continues at coordinate 75,294 of JAMXDD010000053.1, read as the reverse complement.
TGGGGCTGGATCTTGTATCTCTGCTGGTTGCATTCTTTGGGTAGTTGGAAACCCTCATTGCCATTCTGAACTTGGTCTTTATTTTGTTACATTCGGTTGGTGGTTGGTGGAATTAGTGTGGTAGCTTGCTAATTTCGACTCTATGGAGGAGGTTATAAGGAACCCCTCACTTGGCTCTTCCCTGTTGGTGAGTCTCTACTAGAGATGATGGTCTGCAAAATCCATTAAGGTAGCAGAGCTTAAAGGAAAATCTACCTCCCGTGCCCAGGAGGCTGTAACCCTTATTGGCCCTAGGCTTCTACTAAAAGGCAATTCTAGTCGTAGCCGGAGTAGGGGCTGTTCGAAGTTTAGAAGCCGCTCTCTTAGGCGTGCCCAGAATGTAGGTCCTTCTACTCGGTGCGCTCCCGGACCAACTTCTCTTAGGGAATCCAAAGATGGTGGGGCCAGAACACTAGTCATCCCAAAGATCAACTTTGAACTGTTCCCATACCTAGAACGTGGGCAAATGTGGCGAAGGTATTGACTAAAGGATATAACCTAGCATATGTTCCTCCGTTGGTTCTGGCTTGATGAGAACCCACGCTTGCTGGAATGTATTGTTGGGCACTATATTGGGAAGAAAGTTCCTTCAAGTTAACCGAAGAAGCCATTAAGAAATCACGGGGAGATCAAGTAGTTGATGTTAAACCACATGAAAATGGATTCTACATCTTTCGAGTTCGAATCTTTGAGTTTCGCAGAAAGATAATTGATATGGGACCGGTTTCCATCTTTAGTAGCACAATGATGCTCCAACAATGGCATTCGAAATTGAAGCTTAAGAAAGGCACTCTAGATACTCTTCCGGTTTGGGTCGGGGCTAAGAGATATTTCATTCTCTCTATGATCTCCAAATTGGTATTGGTCGAATAGCCCGGTATTTGGGACACCACTATATGTAGATGTACAAACAGAACAGGATGACTAGGATTTCTTATGCTCGTGTTTGTGTGGAAATTAAAACCACAAATCCCGTATGGAAGCACTAAAATTTCGTTGGGATGGTGAAGTGAATTTGATTAACATTGAATACGAATGGAAACCTCTGGTATGCTCTTCTTGTGGCATATTTGGTCACAAATTTGAGCGCAAAATGGATTTGAATGTGCCTCTGCTCATAATGAGCATAGAGCTGAGACTAGTGCTCGACCTCAAGGAGGCGGATGGATGGACCTAGGTCTCAAGGAAAAAGGCAAATCTCCTGGCGGCAAGGATTCCAACCCGGACCCAACATGATCCGTAAATACAAATGGTACCGAACCAAGGGAGAAAGATCTCCTGCCTCCTGGTTTGAATCCCGCCGAGGATCTCACCCGGATAGGTACTAATCTGAATCAGTCCAAGGATGTAGAGGCAGGACAGAGCCAGTCCCCAAAGAACGTGTCCCCGTGGGGCATGTTGACCAGCGGGTGAAGATCATTATGAAAACTCACAGTCATCCACAGAAGGCTCTTCTGACTCCCGGATAGTACTGGAGAAGACTACTGCTCCCGAAGATATGATGGAGGAGGAACCAACTTTTGTATTTCTAACCAACACCCGATCACGAACTATGGCGTCCAATTGCCACGGATAAGACTACTAAGCACTCTCAACGCTTTGCTCTACCTACTTGATTTGTCTGTGAAAGGCACCTAGCCTTGTCCTCCTTGAAGAAATCTAAGAGGAGGGGCCAAGGAAATCTCGAGAGATAACATTCACCGCCTTTATATATGTTTTTGGAGTATGGAATATTAGGGGTCTAGTAGGTACCCTCGGACAAGCTGAAATTCGGATTTTATTAGGATAAATAGGCTGTCTGTGTTGGTATTGTTGAAACAAAAGTCAAAGCCTCCCTTTTTGTTGATATATCTAAAGGCTTATGTACTAATTGGCGGTGGATTTCCAACTATGATTCTTCTCCCTTGGTAGAATTTGGGTTGGTGGGGATCCGAATGAGTTGGAGTTGAATCTTATTTTCTCTTCTTCCCAAATGATTCATGCCGAGTTAAGGCTTTTGAATATGCACAAATCTTGCTTCCTCACAATTGTATATGGAGAACATACCTTTGTGAATCGGCGTCTGCTATGGGCTGACCTTCTTGACTTTCGTCGTCTGATACTCCGTGAATTGTTGCTGGAGATTTCAATGCCATCAGAGACCCAGATGATAGACTGGGTAGCACAACTCCATGGATTCCGGCCTTTGATGAGTTTGGGGACTGCTTAAACCAAGGGAGATTAGAGGATCTTCGGTATGTGGGTTATAGATACACATGGTCTCATTCCTCAGGTGCTAATCGTAAACTTCGCAAGATTGATCGGGTGCTCATTAATGACCTCTGGAATCAGCATTTCTCCTTCTCTAAAGCTACCTTCCTTGCACCGTATTTCTAATTACTCCCCATGGTGATCAAAATTTTACCGCCACAAAATTCCAAGAAATCTTTCTAAGTTTTTTAACTTCTGGACTACACATCCAAAATTCTTGGACTTAGTAGCTCAAGCTTGGAATACCCATCTAGTGGGCACTCCTATGTATGTGATCTGTTGTAAACTGAGATTACTTAAAATCAAGCTGAAACAATTGAACAGAAACTCTTTCTCAGCTATTTCCTCAAGAACTGAACAGGCCAGATCAGACCTCTATGCTATCCAGGCAGCCTTGGAACTTCGTCCCTATGATCAAAGCTTGCTTGCTAGCGAATTGGAGCACATACGAGCCTTCTCTGCATTGAGACTACAAGAGGAATCCTTCTTCAGACAAAAATCCAAAATTCGATGGCTTAAGGAAGGGGACATGAATACTAAATTCTTTCATCATTTTGTCAACAAAAGGCGGTTACAAAATCGAATCCTCTCGGTGTCTACAGATGATGGTATTCTAGTAATTGATCCTCTTGCGGTCAGGAACCATATTGTTGGTCACTTTCAAAAGCTGCTCAACGGTAATTCTGTTTCTGTTCAGCCTTCTTCCCGGGAGTTAGGTGAATTCATTGGTGGGGTCCTAGATGAGAATCAAAGGACCTTTCTAGCTCAACTGGTTTCGGATAAGGAAATTCAGTCTACCCTATTTTCACTTGCTAAAGGCAAGGCCCCTGGGCCGGATGGGTATAATGTTGATTTTTTCAAATCCTCCTAGGAGATCATTGGACCCTCCATTCTTTTGGCAGTAAGAGAATTTTTTGAATCCGGTTGCATGCTTAAAGAATTAAATAACACCATTTTAACCTTGGTGCCAAAGTCCCCTAATGCCTCGGCCATGAATGATTTTCGGCTGATTGCATGTTGCAATACCCTATACAAATGCATTTCTAAAATCCTGGCTAGGCGTATTGCACACGTCCTTCCAACTTTGATTAGCCCTTCCCAAACGGCTTTTGTTAAAGGGCGCAGAATCAGTGACAACATCATGATTGCCCAAGAGTTGTTCGCGGACTTTCATCATGAGGCCTACCTTCCAAAGTGCGCTATCAAAGTGGATTTTCAGAAAGTTTATGATACTGTTGACTGGAACTTCATTGAAAAGGCTATGCAAGCCTTCAAATTTCCGATATTCTTCATCAAGTGGTTATGAAACATATTATAACAGCCAAATTCTCGATTTCAATTAATGGGAATTGCATGGTTTTTTGCTAGTTGCCGTGGTATCGATAAGGAGACCCCCTATCGCCAGATCTCTTCATCTTGGTTATGGAATTCCTCTTTGGAATTCTAAAGGCCAAAACAGAGACAATTGGGATTTCCGTTGGTTACGGCGTTGCAAAAAAACTTCGTATATCGATCTTTTTTTTTTTATGATGTGCTTCTATTTTCGGAAGCTCACGTGAGGTCGGTTGTACTGATTAAGGAATCTCTTGATATGTTCTCCGACTGGTCTGGCCTAAAACCGAATTCTAGGAAAAGCAATATCTTCATCTCGGGAGGGACTCCGGTTCTACATGGCCAACTACTTCAATGCCTCGGGTTTCAACAAGGTACACTCCCTTTTCGTTACTTAGGCGTGCCTATTATTTCATCCAGACTTCGTAAAGAGGATTGTAAAATCTTGATTGACTCTATAACTGCTCGAGCACGTTCGTGGACTCAACGCTTCTAGTCCTTTGCTGGTCGGATGCAACTTATTAAATCAGTATTGCATTCCATTCAAGTGTATTGGGCATCTATCTTCTCTCTTCCGAAATCAGTGTTGTATAGAATTGAGACTATCTTGAGACAATTTCTATGGAAAGGCCCTAACCTAGGCACGGATGGAGCTAAGGTAGCGTGGAATACTGTATGTCTACCTAAGGAGGAAGGTGGCCTTGGGATACGCTGGCTTGTAGAATACAATAGAGCAATGACTCTTAAACACATATGGCTTCTCTTTTCTGATAAGGAATTCATGTGATGCAAATGGATACACTCAACATTCTTAAAAAAAAAAATTTCTGGGTTTTATCAAAGCCTACATTTTGCTCTTGGACATGGAAGAAAATCTTGGATATGTGAGCCTCCGCTCAAGCATTATTTCAGTGGAAAATTGGAAATGGGCTCTCCGTTTCCTTCTGGTTTGATTGGTGGCATAACAAAGGCCCTCTCTACCGTATATTCAGCAATTCGAATATATACCAGTCGAGGATCCCCGGGAGACTTGGTTCGGGGTTCTATGATTGTACATGGCAACCTTGACTACTCCGGACACTATCCCGAGCTGGACGAATTCACCACCTATCTTTGTGGAAGATGCCCCGGATGAACCCGATATGGGCTCCCATCCGTCTAAATCTTTCTCGATTGCAAGCACTTGTAATCATATCGAACAAAAGGGCAGCCAGCCCCTTAGCACTCATTCTTTTGGGATCAGCACATTACTCCCCGCTATGCTTTTCTCTTATAGTTAGTATCTCTTAACCGACTACCTTTCGTGTTCTCCTCTTGCAAAATCGCAGGATTGACACCACCGTGTGTGCCTTATACGTGGATCTATATCGGACTCGATCCAACCACCTTTTCTTTGAATGCCCGCTCACGAGTAGGCTGGCTTCTTTTTAGGCAATAAAGTGCAACCTCCCCGTGGCACAACCGACCTTGCACGACCATATTACAGGTAATGAAAGTCCAGAGTGGCACTTCCTTTGCTCACCGCTTTGTTCATTCTCCTTGGTGCTCTATGTCATATTATTTGGATTGAAAGGAACAACTCCATCTTCGAAAACAAGAATGTCTACATTTCGGGTATGCGCAAAAATCTTATCAAGGTGGTGAAGGATAAAGCCATATCCATGGGGACAATCATGGATACTCCTAGAAACCGGAAGCTACAAAGGAATTGGGGACTCACTCCTTCAATCTTTGAAGTGATTCGAGCAGCTTCTTAATTCGGTGACCTAGGTTCTTTGGGTTTAGTTGGCCTATTTTTGGCTAGTTGTATAGTTCTTGCTAAGCCATCCTTGACCCCATTCGGACATCTTTAAGTCCTTGTTGGGTCGACGGTTGCCTCTGGCGTTAGTTTGTATATGGTGTTTTGAAAAGTAATACAAATTCTTATCTTTACCAAAAAAAAAAAAAATAGCGTAAGTGCCAAAACTTGTATACGGGCGCTTACTTTAGTGCCAAAAGTTTTCATGAACTCACTTAAATGCTAAATCGGAGGAAAAAGCGATCACTTAAATATCAACGGTGAGATATTCCGCCAAAATGTATACATGGCATTTTTAATTAAATCTTGTAAATGACTTGGCAAATTTTTTAAAAATAAAGTCCACGTGGACTTCAAAATGACATCGCATCGCCTCACGTGGCTTGGGAGAAGAATGCGGCGTCGTTTCCCCTTGATAATTGAACGATGTGCACGAAAGAAGACCAAATTAGGGCTCATCTGGTCATTGTTCAGCGAAGGAAGTTCCGTCGCCGATCTTTGCTCTCTATGGCCATCGTTGTGCTCCGTCACCGTCGCCGTCGCTGTCGTCGTTGGCTGCCGCCGCATGTCGTCTCTTACCCTCAGTCATTTAGGTCGTTGTTCAGGTGAAGGAAGTTCCGTGGCCGTCGCTGTGTTCCGCCACTATCGCCGTTCGTCGTCATTGGCTGCCGCTCGCGTGTCGTCTCTTACCCTCAGTCATTCAGGTTTGTCATATTCTCTCCATGGCTCAATTGGATGGCAAAATTAGGGCTCCGAGGGGACAATTAGGGCTTCGAGGGTACAATTATGGCCGAGAGCAAAACTAAGGCTCGAGGGCAGAGATAAACTAGGCATGACAGTAGTAGAGAAGGAATTGCGAAATAGTGATTGTGGGGACCTCAAGTTCTGATTGTGAAGGCAAAAGTAAGGCTCGATGCCAGCTGTATTGCTTCGTTTGTACTAAACGATAACGACTAATGTTATTTTATTTCAACAATGGCAATTTGTTTAATCATTTAGTTGCGGTTGTGGGATCGTCCATGTAAACTTGTTGGCTTTTGTGCGTTGTGGTCCCAAGAGGTAATTATTTTGTTTTCTTCCTCGATCCTCCAGTGTAATACAAACATTTCTTTCTTGTATTTTACTCACATGAGGCCAAGTAAGTGGCGAATTTCACATGTACATAATCGTCCACTCTTGTAGTATCACAACAAAGAATTAGTCAACAATTTAGGAGGTCTGGAGGCAACGGAAGGATTAAATTCCTTGTGGATGGGGTCTCTCCGTAATGGCTATGCACTCTAGGGATATGTGAAATCTGATTGAACTTGAGAAGAGTGTCAATCTGTCCCTATTTAATAACAAAAAATCTTGTCAAAATTTGGCCATGTTTTGAGGGTTTAATTTGAGTAACATCAATAATCGGAGCATACTCAAAGACTGCAAGTCTAAATGTTATCTATTAGGTTCTAGCACAAGCATATGAATTATGAACTCAGGTGTACTCCTACATATCTTACGAGATTCAGCAGACCTATGAACATGTTTGATCTGGTGTATTGTAACTCGACCTATCTGCTTCTTCATTGGATAAATTTCATTGTGTCACTTGTACATTGAAACAGCTTGTAAGGGTCTTGACTCAGTCTAACGAGACAATTAGAGCAACTTGTTGGCTTTTGTGTGTTGTGGTCCCAAAAGTTGATTATTTTGTTTTCTTTCGATTGCAACATGGGCATAGAGGACAATGTTGTCGCCATCATTGTTTGCTATGGTGGGGAATTTGTCATTGGCACCGAGGAATGGGAATATGCTGGTGGAAATGAAGGTACTATTTTTTTGGATGTAAGGAGGGCATCATATATTGAATTCATGAGGGACATAGTGCATTATTTACGATGCAAAGTAGATAAATTGCATTATTGTGTTCCTGGGAAGGGCTTGAAGGATAGATTGAGATTCTTGAATGATGATAATGGTGTTAAGGACATTATTTACCATTATCTTCATGGCGAGGAAGCTAAAGTCTATGTTGAGTATTACAGTGACTGTGAAGATGATGAAGATGATGAGAGCAATCGAGATAGGAGAAGTAGGAGAATGTACTCGGGTTGGGGATGAAAGGCAACAGTTGAGACTAGAGACACTAGCAAGTCATAGAAAGAGAGTTGAGCAAACGGGAAGATGTCCCCAAGTTTCTAGTGAAGACATACCTAATGAAGAATTGACTAAATTAAATTGGGAAGTTGCTCAATCTAGTGAATCGGATAATGAAGTTTTGGGAAATGTAAATTTCCTAAGTGATGACGATGATGTTGAAGAACTTGCACAATCAAGGCAAAAGCAAAGAGACTTTTTGAGAAATAAATTTGCTTCATTTAGAGAATTGCATGAACCACAACTAGTGAATAGCCACCAAGAACCTCCCTACCAATGTAATGAGTCTGAATTTTTATCCTTTTCCCAGGATTTAGGAAATGAATTTGACCAATGCACTATAGTGAGACCTTACCCGAACAGTAGCATTCACGGGATGCTAACCTTAGGGGTAAGGTCATTACGGGATTGAGTTCGCACGACTAAAAAACTTGGCACAGGCTCAACCTTTCGACCATAAGAATTGACGAGGGAATGTTTTGGGCTAACAGAGATCGATCTAATTGATTGATCGTGTCCGAAGGAACTAGCGATAGACCCTCGCAATTATCGACAATCGAGGTTGTCCCGGGTAGAGTAAACTTAAACGTGATTTGACTTAGTGTCGGTCACGGGTCGAGAGCGATAATTCCAATGAGCCACTCATGAGCAAGAAATAAGCTAAAGTCGCGATTGTTTAATTTTAGTCATTTCTTGGAATTCGGGCCGGGAATCGAGAATTTTGAAAGTGACAATTGTGAGCTGCCAATGACGTTTTTGGCTTGGCCAACCTTGGGGCCACCCATTTTCACAAAAATGGATTTCGGTTTGAGACCGGAAAAATTATGATTTTGCCCGTCTGGACCCCGACATTGATTACGAGGCCGTATGAGATTATTTTTCGAGCCCGATGCCATTTTAGGGTGACCACGCACATTTAGAGTTGTTACGATCAAAAATTGAAATTTTGGCTTTGAAGTGAAAAATAATATTATTTTAATCTCTAGGACTTTGCAAATCAATTTTCGAGAGTTTAAGAGGCTATTTTCACGATTCGGACGCAATATTATGTTGGCCACACCCATTTGGGGTTGGTATATCAAAAATTGAAATTTCGCCCCCAAGATCGGAAAAATGACCGTTTTGCCCCTAGGCCAAATTTAATTCTGAAAATTTCAAAAAGTAAGGATATTATTTTAAATAATGGATCAGCTCAATTATTGGACCTTGGACGCTTTTGCCCATCAATTATTGGATATGGACAAACAAGGACCGTTGGATCAAGGGTATTTTGGGAAAAATCACGGATCGCCAACACATGTCCACCCAAGCCCATTATATTTGACCGGTCCGACTAGCATTCTCTCTCCTCTCTCATTCTAGCCGGACCACTCTCTCCTCTCCCCTCAAACCTCTCTCTCCCTCTTCCTCCTTCTTGGCCGTCCCGTCCGTCGCGGAGCTCACCTTGCCAGCCACGGAGCTTGAACAGTAGGAGCTATTGTAGGCCGGACCTTGACCCATTACAGACATCATCGTCATCCGATGCGGCCGTCCGTCGACGTTCACGGCTATCCGCATTTACATCCGTATGCCGTTCTTTGCTGCTACTATTCCGATTGTTCCGGCCACCATCCAGCCAGCTTGTCCTGTTTTTATAGGGTAAGTGACTTCCCCAATCGACACCTTGGACCTTGGGTATTGCTAGGCTCATTTAGGGTTCGGTTTAAGTGATTTTTAATTGGCTATTTTGGACTGAAATAGTGGCTGGTTATTTGGGTGGTTGTGGATTGATTTGTGATGGAATTTTGAGGTTTAGGAGGCTCGGTTATGACTATGATGTTGTGGATCGATCGGACTTAAATTGTGTGATTGATTGGAATTGTATTGGCTTGATTGGGTTTATTGCATTAATTGTATTATTTGCTGTTGTTGGCTGGTTCTGGTTTGTGCATGGGCTGAATGTAGTGTGGTGGTGTGCCGTATGTGTGTAGCCGTGAGGTGTGGTGGCGTGGTAATGAGAATGTGCATTGAATTCGCGTGCTAAGTGTGTAGGTCTTGGGGTGTGTTCGTGTGACAAGAATGTGAAATTGTGAAATGTGTGTGGTGTGTATGTTTGGTTTGTGCGGCTATTAGCCGTGTGTAAGTGTGGTTTGCATGGAATGAGGGTATAGGAAATGTAGGAATGGTTGAAAAGGATCCGGCCCCGAGGCGCAGTACGCTACGAGGGGACGGCTGCCGTCCCTAATGAGGTGATTTATGCCCGTCCGACGGTATGACGATGCCTACCGGGGTCGGAAGATCGTTGGCTCGATGCGTTTTTACGGGCGCGTAATTAAGGAAAGGGAGAGGTAGAATTTCGCCCCGAGGCGTGGTTCGCGATGCGACGGATGCCGCCCCCCGACGAGGTGACGATGCCCGGCCCGACGGGTGATGATGCCCGATGAGGTCAAGACCATTAGCGTAATCGTTTTACGTGAGCGCCGGTAGTGGTGGAAGAGTTGAGAATGAGCGGGGAATTAGCTTGAGGTGCTAGATTTGGAAAAGTGATGCGTGGTGTAGGTTAGTATGCGAATGTGTTTGTATCGATTGCTATGGTGCTCGATTATGGGGTAAAATACTGCTAGACATGGTATGGGGACGTGTCCAAGTAGGTTTTGCTTTATAATCGAGGCACGTCTTCTGATTGTGATTCATCGCCGTGGTGTATTGGCTATATTATGGTCTAATGTGCGGGAACGTGCATGATGGATTCCAGATAGGGTCGTGTGTGAATGTTAGTTTGATTGATTATGTGTGTTCTGCGTGTTTTCATCCGGGCAAGATGCGTTGAGTGCCTATGTAGGGTTTAGGGTTGTACACTTATTGAGATTCGTCTCATAATTGTATAATCCACAATTTCGAACCCCCAACCAGAACACCCGAAGTTCGCCTTTTCTTTTTGGAAGTTCGAGGAACCGCTTTTGGTGCCCGGTGGAACTGTGGATGAGTGTCCAAAGCTCAAGCCCGAAGAATTAGGAGCATAATGGAAAGCGATCCTTAGGTTTTCCCTAAGGTATTTCGGGGTTGTGTAAATCGAGTTAATCCATAGTGAAGTTAAGATAACCAAACCCCTGATATTTTGTTATGATGGTGATTTCAAATGCTGGTTTGTTGTATATATTTGTAATATAATGTTTGTATATTTGGTGATGTATGAATATGTTGTTGTTTGATTATTATGGTGGTCTACCCGTCGTCATCTTTTAGTCCGGGGGTTTTATATCCACTTTCGCATGTGGCTTTGATGTTTGGGTTAGGTCGGGCGACGTTCACGGGGCGTCGCAAATATTTCGATCAAAGCGGGATGTCGCGAGCTCGATGGGGTTCGGGGCGTGACACGCTAATGGTAATCAGACAGAATATGAACAGAGTGGCGGTGAAGATGAGAGTGCTAGCTCCAAGAACGAGCTTGAAGATGACAAAGTACCTGTCCGTAGAAGGAAAAGTAAGTATCCTTCCTATGATCTGACTGCTGCATGTTTTGTTTTGTCTGTAGGAATGAAATTTGACAATGCGAAACTGTTTAAAGAAGCTATTATCAAGAACTCCATTGCTAAACAAAGGAGTGTCGAATTTATTAGAAATACGAAAGAATTTGTGAGAGCTAAGTGTTCGCAACCAAATTGTTCATGGAAGATCTATGGTGCACTGAATAGGAAAAGTGGGTCATTTGAGATTAGGTCATTGTAGGAGGAACATACTTGTTCCATTATATTTTACAATAAAAGGGTAATAAGTGTATGGTTGTCAAAGCACTCGCTTCAATACTATCAAAGCGATGCCTAAGATCAATAGTCCTCAGTTGAAGCAGTTAGTGAAGGAGCAAGTAGGGGTTAATGTATCCATGGATCAGTGCAAAAGAGCCAAGCGGAGGTGATGAGTACAATCGATGGGTCAAGACAAAGGAAGAATATGGCCAAGTTTGGGATTATGCTTACGAATGTATGCTTCAAAATCCATCCATGAGAGTATATGTAAAGGTTATTGAGAGGCCATTGCCTGATTATGGGACTAAGTTTGATAGGATTTATGTGTGCTTTGATGCATGTAAACGGAGATTTTGATTGGTTGTAGAAAAATTGTAGGATTGGATGGATGTTTCTTGAAGGGTTATGCAAGGGAGAGTTGTTAGCTGCTGTTGGGAGAGATGCCAATAACCAAATGTTTCCAATAGCTTTTGCTACTCACAAAGTAGAGACCAAGGACACTTGATCTTGGTTTCTAAAAAATATAATGGTGGACCTTGAGATAACCAATGGGGAAGGTTGGGCATTCATGAGCAACAAACAAAAGGTAACGCCATTTAAAACTATTGGCTTTTAATATTAATTGCATATTTTTTTCTTACAAGTATTTTTTGGTTTGAATTATTGTAGGGACTTGTTCTTGCATTAGCTGAGTTGATGCCATATGTTGAACATAGAATATGTGCAAGGCACATAAATGCAAACTGAGCAAAAATTATAAAGGAGATAAGCTGTTGAAGCAATTTTGGCATATAGCAAAGAGCACAAACATAGCTGATTTTAGAATAATAGCAAGAAGTTGTTTTCGATTGTCAAATGAAGGTTTTGAAGCATTGTTCAAAACAGAACCTAAGTATTGGTGTAAGGCCTTCTTCAATGAATAGTTCTAGTGCGATATCATTGATAATAACCTCAATGAAGCTTTCAATGGCAGAGTACTAGAGGCTAGGTGCAAACCCATCATTAGCATGCTTGAAGACATACAAGTTATGGTCATGACTCGGCTCCGAGACAAAGAGATGAGGCTACAAAGTGGACTAAACAATGTTGTCTCGAGGATTGCAAGGAGATTGGATGAGAACATAGCTGCTAGTAGGATCTATCATCCAATTTAGAACGGAGATGATGGATATGATATCATGAACAATGCTGATAAGTATGTCGTCCATCTAGAGAGGCGAAAGTGTTCATGTCAAGCTTGGCAACTAACTGGAATTCCTTGTGCATATACCATTTATGCCATCCAAATTTGGCAACTAAACCCGGAGGATTACTTAGATGATTGATACAAGAAAATCACATATGTTGCTTCGTACCAATTCATGATGCAGCCCTATCGAAATAGCAAATTCTAGTAGCCAACAAACCATGAAGCCCCTAAACCTTTGCCACTAAAGAAGAAAATTGGAAGGCCAAAAAAGAAACGAAGAATGCAAGAGGGAGAGATTTCAACTCGGAGGATGAGCGGGGACTGGTGTAAAGATGACGTGCTCCTATTGCCAAAAGAAAGAGCATAATAAAAAGGGTTGTGCCTTTGAAGAAACAACATCAACAACAAACAACAACCATATGTAGGGGCGATCTGAGCTAGCCCAAGGGCTAATTGAAGGGCCTGCTTTGTAGAGTCAGTGTAGGGGCTGATGCAAGGCTAGCTAGAGGGCTAGTTGAAAGGCTAATGTAGGGCCAGTGGGGGGCGAGCTAGAGGGCTAGCTCAAGGGCAAATTGAAGGGTCAGCGCAAGGGCCAATTGAAGGGCCAGCCCAAGGACCAATGACTTCCTCGATTGTTGAATAGGCGAGGAGAAAAAATCCTATAAGCTATACAATTGGTATTTGTGTTATTTTGGGCTGAAGTTTAACATTGATATATCTTTATTAGGTGAGAAGAAGGTCAACTACAAAAGTTCTTTGAGAGTGAGGCGCCATCAAAACAAGAGGGGCTCTCGGGAAAGGCTAAGACAATATGGTTATGGCCTTTTACTGCATTTACAATCTTGAAATGACTATTTTGAATGTAAGTTTTGTAGGACTCATGCATTTAATTTATTTATGGTATTTCCTTTTTATTGACAATATCGTTATGTTGTAGATTGGGAGAAGTTCGAAAATACTTATCTCTCAAGATGGCCCAACTCAAGAGTCAACAAGCGCATCCAAAAAAAAAGGAACCCAAGTGGCAGGAAGAAAGACAAGGGGGACGGCGCCAAAGACCATTGCCCCAAAAAAGAAGATATCAGGTGCAACTCCAAAACAGCAACCAACAAGGAACCCAACACCAGTTGCATCTCAACCAAGTGATCCTAGCACCAACATTGACCCTACTCAAAGCTCTCATCAAATGACACGGCCTACAAAGAAAATGATAGCTTTCTTAAGACAAAGGTACATGGGACAGGAAGGCCAGTTGAAGAATCTACACAGCTAGTTAGAAAGAGTGCAAGGATCATGAATCAAATCAAACGTCTATTTATAAGAAAAGGAACTGGGGGTTGTTCATATTGACTAATGAGAGGGTGCTAAATATGGTAGTTTTTGTTTTTTGTTGGGAGGTTATGCATATTGACTCATGGAATTGACATTGTCTTTGCGTTGAGTTAGTTTAATGTTTTTGTTTGGTGGGAAGCCATTCCCTGGATGTGGATATTGTAGTTGGTTATTCATATTGACCAAATGTAAAAACTAAGTTTAATGTCAATGGACCGATATTTATTTTGTCTATGCTTTTGAAATTTCCATATTTTGTTATTGGTTGTACTAGTTGTCTTTGCTTTGGTGTGCTAGTTACGCGGATGTTCTTGTTGTGCTAGTTGTACTTGGCTGGTGCAGTGGTGGTGTTGGCGGTGCGGTGATGGTGGTGATGCGGTGGTGGTGGTGGTGTAGTGGTGGGGATGGTGGTGGTGCGATGGTGGTAGTGTTGTTTTGGCAAATTTAGGTGGTGGTGTTGCTATGATTGTGGTGGTGGTGCGTTGGTTGTGGTGTTGTTTTGGCAAATTTAGGTGGTGGTGGTGCTATGATTGTGGTGGTGCTGCAGTGGTGGTGGTGTTGCTTAGCTCATATAGGTGGTGGTGTTCTTTGTAGTTGTGGTGGTGTAGCGATGGTGGTGTTGCTTAGCTGGTGTAAGTGGTCTTTGTAGTGGCGTTAATGGTCTTTGTGGGTTTTGTATTGGTGTCTTGGTGGTGTTGGTGGTGCACTAGTGATGGTGATGGGCGCATTGGTGGTGCGGTGGTGATGGTGGTACTTGGTGGCTGGTGCGACTTGCAGTGGTTATATATGCTGGTGCGAGGTGCAAGTTGCTAGTGCGTTAGTCCACCAGCTATGTGTTGGTGCAGCTCAAAGGCATCTTATGCTTGCACCAGCTATGTATTGGAGCAAGCACAAGATACACTCTGCACCAACACATAGCTGGTACAAACAAGCACACCAACTATGTGCCTATTGCTAGTGCGATATTAGTGAAACAAAATATATTAACAACTAGAACTTAAGTGCTCATTTTTTGAACAATAAAGCGACACTTAAGTGATCAGTTTTCACCACGATTGACACTTAAGTTATCACTTTTGACCACGATTGGTACTTAAGTAATCAGTTTCAGAAAAAACTTGGCATAAACGATCGCTATTTACAACGTATGACACTAAAGAAGGACTTCTGAACTTGGTACCACTCCTTCATTTGACAAGCGTTTGCAGCAAACTAGCATCGTATTACCAAAGAAACACTGCAGCAAACAATTACTAGCAATACTAGCAAACCATTGCAGCAATCCAAACATCTCAAGCAAAACTAAGCAAATAAGAGTTGAGAATACACAACTAAGCAAGAGAACTTGTCAATGGTCACAAACAATAAATTTCAACTTTCCATTTTCACCATAGATTGCAGCAAACTTTTGTTCCATACAAAAATAGGCTAATACAACTATACTTACAAATTACCCAATACAAGTACATATTCCATTCATCTTCAACTATGATAGACTGAGAAACTTCTTCTCATCACTCACTTTTCATTTGACCATAAAATAAGATACACAACAGAATAATAACACAATCAATGCTCAATAACACTTCCTTTCAATTTTCATCCTTGCAACTTCTTTCTTCAAATGGTTGGCCAAAGATGCTAACGCCTTCATTTCAGCTTGCATTGAGTCCACATCCTCCAATTCATCCATTAATGTAGGTGGGCGTTGATGGCGTCCTTCAAGTAGCTCTAAGATCATTTTTATCGCCTAACCGGAGAATTTCGCATCAACCCATTTGAAATATTTGCATTTCAAGCCTTCTCTATACTTGGCGTGTGACATTCCGAATTTTGGCCCATTTTGGGATTTATAAAACGTGTAATTAAATCGATTGCTTTTATAATGGAATCTAGCCCAAAAACTTATCACTCTCGGGTTCTTGTTTTTAAAATAGAGATTTTGCTAGAATCGCACTTGATCGAATTTGGCGTTATTTAGACCCGAACTTGGCGATCGATTTTCGGGAGTTTAGAGATTTAAATAAATTGGACGGTGTCGATATTATTGTGGCCAGCGTCAAGATTATCGGGGAATAGTGAGAAAGTAAAATTTTGACGGGTGTGAATTTGGACTAGTAGACCTCCCTCGTAGTGTGTTTTAAGTTATTTTATTTTGGCATTTTGTCCTATATTATTATTTGGATTTTTGTGGACTCTTAGATCTTTTTTTTGAATTTGAATCGTGACCGTTAGATCGATTTTTAGTTTGAACCGTGTCCGTTGGATCGGCTCGAAAATAAAAATTAGCTTTTTTTGTTCTCTCTCCTCTCTCCTCTCTCCTCCGCCGCGTCGCTCTCTCTCTCCTCATTCGTTTGCCCCTCCCTCTTTCTCTCTTTCTCTCTCTCTCTCTCTCTCTCTCTCTCTTCCTCTCTCTCTTTCCCTCTTTGGCCGCCCATGTCTTCCATGCAGGGCGTCCATCCTGTCGGACCACTTCCCCATTTTTCCACTCCCTCTCTCTCTCCTTCTTTTTCCTCTTTTTCTTCCTTTTCTCTTTATTCTTTCTTCTCTTTTCCTTCTTCCTCCTTGGCCATACTAGTTACGCCTCTATTACGCCCGCCCGCCCGTTTATGCCAACCGTCCCGTCATCCGCCTCGCGCCGCGCCGTAGCTTGACCGAGCTGTTTGCCGCGCCCGGCCCGCTGCTGATCTCATTGGCCGCCCCGTCACTTGGTCACACCTCTCTCTCCCCGACTTTTGTAAATCTCCGTAGCTCCTCGCCTTTGCCCAAGCGCCTCTCCGCAACGCTAGAAGCGCGCGAGTGCTCCTCAGCGGTATCCGCTGCGCGCCGCCCTCGGCCAAGCGTCCTCTTACATCGCCCAGCAGCACCAGCTCAGCGCTACTTCGTCATAACCCGGCCCGCCCCGAGCCTACCCGGCGGCTCCGTCTGGCCACTTTCGCCAGCTTACCGCCCGCCCGGCCGATCCGCAGCCATGTGGCCCATGTGGCGGTTCACGCCCTCTCCCTCGGCCCGATCTCTCTCTCTCTCTCTCTCTCTCTCTCTCCCTCACCCCCCCCGGTGACCTCTCCCTCTTCAACGTGCCCGGCCCAGTCAGCCCGCCTCGACCAGCCGGCCCGTTCAACCCGACCGTCGCCAGCGTGACCAAGTCCCAAACCCGCCCATGCCCATGCCCACCCACCCGTGCTGGCGCGCCTGGCCCGTGCCCCCGCCCGCGCTGGTTGCCGCCCATGCCCATCGTGTGTGCCTAGTTCGGCCTTTTTTTGCGGCCATTTTAGGCCCGAGTCGACTTTTCCCGAGCCAAACTTAGGTAAGTGACTTCCTAAACCCTACCTAGTATTTTGGGTATTTTATTGACTTGTCTCGGGTTTAGAACGGCTAGGCGTGTTTTAATTTAATTATATTATGTTATAATTGTGCTATTTGAGTTGGCTTAAATATTATACTTGATTTGGGTGATTGTGCGTGGCCGACTTGAACGTCGGGTTTGTGGATTGAGGTGGCTGGTGAATTTGGACTGAGTTGTGAATATGAGTTGTTTGATGTAATTAGCGTGAAATTGATCGAATTGAGTGGCGACATGCTTGCTGTTGATTTTAAGCCCGGATTGATCGGAAGGCTACGGACTTGGGACGTGTTGACGGCGGTCCGTGTGAAGGCATGAATGGCCAATGTGCCAATTAGATGCGGGCTTGAGACGTGTTGACGGTGGCCCGTTAAAGGTGTGTTGGACCGGGACGTGTTTACGTCGGTCATTGGAATTGCTTGAATAGTGTAGCTTGGGACGTGTTGATGGCGGCCATTGGAATTGATTGAATGGTATGGCTTGGGACATATTAACGGGTGGCCATTGAAATTGATCGAATTGTGTGGCTTGTGTACCGTGAAACCGGACTTGAGGCGTGTTGACAAAGTGGTTCGAGAGAGGAAAGTTGGTTGGACATGTATGTGCGATGTGATTGATTGGATTGGCTAAATGTCGTGTGGTTGCTTGGCTGGATTGGTTGAATGCACGGTGGGAATGTGTGTGCCGGTGATTGTGATATGGTGGCGAACCTGTGTGTGTGTACCAGGTGATTGTGATATGGTGGTGAACTATTCTTGCATTATTGTGTTTGGATTAATATGCAGGGTTGGCTCGTGATTCAAAGGCGAGGTAAGCTTGTCGTGTGAAATGGGTTGTGTTATCTGCGATTCTCATGTTAGACTTGTCTAGAGTAATGTATTAGTCTAGGTGGGGTATAGGGTGTTGCTTATTAAAACTCGTTCTCACGGTTTATTATATAACCATTTTCAGATCTCCGTCCTTGAACATGGCACCACTTAGGTGTTTTGGGGTCTCCATGCATATGGTGCATGAGGATAACGAGTACTAGAGTCCGAATCTGGGTGAATCCTATATTAGGCATTGCACTTATGTTTTGCGTAGATGTAGGAAGAGATGAGCTAGAGTGCCATGACTACTTGGCGTGGACCCATAGGGTCGGGTTGGAGAACTCGGGGGCCAATTCGAGGGTTTTGAAGGGTCGCAAAGACACACTAATGAGAATGCGGTCAATTAGGAGCCACAGGACAAGTTAAGCTCCCAATGGTGAGGTATCAAATCCCGCCGAGTTCTCCCGTGAACTCCGGTCCAAGACCGACACCGTCCCGAGCTTGAACCCGAGCTAGTATCGGAACCGAGCCCGAGCCCAAAGAGGAGCCCATGGTCACGAAAGGGAGAGAGGAGGAGGAGAACCCGATCGAGATTGACTCGGGACTCGTCAGTCGAATCCTCGTGGATCCGATCCGGATTGGGCACCGTAGGGACATTTAGGAGTAGGGCCGGGAGACCTTTTTGGTAGAGTCCCGTTTTGTCTTTGTCGGTAGTCTACCGAGCCACCTGTTCCTTTTTATGACGAAGATGGATTTAACCCTAGCGACCTAATATATGAATGTTGTGAATTCAAGTTAATGTTATGTGTTTATTAAATTACGTTTGTTCTATCCCCTTGTCATATTTTATTGTCTGGGTTGTTTCATTTCGCCCGCTTGCATAGTTCTTTTGGGTCGACGACGGCGTCCTGGGACGTCGCGTTCATTATGACCGTCGGAGGGGGGTGTCGCGAGCCTGTTAGGGTTCGGGCGTGACATGCCCTGGTTGATTTGGTATCGAGCAAGGTCAACTCGATCCAAGACGGTCGAAACACGGAGTGATAAGAAGCGATGATTTTGGGATAGCCGCTTAGGAGACTCGCGTGCTATCGTATCCCGATAGTGTGATTGTGGTTCTTTGCTTGAAATTATGCAATAATATATGAGGTGCAGTGCATCAGGACTTGAGGTAAGTGCACGAAAACCCGGTTGGTTGTGATTGAGTGATGTTGTGATTGATTTGTTTGTTTAGTGAATTTTGTTGCGATGCACGCCTGCCTGGGCGAAACTGGTATAGTTGGCCTAGGTTTCTAATTCCTACGTGGAATTTAGCGGTGAGCATTTGTGAGAATCGATGGAAGTTGAGCGGTCGAGGTCAAGGTAGAGGTTGAGGTCGAGGTCGTGTAGCCTTACAAGCTAGAGTAGTGGGGGATCCTAGATTAGATGAAATGTGGAGGGTACTTGAGGAAGTAGGATTATTATCGTAGACAGACCGGGAAAGGAGCGCTACTATCGCCGCTGCTGCAAATACCAAGAGGTCATTAGGAATAATGGGAATCGGGGGAAATGTGTGATTGATGGAGATCCGGGTATGAAGCGAGTAAATATGATCAAGCCGATGTCCAAGCTAGTAGAATGGTTCTTTGAGGCTGAAACCTCAAAGTTTGATGGGAGAGGTGACCCCGAGGCTGCACCAATGTGGGTAGAGAAGCTAGAGAAAGCTTTTGAGGTCTTTGGGGTGTCTTGAGGAAGAGAAGGTAACGCTAGCGCCTACCAACTTCGAATAATACAAGTGATTGGTGGAGGGCCATCGTGGGGTCAAGTGTTCCCCACCGGTTGCTCGCCTCCCGAATTGGGTTGTCTTCACTGAGACCTTCAATGGTAAATACTTCTCGGAAAGTGCTCGAGAGCAGAAATTGGCGGAGTTTATGAGACTTCGATAGGGTCAGTCGTTAGTGGATCAAGATGAGGCCAAGTTTGCGGATTGTCCAAATTTGCCCCTAGGATGGTGGAGGATCCAACGGACAAAGCTAGGAGGTTCCGAGATGGGCTGAAGCCGGATCTTCATAGTCAGATGATCTCCTTGAACTTGAGAAGCTATAACGAAATATATGAAAGGGCTTAGGCAATCGAACGAGATCAAGTGGATCGAGTTGCCGCCTCGATCGCGGGTACGCCCCTGCTAGGGACAACCGGCCAATTTGGGAAAAGACCCATGATGGGAAATAGTCACTTCCCCCCGCCACTGAGGAATATTGGAAAGCCAAACCCGTTATCAAAACGCCTCCGTAGGTTATGTGGAGGAAGACATGGAAATGGGCCTTGCTTGAATAGGGGAAAGCATATTTTATGTGTGGGTGGGAGGGGCCATCGATGAAAGACTGCCCCAACAATAGATAAAGCTGGGCACACCTTTGCCGCCGCCTACCCGGAATGGAAACTAATTTAGAGCTATCCAATTGGTAAATCGTAGTAGGTCACGCCCGAGGAAGGGTGTATGCAATGGCAAGGAAGGAAGTACAGACACGACTGGGCGTGGTCACAGTCTGATCCCTCTCTCGTGATCATGCTGCATATGCCTTGTTTGATCCGGGGTGTCGCATTCATTTATTTACAGCGATTCGTTGAATTATCCGGGATTGAGCCAAAATCGCTTGATGTTATCTTTGTGTGTTACTACTCCGTTGAATGATAAAGTGCTAATTGCTTTAGAATGTCCCGATTATAAGATAGTGATTGGCGATAGGGAAGGGAGGATAGATTTAGTGGTATTATGTATACATGACTTTGATGTGATTATCGGTATGGATCTGGTTAGTCAAAATGTAAAAGCTGTTATGGACTATAGTAATAAGGTGATCTAATTTAATCTGTTGGACATCCTAGATTTGAGTTTGTGGGAAACCGGGAGGAACCTCGATCCCTTGGATTTAAATCGCTCGAGGTATCGAAGCTGTTAGATGAGGGGTGCCAAGGATTTCGGCAAATGTAATTGATTCGACGGCTGGAGAGCCGAGGCTGGAGGACATAGCCGTGGTGTGCAATTTTCCGATGTCTTTTCTCGTAAATTGCCGGGACTACCACCGATAGAGAAGTGGAGTTTACGATTGAGTTAGCCCTAGGGCCAAAACCGATCTCGAAAGCACCCTATAGGATGTCGCTATCGGAGTTGAAAGAATTAAAGGTCCAAATACAAGAGTTATTGGATAAAGGCTTCATTAGTCCTCATGCATCTCCATGGGGAGCACCCAGTTTTATTCGTAAGGAAAAGGATGGATCATTGAGATTGTGCATTGACTACGCACAACCCAACTAGGTGACTATTAAGAATAAGTACCCATTGCCAAGGATTGATAACCTATTTAACCAGATTTGTAAGGGGCGCCAAGTTTTCTAAGATCGATCTGAGGACTAGCTATCATCAATTGAGGATCAAGAAGGAGGACGTGCCGAAGTCGGCATTTAGGACGAGGTATGGACACTATGAGTTTACGGTGATGCTGTTTGGACTAACGAACGCCCTGCAGCCTTTATGGATTTAATGAATCGGGTATTCAAGGAATTTTTGGATCAGTTCGTGATTGTGTTTATAGATGATATTTTGGTGTACTCGAAGAGTTCCACGAAACACGAGGTACATTTGGAAAAGGTTCTCACGGACCTTAAAGGAACATGCGCTCTACGTTAAGTTCAGTAAGTGCGAATTCTGGCTTCATCGAGTGGCATTCTTAGGACATGTGGTATCCGGAGAAGGAATTGCAGTGGACCCGGCGAAAATTGAAGCCGTCGTGAATTGACCAAGGCCGACAACGATGAATCAAGTTTGGAGCTTTTTGGGTTTAGTAGGGTATTACAGACGCGGCTTGAAAAAAAATTTTCGGTATTAGCGATGCTATTGATGTGGTTACTAAAGAAGGAGACGAAGTTTGAATGGACGAAAAAGTGCGAAAGGAGTTTCCAAGAATTAAAATAGAGGTTACCGACCGGCGCCCGATTGCTAACGATCCCGTCAAGTCCGGGAGGATATGAGATTTACTGATGATGCGTCGTTAAAGGGATCGGGATGCGTGTTAATGCAACACGGAAAAGTAGTAGCATACGCATCGCGGCAATTGAGACCATATGAGCAGAATTATCCGACATATGACTTGGAGTTGGCTGCAATTATTTTCGCTCTTAAGATTTGGAGGCACTACCCGTGTGGGGAGAAATTTCAAATTTATACGGACCATCAAAGTCTAAGGTACTTGTTTTCTCAAAAGGAATTAAATATGAGACAGCGTCGTTGGATGGAACTCCTTAAGGACTATGATTGCGATATTATGTATCACCCTGGAAAAGCTAATAAGGTAGCAGATGCACTGAGTCGGAAATCGAGCATCGCGCATATGATGGTCAAGGAGTGGACTCTGTTGGAGGGAGTTCGGGATTCGAGATTTAAGTTTGAAGTAAGTCATGTCTCGAGTCTGCTTGCCGCATTGAGGATTGAACCGTAAATACATACTAAGATTAAGGCTCTATAATCGATGCACGGAGATTCGGAAGATTTTGAGTATGGATGCCACGAAAAAGGAAATCGGATTTTCAGGTATCCGAGGATGGGATTCTAAAGTTCCGTGGGCGGTTATGTGTACCCAGTGATGCAGAACTGAAGGAAGAGATTTTGTCTGAAGCACACCGTAGCACTTACAGTATTCACCGGGGAGTACGAAAATGTATCAAATTTACGGCATATTATTGGTAGAACGGCATGAAAGTGGGCGTGGCCAAGCATGCGGGCTAAGTGTTTAACGTGCCAACAAGTGAAGACACAACATTGCAAGCCAGGTGGAATATTGCAGCCATTGGAAATTCCAGTGGAAATGGGAACACATCACAATGGACTTTATAATGGGATTACCTAGAAGTTAAAGGGGTCATGATTTGATTTGGGTGATAGTTGATCGGTTGATGAAGTCAGCACATTTTTACCAGTCGAAAGGATTTCGCTTTGGAAAGGTATGCCGATTTGTATCGCGACATATAGTCTATCTCCATGGAGCACTAGTGACGATCACTTGCATCCGTGATTCTAAATTTATGCCGCCTTTTGAAAAAGTCTTCATACGGCATTAGGAACGAAGTTGCAGTTTAGCACAACCTATCATCCCAGACGGATGGCCGTCTAAAAGGACGATTCGGACTTTGAAAGACATGTTGCGAGCATGTGTTTTGGATTTTAAGGGTGGCTGGGAGGAACAGTTGCATTTGGTTGAATTCGCCTACAACAATAGCTATCAGCAGTCGATCGAATGGCACCGTTTGAAGCATTATACGGCAGAGCCTGGAGAACACCGATTTGTTGGGATGAAGTTGGTGAGAGGAGCATTACGGGTCAAGAGTTAGTGCAACAGTGATAGAGATAGTCAAGGTTATTCGGGACGGACTTAAAACCGCAGAGCCGCCAAAAAGAATTATTCAAACCGAGAGGCGTAGGCCTTTGAATTTCAAGTAGAGGATCACGTATTCCTCAAAGTGTCGCCGATGAGAGGATTGTCACGATTTGGTAAGAAAGGAAAATTGAGCCCGAGATACGTGGGTCCATTCAAGGTCTTAGAGAGAACAGTACCTTGGCTTATCGTCTCGTTACTCTTTGCCAAATTTATCTCATGTTCATAATGTGTTTCACGTGTCTATGTTGAGGAAGTACGAACGGACCCAATCCACGTGCTGAACTATGAAGAAATAGACGTGGATGACAGGGTGTCGTACGTGGAAAAGCCAGTTCGGATCGAGGACAGAATAGAAAGAGTGTTGTGGAACAAGAAAATTCCGATGGTCAAGGTAATTTGGGAACACCATGGGACCGAAGGTGCGACGTGGGAAAGTGAAGAGTTGATGCGACACCAGTATCCCTATTGTTTGAATAGTTGGGTTGGATTGTAAATTTCGAGGACGAAATTTTTGTAAGGGGGAAGAGTTGTGACATTCCGAATTTTTGCCCATTTTGGGATTTATAAAAGCGTGTAATTAAATCGATTAAACTTATAATGGAATCTCGCTCGAAAACTTATCACTCTCGGGTTCTTATTTTTAAAATAGAGATTTTGCTAGAATCGTACTCGATCGAATTTGACCGTTATTTAGACCCCGAACTTGGCGATCGATTTTCGGGAGTTTCGGGACGAAATAAATTGGACCATATCGATATTATTATGGCTAGCATCGAGATTATCGGGAATAGTGAAAAAGTGAAATTTTGACCGAAAGTCACAATTTGGACTAGTAGACCTTCCTCATAGTGTGTTTTGAATTATTTTATTTTGACCTTTTATCCTATATTATTATTTGGGATTTTTTGTGGACTATTAGATCTTTTTCCTAATTTGAATCGTGACCGTTAGATTGATTTTTAGTTTGAGCAGTGTCCGTTGGATCGTGCTCAAAACGAAAATTTACTTTTTGTTCTCTCTCCTCTCTCCTCCGCCGTGTCGCTCTCTCTCTCCTCATTCGTCTGCCCCCTCCCTCCCTCTCTCTCTCTCTCTCTCTCTCTCTCTCTCTCTCTCTCTCTCTCTCTCTCTCTCTTCCTCTCTCTTTTTCCCCCCCCTTTTGGCTGCGCGTCTTCCATGAGGGGGCGTCCATCCTGTCAGACCACTTCCCCGTGACCACTCCCTCTCTCTCTCCTTCTTTTTCCTCTTTTCTTCCTTTTTCTCTTTCTTCTTTCTTCTCCTTTCCTTCTTCCTCCTTGGCCCGATTGTTACGCCTTTGTTACGCCCACCCCGACCAATGTCGCCCGACCGCCCGTCATCTACCTCGCGCCGCCGTAGCCCGATCGAGTTGCACCTTTGCACCTTGACCGCCCTCTGATCCGTCGGTGCCCGTCACCTGATGCACCCTCTCTTTCCCCAGGCTTCCGTACATCTCCATGACTCCTCTGCCTCCGCTTTGGCGCCCTCCACCAACCAGTGCCCCGTCCTCCTCCTCGCTATCGCCCGCGCCACGCGCCATCGGCCCGACCACTCCCCTCGGTAAACCGTCCTCTGGTAAGTGACATCCTAAACCCTACCTAGTATTTTAGGTATTTTATTGACTTGTCTCGGGTTTAGAACAGCTAGGGCGTGTTTTTTAATTTAATTATATTATGTTATAATTTTGCTATTTGAGTTGGATTAAATATTATGCTTAATTTGGGTGATTGTGCGTGGCCGACTTGAGCGTCGGGTTTGTAGATTGAGGTGGCGGTGTGAATTTGGATTGAGTTGTGAATATGGGTTGTTTGATGTAATTAGCGTGAAATTGATCAAATTGAGTGGTGTATGCTTGCTGTTGATTTTAAGCCCGGATTGATCGGAGGGCTACGGACTTGGGACGTGTTGATGGCGGTCCGTGTGAAGGCGTGAATGGCCAATGTGCCAATTGGATACGGGCTTAAGACGTGTTGACGGTGGCCCGTTAAAGGTGTGTTGGACGGGGCGTGTTTCGTCGGTCATTGGAATTGCTTGAATAGTGTGGCTTGGGGCGTGTTGATGGCGGCCATTGGAATTGATTGAATGGTATGGCTTGGGACGTGTTGACGACCATTGGAATTGATCGAATTGTGTAACTTGTGTGCCCGTTGAGACCGGACTTGAGATGTGTTGATAGTGGTCCGAGAGAGGAAATTTGGTTGGACATGTGTATGCGATGTGACCGATTGGATTGGCTAAATGTACGTATGGTTGCTTGGCTGGATTGGTTGAATCACGAGTGGGAATGTGTGTGCCAGTGATTGTGATATGGTGGCGAATCGTGTGTACCAGGTGATTGTGATATGGTGGTGAACTATTCTTGCATTACATGATTGGACTAATATGTAGGGTTGGCTCGTGATTCGAGGTGAGGTAAGCTTGTCATGTGAAATTGATTGTGTTGTTTGGTGATTCGCATATTAGACTTGTCTGGCTACGCATTAGCCTAGGTGAGGTATAGGGTGTTGCTTATTGAGACTCGTTTTCAAGGTTATTATATAACCATTTTCAGATCTCCGCTCTTGAGCATGGCGCCACCTAGGCGTTTTGGGGTTCTCATGTGTATGGTGCATAAAGATAACGAGTATCCGTGTCCGAATTCCGGATGAGGCATATATTAGGCATCGCACTTGTGTTTGGGTAGATGTAGGGCGGGATGAGCCGGAGCGCCATGACTACTTGGCGGGACCCATAGGGTCGGGTTGGTGAACTGCAGCCAATCCGAGGTTTTTTGAAGGTTGGGGCGCACTAATGAGAATGCGGTCAATTGGGAGCCACAGGACAAGTTCGCTCCAGACGGTGAGGTGTTAGATCTCGACAGGTCACGGTGAACCCCAGTCCAGTGCGAATACACCTATCCCCGAGCTCAACCCGAGCTAGTCACGGGAATCGGAGCCCCAGCCTCAAGAGGAGCCCATGGCGATCGAGCAGGGAGAGGAGGAGGAGAACCCGATCGAGATTGACTCGGACTCAGAGTCAGAATCCTCAGGGTCCGATCCGGATTGGGCACCGTAAGGACATTTAGGAGTAGGGCCAGGAGGCCTTTTTGGTAGAGTCCCGTTTTGTGCTGTCGGTAGTCTACCTAGCCACCTGTTCCTTTTTTATGACGAAGGTGGATTTAACCCTAGCGGCCTAATGTATGAATGTTGTGAATTCAAGTTAATGTTATGTGTTTATTAAATTACGTTTGTTCTATCCCTTTGTCATATTTTATTATTTGGGTTGTTTTATTTTGCTTCCGCTTGCGTAGTTCGTTTGGGTCGACGACGCGTCCTAGGACGTCGCGTTCATTACGACCGTCGAAGGGGTGTCGCGAGCCCGTTGGGGTTCGGGGCGTGACATGGCGCAACCATTAAATCTTCTTTTCGGGATTCAACCGAGTCCAAGATGTTCTTATTGGACTCGGTAACTCGCAAAAAACAGTAACATTCGGCCTCTTGTTCGCTTTGTTGAAGCGAATTTGAGTCGCCACCAAGCTGCTGCTCTCCATTTGCAAGATTGAGCTCATAACTATGAGCGAATCAAAATAGGGTTTCAATTGGGGAGAAGATAGCTTGTTAGGGTTTGCAAATTGAGAGATTCTCTCAATTTGGGGATTTAGGGTTCTTATTTGGGGAAGAGCACAAAACTACGTCATTTTAGGGATGGGATCTTGACTGGACTCTCCGGCAGTCACATCGGCTTAAGAAACTAATTAAAAAGGCCACGTCGGTTCCGGCCAAACTAATCGGAGTTGGCACTGAAATGAGCGTTTTCAAAAATTTGGCATAAGTGATCCAAATGAAACTTTTTAGCACTAAAGTGAGCGCCCGTACACAAGTTTTGGCACTTCTGCTGTTCTTCTCCCCAAAAGAAATCTATCTTTCGTGTTTAGAAAATTAACTTCGAGGCCTCCTATAAGAACTTATAGAATCCACTAAATTAAGAAAACTATGATGAGGGGGCTTAATTATACAATTATTAAATCCAAGTAGATAAAAACAAAATGTTTTGCGTAATTTGGTATACTAAAAGGTTTTACTAAAATGACATTTAATCAAGTACTTAAGCCGAAGAATATTTCCCCTTTCCTTCAATGCCTCTCTACACCCACCTGTCATTTTCTCTCCCTCCCTCTCTCCCCCATTTAAGGCAAGTTGGTGAATGAGCTCCTCCCGCAGAGACTGAGAAATCACAAGGTGAGAGTAATCTATAATGAGAACATATGAAATTATAGATTTGATCAAGCATATGCACATGAAGAAATTTCGAGATCATAGATTGATCTATACAAGGAAATAATGAATTATTACTACAGTACACATGTATCTTTCAACAATAGGCTATTATGTCATATTAATAGACCTCTTAGTGAAGCATTAGTAGCAAAGTTATCAACCTAAGATGTCTTATAACTTGGTTTCGCAGTTCCTAAAGTTGACCATTTGAGGAAAGTTATCCAAAAATTCCTAAAATTATTATATGAATGTCAATTCAATTCTAAACTTTTCATTTGGCCAATGTAGTCTTAAACCTTTTAATGATTTTTCAATATAATTTATCTTATTTAAATTCTCAGAAAACTGCTAATGTGACAGTCTCAGACATCGGTGCCATGCGTCATAGCCGGCATTCTAATGTGGACCACTTTGAATTTTTCTGAATTTTTCTGTTGCTGTTATCTTCAACCTTAGAATAAACATTGAAATCCAGATCTGGGTTTGGGATTTTCTAATATAAATTTTTTTTAATGATTTTTCTTGCTCCTTGTTTTATGTTTGTTTTTCGCTGTTGACGTGGGCATGGCCGGTTTGGATTTAGGCACTGCTTCTCGGTTCCACCTCCACCAGCAGCTTTAGAGACCCGATTTACGCCTCCATAGCCAACAACCCCAATTCAAAGATCATGACGCAGTCAGCGACAACCACAACCATCAATTCTCCAGTGGCGACCATCATGATGAGGCGGTGCGCCAAACCCTAGAGCTTGGCGTGATCGACTGGCCATGGCACCGGCGACATCGTGCCCCCCAGAGCCAAGAAGAAGCCAAAGCCATCGGTGCTCATGACCTGGTATAGCACCAATAGCCTCAGGGCCCCGCTTGTCAAAGTTAGGAACGAGTACGACATCTTCGACTCCATCGCTACCTATGCCGCAGTGGTAGTGGGGAATCTGCATGCTGTGCGGGACCGGCACAGTTGGCAGCCAGCCACAGCCGGATCCATAGTGACGCTCCATGGGCGGTTTGGGATTCTTTCGCTATCTGGCTCTTTCTTGCCCCCACCAGCTCCATGGGCGGTTCGGGACCACGAGCTTGATGATATTCCTGGTGGAGGTCAAGTCGTGGGGAGCATGGTCGGCAAGCTCATTGTGGCTGGGCCGGTCATCGTTGTTGCTATGTCGTTCACTAATATCGCGTACGAGAGATTGCCGCTAGAAGAGGAAGGGCACATCCAAATGCCGGCCATGGCAGCGCCACGACTGGTGGGCAGAACTCATTTCCGAATCCGTCTTCTGGGATTCGTTCTGCAATTGTCACTCGGTAACATGGCCAACCGTTATAGCAATACTGTGCAGCACCCAGTTGATGAGTGGAGTGGAAATTCAGGTCCTCATCCTCCATTTCGAGAGAAAATGCAAATAAAAAAAAAAAAAGATGTGAGTTATTTCAAGCTGCAGTGTGATCTTCAATAGGGAAAGTTGACGATGAATGGTAAAATTAAAGAAAGAAAAAACGAGAAAAACGAGAAAAAAAAAAAAAAAAAATTAGAAGATGAAACACTCACGACTCAAGGAAGAGAAGGAGACAAATATGCCTTTTTCTTTTTATTTCACCTTATTTCATATTATTAGAAATGATCCAGGACTTGCCTTTATATAAACTTATTGCATGACACTTACTCTTAAATCACTCATAAATATATCTAATATTAGAGATAGATTCCTGGAATTTACAAAACATTAAACTAAGCATAAAAACATGGACACTCATCAAAATGATTAGCCACCGACGCATCTTTGCCAATCTCAAAGTGAAACAGATGCCGCATCAAGTAGGCCTTGTTGATTGTAGATGGCTTTTGGTACATGTTCGACAAGGCATTCATCAACTCCACAATGGTATTCTCTTTCATGATGTTAAATGCAACATTACAAACCAACATTAGCCAAATTACACCTAACACTTGTCTATCCAGCAAATTCCAATGAGCTCCCTTCATAGACTCGGGTTTCTTCCTAGATAAAGGTAAGTGTAGATTCCTCCGATACAAGTAATGCTCAATTCGAATCTTTTCGAAAACCAAAATCATTTCTATCAAATCTGTCGATTTTCATTTTTTACTTCTTCTATTACCATCAATTCGCTTCAACTCAATCAAGTTCGACCATGATATCCATTGTTGCGAAAACAAGCGATTGAACAATATAATAAATAGAACAAAGAAATAAATTGAATATCAAATTTACATGGTTTGGTCGGTATGACCTATGTTCATAGAGAGCAATACAGATTCCACTATAGGTCAAGCGATATAACGGAAATTACAACCACACTCGAGATACTCAAACACTCATATTGTTTCCCAACCCCTAATTATGCTTAATAACTCACACAGCGTTTATCCCTCACAATTTCTCATGAAATAATCTCTTAATCTCACAGAGCAATTAAACAAAATCTTGCCTACAAAATTTGATTGGCTTCAACACTTACAAATTGCTTCAGAGTTTTATTTACGAAGAAGCAACATCTTGGATATTCTTCACAGAGAAGACTCACTTCTTGTATAGAAAAGAATAGGATTCAAAATATGAAAGCTTCTCAAACTGGGAAATATACTCAAACTAGGAAACTTCCTACTTGGATCAAATTTCCTTTACTAGTTCAAACTCAAGACATGTCTTTAACACATCTCATGCAGAATGGACATACTAGAGAGATTAGGATATGATTAGTTTTCTAATTGTACGATCAAACTTAAGATTGTAAAATGTGCTCTGATTGGTGCATTTGGTATAATAACTAGCGCTTTCGTTGTAGTTAATTTAAAAAAAGAAGCTCCGGTTCAGACTTAAATTGAGCCAGTTTTAATCCATTACTAAGCCAAGTGGAATATTAAAAAATTTATTGTTCTCCTGTGTTGAATTTCTCTTGCCTTGATTGGTCAGGATCGTTGATTAGTTTGTAATGTAAATAATTTGATAATTTATTTTAATTTATTGGTACCATCTGGATAATAAACAAAGATGAGAACATATTCACTTATTATCTGTTCAAAAGTTCAATAGCTTAGACACAAGAGTAGATTGTTTATATGAAACTTGTGTTTAACCCTTGGAGAACATATAAGATGAATATATTCCCTCGTAATTGTCATTTTAAGAGCTAATTAATAAAATTCAAGTTTTGACCAAAAAAAAAAAAAAAAATAAAATTCAAGTTCATTCCTTATTCTAAGTCTGCATACAAACCATATATAGATGATATAAAAGACAAAGAAATTTGCCTTGGACTTATCATTTTAAAAGCCAATCATAAGACAAATAAGAGGACATTCATTCTTATTTTGTGACTTATAAATAGAAATCAATTCAAAAATAAACAATCTTCGGTCCATGTATCACACGGGTCTTCCATTCGTTCGGATGTGTATACTTACATACATTCAATGGTTGATATTCTATGAGAACTATATACATATATACGCACACATTATATGATCTTGATAGAGCATTGTTAAGACTTTTTGAAATATTATAGAAAATAGACATCTATTACATCACAAGCACCTTCTAGCGTCACTTCTAATCTATATATAAGGGGTCTGTACCCTTAATAATCATTAACTATTATCCCACTACATATTTACCACAAACTAATTTTCATCTCACAAAAAAAAAAAAAAAATCTCAAATTAGTACCTCTGACCCAAATCTACCATTTGTTTCCAGCCAATATCTCGTTAAAATCAATATGTGACAACACATGTAGTAGACAAATGCAAGACAAATCTGACGTGGATAATGACAAATTTGATGTGGAAAATTCACGTGTGTTCACAACATATGCATCTTAATAGAGGGTGGATTTGGGTTAGGATGTACCGTTTTCGGATTTTTTTTGTGAAAAGAAAATTAGTTTGGGATAAACATATATGGGGATTTTTGTTTTTAAATGGTATTAACCCATATATAGTGGAGTAGTACTCGCGTGCGTTAAACCAAGTGACACATTCATGCACAAGCTTTATCTATTAATTTATTTCTAAAACATTGGATTTTGATCTAGCATTATTATTAATTTGCATCAATTTACCACTAAGATGGTTGTCATAAGTTTAATTCACGTCATGAGCAAACTTGGAGTGACATGTGCTGCATTACCAAGTTATGATGGATTTGTGTGAAAAGACTCATCGGTTTGCAAGTTACAAGATATGCAGGATAGGTTCAAGGTTCCAAAAATTAAAATCCTGTTTTGATTTAGTAGATTCCAGATTCCAGGTAGGTGGAACTTGGAATTTGAAGCGTTAAACAAATTTTTTATGTTTTTTCTCGATCCATGTCTTCTCATGATTATGTGGCGTTTCATGGCATTAGATGATGAGTGTATAATATGAAACTACTAGTTTGAGTTTTCATTTTATGACTTGTTAATATTTCATATTCTTCGTGTCTCTAAATATAAGTTATGACCAATGGATCGTAGCAGTAAGTGGTGATTATTAAAGATGATAATTTATTACAATTGTTCAATTAATAATACAGATGGAACTTAGATAAACCTTGGAACATGTGACAGGGTAGGTTTTAGGTTCCAAAGTATGTAAGGTAGGCTCCATGTTCAAAAAATGAAGAACTTGTTCCCATGGATAGGTTTCAAGTTCCAGGTGAAACCTGTGCAAAATCTAGAACTACTCAACCTAATCGCAATGACGGGCTCGCCAATTTCGACCCTTCTAGTAACAAGTGTTGCAAAGAAATTATAGCTCTAACCAAACATTTGTAGAGGGTGTGGGACCATTTAAAATAACGCTCAAAAGGGGTCATTTGAGTTAGTTCCCCAACTTGTAAAAAATAAAATGCAGAAATTTGATGTTGGGACAATTCCGCCAATATTTTCTGGAACTTATACTAATTATCAAAATATAAAGAACTTTGTCAAATTCATTCGAGTCTTCAAACTTGCATGGAAAACAAAGCGAGGACTTTTTTAGCTTCATCTATTTTCCTCCTCCTATTTTTATAAATTTTTTTAATCATGTCCCTTGCCAAATCTTAAATCGTTGACGTGGATAATTTTTTTTTTTTAAATGAACGTCGAGGTGGAACTCACCTTGTGAAACATAAAAAAAAAAAAAAGAAAATAAGAATCCTAGAATCCTCTCTCTCTCTCTCTCTCTCTCCACGCGTTAAAGGAGGCGCTCAAGCCTCTGTCCTTCATCCTCTTTTACCGACTCTAACTTTTCCTTTGAGATTGAGGTCGATCATGGCCGAGTAAGCCTCTCCATCGAGATCATGGTCGGCTACGGAGGATCTAGGGCCATTAGCCACTCCAGACAAAACTCACAATGTCATGGGAGCTCTGGTTAAGAGCTCGAATGGCCGTCATAGGCTCTAGTTCAGAGCTCGAATGGCAGTCGCTAGCTCAGGCAGCGGGGATGGAGCCAAAAGAAACTGTACTTGTTCGTGTCTAAGCCGAAGGCAAAAAGGAGCCAAAAAGAGAAAAAGGACGGGTTCCAGGGTTAACAGGCAAACCGCCTTGACAAGACCTATCAAATCTAGAACCGATTACACCTAATTTTAAAGTTTTATTTTCTTTTTAACAAACAATGTAAAGCAATTGCAGAATAAACGGCGCATGGTTTTCACCTCCACCTGTTAGGAATCAATGAACCTGAACCTAGGTGTAGAAAGAGGAATGCGAGCATGACATTCAAATGAGAAGTGCTCAATGAGTACCAAAAATCTCCCTCGCAAATTTTTTTTGCTTTCTTGCCGATTCGACAAGGTCACTTGAGGGTATAAATTGTAATACTTTGTGGGATTAATGCCACTTATTCTAAAAGTTTAAACTATTAAATAGATATGTGGTTTAATATTTAAATATTTTAATATCATGACCTACCCCAGAGCTAAATTTTACCTAATACTAAAGCATGGAAAATATATAATTAGGGATACAAATAAGAGGTCTGAAAATATTTAAACTCAATATCTCATACTCTGATTCCATATGACATGATCAATTGTAATTTGATACTTAAATATTCTAACATAAATAAACCAACTGCGCACTTGTATATGTGTTTAGCATGTACCTTCCTGAAAATCTTCTGGAAGCAAACTAGAAGAACCTTTTTCCCAGGAGCTAGATTTGGTTGAGGAGGCAAGATTTTTAGGGAGCTCGTCAATGCTCGAATCGTACTTGTCGGTCTTGTGAGCTGAGTGATGAGCTCAACACCTCTTCTCAGAAGCTTGGCATGGCGATACACTTGACAGTTGTATGCTGCATAACACAGCATCTCCACCCAGATGCTGCTGATGATCTCCCAATTGTTGTCCATCGTCCTCAGGTCGGCCACGAGCTTCTGCACCTCCGACAACACGTGCCAATCACGAGTGATCCTCGTCTCCTTACTTGGTTTGACAGGGGGTGGGATATCTCCATCCGGCGACGACAGTATGCTAATTGCCTCTTTCTCGTCTCGGTACCTCAAGAAAGCCCTCAATGTGCAACAAGCGTACTCCAGCGTGATGTCGGCAGTGGTGAGGGACACCATGTAAGGACGCAAAGCAAGGAGGTATATCATGTAATCTGATCGGGTTTGCTTCCTCTACAAGCATCGCTGTTCTCACTATCCAATTTGTGCAGGATTTCCGTCGCGATGTGCCAGATAATGATGCTCCTATCAAATGTCATCTCGATGCTACCGTTCAGTCCTTGTTTCTCTTGGATGCCGTGAGTTTCGAGCGTCCAGTTGCCTCTTTCTGTGAAGGGCAGCAGGTGTCTTTTCTTCTCTAGCTCCACCATCGTTTGAAACACAGTGCCTTGAGGGACGAGGGGATGGCCTGGCAGGAGTGTAACCAATACCGCCTGAAGATCTCCCTTTTGTCAAACCAATCAAGTACCGTGGCAATGGGCTTCGGAAATTCTTTGTACAAGAGGTTGGGGTTTAACAAATTGAGCTGCCCTACTGACCTTGACCATCTTCTCTGCTTCATGCACCATTTGGCTAGAAATGGGAGGAGCCTTCGGACGAGCGGCCTTTTAAGGTGCATGCTCATCTTCACCACTGCCCAATCCGAAAAGGCCAGCATCGAGATTTGATAAAGCTCGAGAGATGTGACTGCCATCAATAACGCGTAGGTATAGGTGATGTACATATCGATCAAGATGACACTCTTGAAGATTACGGCAAAAGCACACAAGGCAGACGCCAAGCAGAAGAAGCCAAAGAAGCAGTCTATGAGGCCCATATTAGTGTACAGAGCGGGCGCTTTAGTGTAGAGCATGTCGAACATGAAGTTTCGCTCGATCTCGGTCATGGAGAAAGCATGCTCGGTAGTGTAATTGTCAATGGACATGCAATCGTGGGATATGAACAGAGGGTGGTACAGCCAGTTCACGAGGTGAGGCTTCAAACAATCGAACGGAAAATAGGCCTTCAAGATGTCCTTTGCAGACTCGAACTTCTTGTCCTGGGGAACTCTTCGAACACTCGCTGAATGCTGGCTTCTTCTTTCATGTCCTCAGCGGTCACGCTCGAATTCTCATCATACACGGATCGGAGAGCCCAGACCCACCCCGCTGACTTCATGATTCCAACCATGAACAAGGGGAAGTACAGCCTTGAGACTGGGGACGATCCATCCCAACAGCGAATGAGAATCCAAACCACAACGACAACCGTAGCTCCAACGTTCAGAACCTGTCTCAATCCCAGCCGGTTATCTTCCACCGCATAGGCTGTTATGCTGTCTGGGTACCCAAGTTGCATCAGAAGCAATGGGGCCAATAGCCCCATCAACACCATATTGTTACCCGGATTTTCAGGATCATCAATGCGAACCACAGTAAGCTTGCCCAGCGCAATTGTCGCAACATAAGAAAGGAGCAAATAGGTGGCCCAAATGATGAGTCTAGCTAAAATCGACGTCATAAATTTCCGGCGGCTGCCTAATATTGTGAGAACAATCTCGCAGGCAAGGCTTGCAGCGACCAAGAACTGAATCCCCCACGCTGCCCACAGGCTTTTTAACAGTGGCAACACGGTGTTGATTACCGAGAAAATCCAACTGATCAAACTCATGGCAGCTTCGTTCGGGTGTGCTCACTAGACATCAATGCAAATGCCAGGGTGAGGAAAATGTTCACATTGCTTCTGAAGAATAACTACTAAGAGCTTGCAGAAAACTGCGTGAATGCATAAGTAGGACTCAGATTTACATTTGGTCTGTATTGTATGCATCATGTGTAAGTGACACACGGATCAAACACAACGTGCGAAAACTTTTTTATGTGCAGTATATGAACCAAAAATTACTACTCAAGAACTAGAGAGGAAGATATGCTTGCAATTAAAATTCTTTTTTTTGAAGTTTACGTCTGAGAGATCATTTATCATCCGATCATCAAAACATTATAAAAATTAATTTAGTTCACTGAAAGTCCAGGCAAAGAGAGTACATCTGTAGATATATTTGTTCTTCTGAAGCCTGTTTGCTTACACTCAAGCAAAAGAAAAAAAAAAAAGTTCTTTCGTTTATTTTCTCGTCAAAATTTAACAATTTGCAGAAAAATTATGAAAAAAATTGTAAGTAAAACTACATATCAACAGTTGAATGCTGTTAAAATGTCAGGATATCTGAATTTATAATCGATGATCGTAAAATTTTAAGTTAAATGAAAAGTAAAAAGTTAAAAGCAATTCGGATATATAGGTATAACCATTCAAAGTAAATTCATCAAAAGAAAGTTCGACTTTATGACTCGAGGAAAGAAAAAGTGGCTTCATATTTGCTTTCCTGGAGCCTCTGACTGTATTTTCTTTTGCCACCCTTGTAATTTTCTTTTTGGTTTTTGTTACACCTTCTTTTTTTTATTTATGATGTGTCCATCTTTTTTTTTTTTTGGTAACCTAGGGAACCCCCGCACGGCCGATAACCGGGGAGTAAACCCCAGGGGCATGCACATGCTAGCCACCACACACGTGCCACGGTTAAGTCACCACTGCGGCGCCCGGGATTCAACACTCAACCTTTGCGAGAGGAAGAGTGCGGCGCTCAAAGAGCGCCACCCAGGTGGGTGGTCGTGATGTGTCCATCTTGATCTCCACTATTTATGAAAGTAGCACTTTGTTCTCGCATTGTGAGATGTTTCCTGTTTTATCATCGTAGATTCTTAATTTTACTAATGGTAATTGCAAGAGAAAAATCTGAAAAGGGGATTTCATTGTATTTTCTTGTCACGCCTGAACCCCTTCGAGCACGCGACACACTTCTCTGGTCGAATGATGCGACATCCCGGATATCGCCAACCAAAATTAAACTTATCGTAGATTTATATCAACAGCGGAAACCACCAATACTCGGACGATAATAACTGGGGTAATCAGGAGAATCCACATATTCATTTCTCATTCAAACTTATATACTACCCACAATTTACAAAATCACATATATACAAGCACACCGCGATCGCTCTACTACATACCATCGATATAAAAAAAGGATCGATAACCTGGGTACCCTATCACCAAAAATAGTATGCTTCTAAAGCCTATTCCACAATCCCTACACTTGCCCCTACGCCCTCTACTTGGCGTCCACTCCGAGTCTGATTCTTCGTCCTCTGAATCTGAATCCTCCTGAGTCTCTTGCTCGTCTGTCGGGTACTCTACCACGTTAATGTCAGTGTGCAACGGTATTGCAAAACGCTGCAGCGGCGGCGGAAGGTTCATTGATCAGACCGGGGTTCTGAAATGTTTGGTTGAAACAATCATGAGATTACATCTCAATAAGTACACCCCTAAACCCCACATAGGCTATCACGTACCTCCGGACAACACATATCTCACTCGACGATCAATCAATCTAACAATCACACACGAACCTACCTGGAACCCATCATGTATGTTCCTGCACATTAGACCATAATACAGCCAGCACATCCACGGCAAGGAATCACAAATGCGCGCATGCCTCAATTATAAGGCAAAATCACTTGGGCGTCCCATACCGTGCCTAGCGTTTCTACCCCATAATTAAGCATCACATCACCGCGATATAAACACTACTTTTCTCACACCATCGTCACTTTCTCAAACCTTGCACCCTAAGTCAATTCCGCTCATTCTCAACTCTTCCACCACTACTGGCGCTGCGTAAAAAGCGCATCGGGCCAACAGTCTTCCCGATCTCGTCAAGCATCGACACCCGTCGGGCCGGGCATCGTCATCTCGTCAAGGGCGGCATCGTCTCGCGTAAGCGTTCACGCCTCAAGGCGGGATCCTACACACACTTTCCTTCTACCACGCCCGCGCCAAAAGCGCATCGAGGCCAGCGGTCTTGACCATGTCGCATCGTCACCCGTCGAGCGGGTATCGTCACCTCGTTAAGGACAGCATCGTCCCACGTAAACGAACACGCCTCAGGGCGGACTCACCCCCGTAAAACGAACACGCCTTAGAGTATCACTTTTCCAACCAATCCTACGTTCTCGTACCTTCATTCCACACATGCCACATGGTCCACATGGCCATACACAATCCCACGCCACACATGCCTTACGCCAACACACATTACCATCACACAATCACGCCACACGGCCACACATACTTGGCACGCGGTCACACACAATCTCTCGCTCATAAAAATGAATATCCATAGAATCAGGGGTAAATCTAGGCAGTTTACACAGTGACCAAAATCCCATCAAAATAAATAATAAAAGAACTCCAAAAATTCTAAATTTTGGATATGTCATAAAAATCATATTGATAAACATTTCTTATGAAGAACACGAAATTCGGTTCAATCTGTAACCATGCCTTTTTATCCCTCGAAATCAGATCAAAATCAGTTCGCTCTAACAGACTGTTTTGTCCTCAAAATACATTTATTTCAACATCCAAATCACCTTGAAAAGCTTTGAAATTTTTATATGTCATAGAAAAGAAAGGGCCAACAACTTTTGTGAAGGAAGTTTGTTGAAAATAAATCTGGAAAATTTTATAAAAATTCGGCAAGACACGAAGGTCGGGATGAACAGTGCTCCGAGCAATTTTGATACAGTCTGAAAATGGGCTTTTGTGCAACCCAAATGGACTCTAAAAATTCCAAATTTTAAATATGTTATACTTCAAGATGTTAAGAGGAACTTTTATGAAGAAAACTTTCTCAAATTCAGCCCACAAAATTCTCTACAAAAATAGCAAACTGAACGGGTATAGTAGTCACAAATCCGAGAATCACTCCAAACAACCAAGATTCAAGTTCTAGCTCAAACCCATGGATCTCCAACCCATAAAACTCATTCCCAAATGTCTAATCCAACACGCAACGGCCACTAACAGCCATGATCAGCCACCAACAACCACGATCAACACCCTAAACTATCCTAAACCGCGTCTAAACGAGTCCGTTAATACTTGATATCCTAAATAGAGTTTAGGGCGTGACTTACCCGAACTCTAAGCTAACTCAACTAGAGCGAAAAAAAAGAGGGATCGGTTGATCGGCGCTCATGGCAGCGACTAAATAGCCGCTACGGCGGTGGATGAATGGCTATCTTGAGCAGACGACGAATGAACGGCGATCGGCGTGGCAAGCTAGCCACTCTCACGGCCAAGGAAAGGAGGAGGGGGAGAAAGCTTCGGTGAGGGGGAGAGAGGAGAGGGGTGGCCGAAGGTGAAGGTGGGGGAGAAACGAGGGAGAGAGAGAAATAATGGAAACTTAAATTATTGGTCAAATTTTCCATAATTCCCATTTTGCCCTTCTTTTACTTGGCTAGGATAATCCCAAGTCCAATAATTGAGGGGCATTCTTGTCCAAGATATTTTGGGCTAATATTATCCACTTAATTTCCCCACAATAATTTCCAATAATTCCCCCAAAATTTGGAATACCCAAAAATAGGCCTAGGGGCAAAATCGTAATTTTTCGGTCCCGGGTCGAAATTCCATTTTTCGACTGTACCAATCCCAAGGGTGTGTGGCCAACATAATATGACGTTGGATTCGCAAAAATAACATTTTAAACCCTCGAAAATCGGCTTCAAAGTCTGGGGAGCAAAATAGTAAATTTTTCACTACCAGGTCGAAATTCCATTTTTTGACTGTACACACTCTAAATATCGCGTGGCCACCCTAAAGCGGCATCGGCCTCGAAAAATAATATCATACGGCCTCAAAAATCGACGTCGGAGTCCAAAGGGATAAATTAAGTAATTTTTTCAATTTCGACCGAAATTCCAATTTTCAGTTGGACTAGCCCCAAATGTATGTGGCCACAACAAAACGACATTAGCCTTGCAAAATAGTTGCAAACACCCATAGAATTTCGACATCAAGTTTGGGTCCAATTTGGCGATCAAAATTGTTCAATTCAGAATTTTAGAGCCTCTTATCGACGGATGGTCATTTTAGGGTTACGATATCGACCTAGGGTCACTTGAGCCGTGACGGTCTCAATTCATCGATAACGCAAGGAATTATTGATTATTCTAGGGTCGATCGTTCGGTTCAGGTTCGAGATTTATTTGCCACGCGCACTCTCGGTCAAGCGGAATCACCCTTGATCCTATCATATGTCGTTAGCCAAACCAGGATCCATCACCTTTGTAGAATCGGTCCACACCGCCCTAAATACTTCCCTGCCGTTTCTCGGAATCGGGCGCCCGATTCGCATCGAGTCCCCCGTCCACGTATCTGTTTTCCTAGTTAGTCTTTCCCATTGGTCAAGATCCCGCGAGGGCAAGCTCCGGGCGAGACGTACTAAAATCAAATGAGAAATAATATCCACTTCGTTGAATCCCGAAAATGGGTCGAAATTCAAGATGTTACATTTTTTGCATATTTCAAAGTTTTTTACCTTAAATCTTTAGTTACATATTATTTTTTCAGTAACTAAACTCTCATATTTAAAATAATGAAAACTTAATTTTCAGGCAAAAAGAACATTTTTCGCATTTTGAGTTTTATTCATTTTTATTGGATTTTCAATGATGACTCTTCGGGTTCGAAGAAAGAATATATAGAAATTGATTTGCGGACAAGGAAAAAGTTTCATCCGGACACGTGAACCCAAAGGATGGACCATGGCATCAAGTTCCTTGGAAGACAATCGCGAAAGCACTAAAGTAAAATTGGAAGGATTTATTAATTTATTCAGTTTTATTGGGTTTTTGACGTTGACATTTTCGGGGATTAAAGAAAGAAAAGACAAAATTGATTTGCAGGAAATAAAAAGTTTTGATTGGGATATTAATAGTGCGCGATTCACATAATTTTTTGTGTAATAGTCTGATTTTTTTTAGGTTTGAACAATTTATAGATTATTTGACTATCCGATTAATTTTGTTATTGGGATTTTCTTTTCATTACCCTCCACATTCTAGTGAGGTTCTCTATAGTTGAATTCTCTACAAATTCTCAGATGTCACTTTTTAAGTTTTGTCTGCCTGTCTTTCATAAATTACCTTTTTAAAATATATTTTAAAAAAAGAATAGGAAAAGGGTGGAGGAGATGTGTCCCAAGAGTATTTAGTATGGTTGTGCGGGTTCCATCGTAGGTAGGATATTTGCCCTACCTTGAAACATACCTATAAGTAATGGTCATAAGTTTTGAACTCTTTGGAACCACTTCGAAAGTTGAAACCTCTCGCTTTAACACGTCGTGGGGCATCCTGTACTACCTTGTACTTTTTCAAAATTTTGTTATTGAGCACAAATTGTTTCGGTCCTAGTTATTAACACATTGAATATTCAACATGAATCATATGTTCATGTCTAATATAACATAATCCTAAAAGGTTAATAACATCATAAAGTTAAGATAAATTGAAAAAGTAAATTAGCTTCCACCATTTAGTACATGTATATTTACTTAAAATATGTTATACAGGTTACCTTGTAAAAGGTATAGGGTATAGGCCACCCCTAACCCGAGAATATACCTTATACTCACTTGTTTTGAATTTAAGAAATTGTAACTTACCCTACAAATTTAAGACTCGTTTGAACCTACTTGATTATGAAAGACTAAAACTGAAGGATTTTTTGTGCATTGAAGAACAAAATCCATGCACAATTAGAATCAAATGCGGAAAACAGGATCGAAAATAAACTGACCTCCAGCCATTGTTTAACTTTACGTTAAATTTGAAACCCACGTTAGTTCAACATCAATTTGATACGATTACGGGCGCACTCTACTAACCCAATCCCTCGCGTCTTGATGGTGTATTTCCGAAAGAGAGGGTTTGCGTTAGACCTTGTGTCTACCCTTATGGAATGAATGTTCACTTTATAAACCGCTTCCCATCAAGGCGGTTCTTCAAAAGGGCAGTTATCACCGAAGGGGTACGAAGCGTGGGAAAAACCGAATGTGGATAACCGTCACTAAAGGAGAAAACGTGGGTCAAACTTAAATGTGGGATCACATTATAAATATAACATTCTCCCACTTGATCCCAACATTTTCATCATAAAGATTATCCAACAAAATCCACGAAAACCATATGCTTAAGAAAAGAAACAAGACACATGAATCATGGCGACACGTTCTCTAAGAGCGAGTAATATCTTCCATGTATTACAATGCATCTTATTCCTTTAATGTTAGCCCATATGTGATAACACATCTTAATGAATAAACCCTATGTTTATTCCAGAACCAAGGATAATTGTTATTCTCATCAACAACTGAATGTGTACACAAGAAATTGAGAATAACATTACAATTGAATAAGAGTTTCAAACAACAAAAGTCGTCCATACGACGATAAATCACATCATGGGAACTATTCCCATACTGGCCACATGATCCTTATACTTCATAGGTGGCATGCCTTTAGTTAAAGGATCAGCTATCATCAATTCAGTGCGAACGTGTTGAATGACCACTTTATTCTCCTTAACACGTTCCTTTATGGCTAAATACTTAATGTCGATGTGCTTACTTCGACTGCCACTTCTAGCATTTTTAGCCGTAAAAACCGCAGCTGAATTGTCACAATATATTCTTAATGGCCTAGAAATAGAATCAACAATTCTAAGCCCTGAAATGAAACTCTTCAACCATACACCATGCGAGGTAGCCTCAAAACAAGAAACGAACTCAGCCTCCATAGTGGAAGTAGCAGTCAAAGTCTGCTTCGCACTCCTCCATGACACGGCTCCGCCAGCTAACATAAAAATGTATCCTGATGTTG
This sequence comes from Syzygium grande, assembly GCA_024733475.1. NCBI lineage: Eukaryota > Viridiplantae > Streptophyta > Magnoliopsida > Myrtales > Myrtaceae > Syzygium > Syzygium grande. The sequence continues at coordinate 32,462 of JAMXDD010000053.1, read as the reverse complement.
ATTTTAAAGAATCAACGCAACCAGCGTAATCCGCATCCGAATAACCAACTACTTCCAAGTTGTCAGTCCGTCTATACATAAGCATGTAGCCTTTAGTACCTTGAAGGTATCTCATCACTTTCTTTGCAGCTTTCCAGTGGTCCATCCCTGGATTACTCTGATATCTTCCCAACATTCCCACCGCAAAAGCGATGTCAGGTCGAGTGCAAACCTGAGCATACATTAAGCTTCCGACAGCAGAAGCATATGGGATGTTCTTCATTTGTTCCCTTTCCAAATCGTTTTTCGGGCACTGGTTCAAATTGAACCTATCACCCTTCACAATGGGTGCTATACTTGGTGAACAATCTTTCATCCGAAATCTCTCTAAGACCTTATTGATATAGGTTTCTTGAGATAGTCCTAAAACTCCTCGAGTTCTATCTCTATGGATCTTAATGCCAATGACATAAGATGCCTCACCCATATCTTTCATGTCAAAACTCTTAGAGAGGAATTGTTTCACCTCATGTAACAACCCCTTATCATTGGTTGCAAGTAAAATATCATCCACATATAGTACAAGAAAACAAATTTTGCTCCCACTGACTTTCTGGTATATGCATTGATCCATGATATTCTCTACAAAACCGAATGAAGAGATGACATCATGGAACCTTAAATACCATTGACGGGATGCTTGTTTCAAGCCATATATAGATTTCTTAAGCTTGCACACCAATTGCTCACCTTTACTAGAGGAGAATCCTTCAGGTTGTTTCATGTATACCTCCTCCTCTAGGTCCCCATTGAGGAATGCCGTTTTCACATCCATTTGATGTAATTCCATATCAAAATGGGCAACCAATGCCAAAACAATACGAAGAGAATCTTTCTTAGATACAGGAGAAAATGTCTCCGTGTAATCGATTCCTTCCTTTTGAGTGAATCCTTTGGCAACAAGTCTAGCTTTATATCTCTCAATGTTGCCCAAAGAGTCCTTCTTAGTTTTGAAGACCCATTTACAACCAATGGCTTTTACACCATCAGGCAACTCAACCAAATCCCAGACTTTATTTGATGCCATAGAACTCATCTCATCCTTCATGGCATTGTACCACAAATTGGATTCATCACTACTCATGGCTTGTGAAAATGTTTCAGGATCATTCTCAGCTCCAATATTATAGTCAGACTCTTGTAGATACACAATATAATCACTAGGAATTGCTGATTTCCTCATTCTAGTAGATCTTCTTAATGTTGTATCAACATTCTCTAGAGGAGGAGCGTGTTGTTCAACTGGTTGTTCAACAGCTTTTGGTAATTGTTGAACAACTGGATCTACCGGATCATTATCAGCAAGTTGTGGAACTTCAATAGTTGGTTGTTCAATAGCCGGCTGAACTGAAGGGGCATTATGAACAACAACCAACCTAGTACTTGAAGTGGAAGGTTGAGTATCTGAATGATCTTTCTCAAAAACAATGTCCTTTAATTGATCACTCCCACTAATCAAGTCACTTTCAAGAAACTTAGCATTTCTTGATTCCACAATCCTAGTAGTGTGAGATGGACAATAAAACCTGTATCCCTTGGACTTTTCAGCATATCCAATGAAATACCCACTTATAGTCCTTGGGTCCAACTTCTTCTCTTGTGGATTATAGACTCTTACTTCAGACGGGCATCCCCAAACGCGTACATGTCGCAAACTTGGCTTCCAACCTTTAAATAACTCAAAAGGCGTCTTTGGGACAGCCTTGGTTGGAACTCGATTTAATATGTACACTGCCGTCTTAAGAGCTTCAGTCCACAAGGACTTAGGAAGTTTGGAGCTACTAAGCATACTCCGCACCATGTCCAATAAAGTTCGGTTTCTTCTTTCTGCTACGCCATTTTGGTCTGAGAACCTGGCATAGTGTATTGGGCAACTATCCCATTCTCTTGAAGAAACTTCGCAAACGGACCAGGTGCTTGTCCATCTTCAGTGTATCTACCATAAAATTCTCCACCTCTATCTGATCTCACGATCTTAATTTGCTTGCCGCATTGTTTCTCTACTTCCGCCTTAAAAACCTTAAAGGCATCCAACGCTTCATGCTTATTATGAAGCAAGTAGAGATACATGTAACGTGAGTAATCATCAATGAAGGAGATGAAGTATTTCTGACTATACGAGTCCATATCAGGACTACAAATGTCTGTATGAATGATTTCTAATATGTCCGTACTCCTCTTGGCACCTTTCTTTGTCTTATTGGTCTGCTTTCCCTTTATGCAGTCCACGCAAATATCATAATCAGTAAAATCCAAAGTACCGAGTACTCCATCATTTACTAATCGCTTAATTCTATCTATGGAGATATGTCCCAATCTCCGGTGCCACAACATAGAGGAATCTTCATTCACAACACATCGTTTTATACCAGCATTATCGTGAACATGCATCGCATTATAATAGGCATTGTCTTGCAAATTAATTCGAAAAAGACCATCAGACAAAATACCACTCCCAACAATTTCAGATTTAAATAATAAACTGAAGTTTGAATCTGAAAAGTTAAAGGAGTAACCCAAAGGTACAAGTCTTGAAACTGAAATTAAGTTTCTAGAGAAACTAGGAACATAAAAGGTCCTTTCCAAATTCAAAACAAACCCACTATTGAGAACTAATCTACATGTCCCAATAGCTTCTACAGGCGAACGCATCTTGTTTCCCGAATAGATGCTTTGTTCACTTCCCACTGGCTTCCTGTGGTTTTGAAAACCCTGCAAGGAATTCGAAATATGGATTGTAGAACCAGAATCAATCCACCAAGTGTTGTGACTCACATCAGCCATATTAGATTCATAACAAACATAAGAGGTTGGATTACCTTTCTTCTCGAGCCAGGCCTTAAATCTGACGCAATCCTTCTTCATATGCCCCTTCTTTTTACAGAAGAAACATTTGGATTCCTTCTTAATGTCAGCTTGGGGAGGTATTTTACCTTTTCCCTTCTTCTTGCCGTGACTCTTAAACCTTTCTTGTGTTGCCAAATGAGCACTTTCTCCCAATTCCATAGTCAGCCTCTCTTCCTCTTGAACACACATGGTCATAAGTTCATTAATTGACCATTTATTCTTATGTGTGTTGTAAGAGATCTTGAAAGGTGCATACTGTTGTGGGAGAGTGTTCGAAATGTAGTACACAAGAAATGATTCAGATATCTCAACCTCAAGGTTTTTCAAATTGAAGCTGCTATGTCCCTCATCTTCATGATGTGCTCACGCACACCTCTAACACTTGTGAGCTTTAGAGATGAAAACTTCATTATTAGGGTCATGGCATGTGCCTTTTCTGAAGTCTCAAACTGAGCATCAATGGCCTCCAATAAAGCCTTAGCATTGCTATGCTGAGCGACTGAACCACGGATACTAGGAGATACTTTAGTCCTTATGAACATCACACTAAGGCGGTTGGACCGCTCCCACTGTTCATAAAGGGCTATCTCAGCTGCAGTGCTCGTGTCAGTAGGAGCAGGTGGTTCATCTTTCCTTATAGCATAATCAATGTCCATGCACCCCAATTGAAGAAGAATTGACTCCTTCCAAACTTTATAGTTTTCACCATTCAATATGGGAACATCACTCTTAAATTCAGAGAAATTCACAGGTTGTAAAACTGCATATCAAACAATCATGCTTATGTCACAAAATTTGAGGCAAAATTAACATATATCATGTTCTACCAATGTAAAACATGTCACAAAATATGAATCACATAACATAAAAACTGCACATGTGGGCTAAGTTTTTAATTTAAATAGATTCATAAATTCTTCATGAAGAAACTATCATATTATATTCCTTTCCTTAATCCCTGTGGGTAAATTAAGAAAAATAATATGATATTTCAACCTAATTAATCAAATTAATATAATGAAAATTCCTGTGGGATTAAATTCATCATATTAATAAAATTAATTACAATTAATGTCCATTTCCAAATGTGATCCGAATGCTATTAATATATAATTTAATTAATTAAGGATGCTGTGGCTACTCCCCAATTAATTAAAAAATATATGGATCACTGGACATTTAATTTCATGCATAAAAATTATTCACAAAATGCATGAAGGACAAAACAATAAACTTAATACGGCAAGTGGCATAAACGTAATATCGGGTGAAAAGCAAGGGCAGAAGTGTAAAAACCAAGGGAAATTGGTCGGTTCCCAGGCGCGTCTTGCACTGCCGCACGCTGCCGCATCTTGTGGCGCGCGTGGCGCAGCACGCGCGCCTAACTTTTCGTGGGCGCGCGGGAGCACGCGCCTGCAACTTCCCCGCGTCCCGCCGACGCCTTGCCAGTTCTTGCGGCGTGGAGACCACGCCAGCCAGCGGTTGCGGGGGGCCCCACGCCCTTCTTCCTCCGCGAACAGTACCATTTTTTCGCCATTTTTCACCGTTCTTCGCCGTTCCACGCGCATTCGACCGAATGGGTCTCCTCCGGTAGCCCATATCATACCAAAATAATTAATGGGTTTCGGAGACCACGTCGGCGCGATCACATGGATCCAAAATTCGGCGAAAACAACCAAGAAATTGGCTTGAATCAAGAAAAACTCCGTCCAAACGCACAAACCCAACCCGCAACTTTCGTCGCTCAAATAGCCTCCGGCGACCACCGAAATGCCGGATTAACTTAAGGCTATTCTTCTTCATGGCGGTGCGACCGTGCCGGTCCGAAGTTGAGCGGTGGGTCGACGGAATTTGGCCGGAATCGGCGATTTCCTCTTAGCCCCAAAAGCGGAGTTACTGTTCATCTCCAAAAATACCGAAAATTGCACCCAAAATTCAACAAAAACAAGGCAGAGGCACTAATATGGCTCTGATACCAAATGAAAGACTAAAACTGAAGGATTCTTTTGTGCATTGAAGAACAAAATCCATGCACAATTAGAATCAAATGCGGAAAACAGGATCGAAAATAAACTGACCTCCAGCCATTGTTTAACTTTACGTTCGTCGGAAACCCACGTTAGTTCGTCGTCAATTTGATACGATTACGGGCGCACTCTACTAACCCAATCCCCTCGCGTACTGATGGTGTATTTCCGAATGAGAGGGTTTGCGTTAGACCTTGTGTCTACCCTTATGGAATGAACGTTCACTTTATAAACCGCTTCCCATCAAGGCGGTTACTGAAAAGGGCAGTTATCACCGAAGGGGTACGAGCGTGGGAAAAACCGAATGTGGATAACCGTCACTAAAGGAGAAAACGTGGGTCAAACTTAAATGTGGGATCACATTATAAATATAACAGATTAATCTATTCTGCAGGGTCCGCAAGATGCACAGGTTCTCCTAAATACCTACTATTTAGTGTTGAAAAGAAACTCTCCCTAATTTTGGGTCTTGACTTCATGAACTAAGGCCTTTTTTTTTTTTTTTTTAATTTTGCGAGTTTTATTAGTGGTAAGCTTTGTGAAAGATGGCAGAAAAGACTTGTCACACAATGAGAGGGCCACATGTCAATTTCTCAATGGCCTTCTACTATGTTCACGAAAATACTTATACAGTATTAGATTAGATGACTTCATGTGCAATTGCTCTCGGGCTGGATTTTCAAAATTTTTAGTAGAAGCGGTTTCACGACACCAAAATAATTCCTATAATCCTTTCACACTGCACAAGCTGCATCTTTCTTAAATCCTATTCACATAGGAAAGAATGCATTCAATAGCATGTTTGCTATACCCTTTCAGACATATCATCTTTAAATATCAAATTTTACTGGTTGTGAAGGAAGGAAGAAGGGTCATAATTTCTCCTGGTAGATTTTTCACTAGTTGGAAAATGAACATCAAAGACAACTAAACATGTGCCGTAACTTGTATACAGAATGGTTAAGTGTACTGACCAGCAAATTAAAGTAGTTAATCACTTGCCAAAACATCCAAAGTGCAGAGAGCGTACAAACCTTTTACCCTAAAGATAATATGGGTTAGCACGCACAATAAGCAAATGCATGCTAACTAAAGTAACAGGAAAGAAAGAGGTGCAATGCAATGCAAGACTAGCGTCACCACACCTGAGCTTGAGGGCTAACGAACCCCAGAAGTTATTATTCAGAGGGCGCCAGCTCCGACATCGGAAAAATTGGAGAGACTGTGGTACAGAAAAGCAACAGAGAGATTTGTCCTGAGAATCACTGCTAAGGAACGACTCAATTGTAGACTTTGGATCATCTATAGGCATCATATTATGATGTAGAATGTAAAAACTCTTAAAGGCAGTGAGAAGAAACATTATCTTGTCTCTCCAACGAGCATAATTGTTTCCATCAAAACGGTCCAATTTCACCATGTCTTGATTAAGGGAAAATTTCAAATAAGGACCCCAAGTGGGGTCCTTTTCTCAAAAAAGGACCCAAAGTGAAAAAAGTGTCAAATAAGGGCCTAAAGTGCCCAATCAATCCCAAATAGGCCTCGCCAGCCTCCCTCGCTGACGGCTGAAGGTCCGGGCGAGGCTCACCTCGCCCTCACCGGGTGTCGGGCGAGGCCGAACCTTCACCAGACCGGGCGAGGGCCTCGGCCTCGCCGCCGGGCGAGGGCCGCCGGCCTGTTACAGGTGCGAGTCGACCGCTCACGCCATGAGGCCGACCAGCCAACTCAGCGAGGCCCCTCGCCTAAAGTCGGCTGAGGGGCGGCCTCACTGAGGCCGCCCACTCACTGCCGGGCTATGGCCTATGGAGGGAAGAGAAGAAAAACAGAAAAGGAAAAAAAAAAAAAGAGGTTAAATGTACGCCCGATCGCGGAATAAGATCGTGTTCGCCGATCCGGAGATTTGGCTTACGGGCGAATCCCATGCCCTTGCCTGAGACGAATTGCGCACTTTGGGCCCCTATTTAGGACTCATTAGACACTTTAGGCCCTTATTTGACACATTTTTCACTTTGGGCCCTTTTTTGAGAAAAGGACCCCACTTGGGGTCCTTAATTGAAATTGTCCCCTTGATTAATGACTTTGACTGACTTTGACTCCATGATTGCAAAAATAATTCCTTAAAACTGTTGGGAAAAAATGGATTGGGAAAAAAAAGGAGTTAGACTTTGAGGTGTGAATATAGTGTCTTCAAGAAATTATTCGACTCACAACATTATTAATGGTTACCGCAAAAATCCCTCTGGATATTACAAAGTCTCAAACGAGAATACCATATATCAATCCTGGTAATTCTCCAAGAAATCTCAAAAATGAAACAATTGAAAACAATGGCTGCAATTTTTTTTTAAAGGAAAATCAAGAAAATATCGACACAAAAATGACGAATTCAAAACAGTGCGTTTGAACATATACAACCTTTCAAATGAAAGGTTGCATTTACAATAAAGGAACCCTCTTTTCTAAACAAATAATGTTTGAAAAGACAAAGTGTAAATTCAGACTAAAAAATAACCTGTTTTTAGAGTTTTTGTCGAATTTTCATTTATTTATTCCGAATTTTATAACTTCTGAAAAGATACAATATTTCAGAAGTTGTAAGACACCTAATAATCATTAGGCAGAAATTATAAATTCGAAATACCGAAAAATTAAAAAATAACCGCGGTTGAATCATTACTATAGCACACGTGTTTCTTTCCAACAATAGGCTACCATGTCATATAAATAGACCTCTTAGTGAAGCTTTAGTAGCGAAAATCCAGATAAGCGGATACTAGAATCGTCCGTGTGAGAATTCCGCTCAATTCGTTCATTCATTCTCTCACGAACGCTGTACCGATAAAAGCAAAGAAGAATAACGTGAAAAGCGTGAGGCATTTGTTCTTTTTAATAGACTTTGCGTTTGGTTTTTTTTTTTTTAAATTTTTGATTTTTCTTGGGCTTCGGGGCTTTGGTCCTTTAGCTTTGATGAAATGGGCTCCTTGCTGAGGCTTCATGAGTCTTCTGGCTAAAGCCGTCAAATTGGATCACAAACCTATATTTTAACTCATATTTATTAATGTACGTCGTAAATGGATCAGCTCAAATTTGTCATATGGACCAAAATGAGTTTTGAAAAGAATGGTCTAAAATAAACGAGTCTGCATCAATCTATTATGAAGCCCACTTTCAGCCCATATAATCAGAACAGTAAAAAGCTAATCTTCTTCTTCCTTCTTTGCGGTGTCTCCTGGAACGTGACTCATGAGCTCTCCTCCTCTTCTTCCTCCTCCTCCTCCTCCTCCTCTTTGATCCAATTGATCTGCGTCGCCGTTGCCACCATCGCCTATCTCCAGCTTCGCTTCGCTAGGCTGCCCATCTCCGAAAAGCCCACAAAATCCATTTTATTGAGATGGTGCCGAAAGAAGGTAAGATAGTCATGGCAGCGAGTCTTGAGCAACTGGTAGAGGTGGGAGGGACGATGGCGACGTGGCTGAGGAATCACTGCCTGATGTACACCGCGGCCACCAGGCACCCTCCGATCCTCACCATCCGAGATGGGCCGATCGACCTCAACTCCTTCAAACGGTGGCCCTGATCCCTTTTTTCCCCACCGAACGGCATGACGGAGTCCGCCAACTCGAAATCATTGTTCTCCAAGTTATCGAAGCCAACGATATTGGCTGCACGATCGCCAATTACTCGACCAGAAGAGCTCCGGGAGTGAGGCTCGCTTGATTCTCTGTGGAAGGCGAAGGACTCAATCGGAGGCGGAGGCGGCAGGTGTCGCCTGAGGACGCGAGAAGGCTTGAAGGAGTGGGACAGGTCTCCCTAGTCCTCCTCCGCGAGCTCGTCCACTGCGCTCTTCGTCTCCATTGCATGACGATCTTTGGCAACCAACAAGGATGATGCTCCGAAAATTTGAATTTTCGAGGAAGTGGTTTGAATTTTTTTGTAATGTTTTTTTTGGCAGTTCACATTAAAAAGGACAAGAAAGGATTTTCATATTTATTTTGTCTTTTGTCGGATTTTTTGTGGGAAGGTTTTTGTTAAATAGAAAATTTGTGAAATTAGAAGAACTTGATTAGACAAATTAAAGGTAAAAAGGACTTAATCAGAAAAGGCGTGAAAGTATGAGGACTCTTTTCCTAGTGTTTGATCCGACTAGGTTAGGTGATCAAGTTCTTTTGGATGATTTCGTGAACTTCATCGAGTAATCGAGTTCATCTAATCAGTTTGACGAGCCTGTCAATGATTTTGTGAGCAATACTATAGGAAAGCAAATAGATTATCACTCATTACAAATGTATATGCATAAGCTGCTTCAATAGGATAAAAAGGAAAAGATATCATGGAATAATTCAAAATCACAATTTTTACAAACTACATAAATTGATCGCAGGATCCATAGCATATGGCTTTTAACATAAACTGATTACAAAGACAAATGCGAGCATGCCATTCGAATGAGAAATGCTATATGTGTGCGAAACACTACCTTGCATATTTTTGCATTTGACTTATTAGACAACATCATCTTGAGTGTCTTGATTGTATAATTTTGTTGGATTAAATTCAGATGTTTTAAAAGGTTAAACTGATAAATAAATGTGTTGTTTAATATTTAAATATTATAATGCTCTAGCCCATTTGTAAATTAGACTTTTGTCTAATACTAAAGCAGGAAAAATATATAATTAGGAATGCAAATAAGGGGTTTCAAATGATTTGAGCTCAAAACATTCTATTCGAATACAATATGACACCGTCCATTGTGGCTTTAAAGTTGTAGCTATCAAAAAGTTTTAGCATCTCTCTTCCAATCGTGCCTAACGATGCCACATCATTTAGCTTTGTCATATAAGTGAGAAAATATTTAGTGATTGTAAAGCGTCCCATCAATCGCTAATGTGGTATACGTTTTTAATTTATATCCAACAAACAACTGGTTGACACATGTCATATGAGGCGGAATAAGAAAATAAAAATCTGATTTTTCACGTCTTCCTCCTCCATCACATAGCACCATTTGGCCACCACCTTTCCGACGTTCTCCATTACAAAGCACCACCCCGTCCAACCACCATCTCCACCCCTTCCAGCGTTGCTTGCAGTCGGCCCAATCTACATGTCTGTCATCGCTCACGTTCGGCTCCATTGTTGCTCGTCTAGATCTGGCCTCACCCATGGTGGCAAAGCTTAGCTCGTCCATCCACCTATGGCAACAACATTGAAACGAGCCATGACTAAAGTTTGTCCATCCACTAGCAGCACCGGCTACGAGCAACAAAGTCTAGATCTGGACCGCCAAATCCACTCCTCGATCGGGTTCACCTACACTACTATGGGTCCAAGCCGAGCACCCCTCCGTTGTCCTTCCTTGTCCATGGCCAGTGCTTCCAAAATTGGCCCAGGCGAACTTTTAGAGCTGGAGCTGTTGCTGCAAGCGACGACGGCTCGTTTGGCATAGGCGGTCATGAATGGCCAAATCTGAAGTGTCGGCTGGCCAAAAAGATGCCCGAACTCAGTGCCGGCAGCCTAGGACGACAAACGGATCCGGAGAGAAAAGTGGGTGGAGGAGGAAGATGAGAAAAATCCACGGTCGCAACCTCATCCACGGTCACTTACGCTCAACGAAATTCCACCATCGCAACCTCATCCAGGGCAGCCTTGGACGACTACTAGATCTAGAAAGAAAAGTGGGTGGAGGAGGAAGATGAAAACAATCAAAGGTCGTAACCTCCTCCATGGTCACTTATGCTCAACGAAATTCCACCGTGGCAACCTCATCCCGTCGGAGAGTGCCAAGCCACCGAGCCAAACCTTCTCGCTAAGGTCCAGCGATCCATGTCGTGTCCAGCAAGCATCCATAGTTTCTCGACAAGCACCACCGTCACACCTTGCAGGTCCGATGAGGAGAGGAGGAAGATGAGAAAAATCATCTTTTATTTTTAGAATAAGTACGCTAGAAGTCCTAAAACTTATCAAGAAAGTGCAATTGAGTCTTAAAACTTTTAAAAAATGTGATCAAGTCCTAAAACTTTCAAAAAGGCAATTGAGTCTTAAAACTTTTAAAAAATGTGATCAAGTTCTAAAACTTTCAAAAAGAGTAATGAAGTATTAAAACTTATTACGAAAGTGAAATCAAGTCTTAAAACTTTCAAAAAGTGCAATCAATGGAAAGACTTGATTGAATCAATTTAACAAGTTTTAGGACTTGTTTGAACTTTCGTGACAAGTTTTAAGATTAGTTTGCATTTTTGAAAGTTTTAAGACTTACTTGCACTTTCCTAACAAGTTTTAGGACTTAATTGCATATTATGAAAGTTTTAAGATTTAATTGCACTTTCGTAACAAGTTTTAGGACTTTGAACGAACTTATCCATTTATTTTTTTATTCCAACTTAATAAATACGTGTCAATCTATTATTGAATATGAGTTAAAATGCGCGCCACATCAGTGATTGATGTGACGCTTTGCAACACTGAATATTTTATTGTTATACAAAGTTGTGCCATCTCTCTTCCCCAAAGTCCTCGGGAAGCAACTAGAAGAACCTTTTGCCGAGGAGGGAGACTTCGGGGAAGTCGAGGCAAGCCTCGGGATTTTCGTAAGGGAACTTGTCGGTCTTGTGAGCCAAGAGGAGCCATAGATGAGTGATGAGCTCACCTCCTCTTCTCAGTCGCTTGGCGTGGTGATACACAGGACACTTGTCTGCTGCATAACACAGCATCTCCACCCAGATGCTGCTTATGAGCTCCCACTTATCGCCCATCGTCCTCAGGTCGGCCACGAGCTCGTGCACCTCCCAACAGCAGGTGCCAGCCACGGTGGACTCTCGTCGCCGTAGCCGGTTCCACGAAGAGGGGGACAAATCCATCTGCCCACGAGAGAGTGTGCTCATTGCTTCTTCATAGTCTCGGTACCTCAAGAAAGGCATCACTGTGCGACAAGCGTACTCCAGGGTGATGTTGGCGGTGGGGAGGGACAGCATGTGAGGATGCTGAGCGAGGAGGTACATCATGTACTCCGACAGGAATTTGCTTCCTCTACAAGCATCGGATTTTTCGATTTCCAATGATTGTAGGACTTCCGTTGCAATGTGCCAGATAATGATGCTCTTAGCAAATTTGTCCTTGATGCTACGGCTCAGTCTTTGTTTCTCTTGGACGCCGTGAATCTCGAGCGTCCACTTGCCTCTTTCCGTGAAGTCATGGGAATCTCTTTTCTTCTCTAGCTCACCCATCTTTTGTAGTACCAGCGCCCTGAGGGACGAGGGCATGGGCTGGCGGGACTGTAACCAACGCCAACTGTAGATCTCCCGCTTACCAAACCAATCAAGTACCAAGCGGACAAGCTTGCACTTACCAAACCAATGAAGTACCAAGCGGACAGGCTTTGTCCTTTCTTGGTATGCGAGGCAGTGTTTTTAACAAACTGAGCTGCCCCATCGACCTTGACCATCTTTTCTTCCTCATGCACCGATCAGCCAGAAACGGGAGAAGCCTTGAGACGAGCCTTGAGAAGAGCGGCATCCCAAGGTTCTTACCCATCACCACCACTGCCCAATCCGTAAATGCCAACGTTGTGATCTGATAAAACTCAAGAGATGTGACTGCCATCAGTAACGCATAGGTGGTGGTGATGTACATATCGATCAAGAAGGTGTTCTTGAAGATCACGGCGAATCTACACAAGGCAGACACCAAGCAGAAGAAGCCGACGAAGCGGGCTATGATGCCACGTTTCGTGTACAGGATGGGCGCTTTAGTGTAGAGCGCATCGAACATGAAGTTCAGCTCGATCTCGTTCACAGTGAAAGCACGGTTGGCAGGGTAACTGTCGATGGACATCCACTCACGGGATATGAACACAGGGTGGTACGGCCAGTACACGAGGTGGGGCTTTAGACAGTCGAACCGAAAGTAGGCCTTCAAGATGTCCCTTGCGGAGTCGAACTTCTTGTCCTTGGGGAACATTTCAAGCTGAGCACTGTCTTCCCTAACTTCCTTGGTGTCTACTTTGGGAAAGTGCTCAGCGTTCAAAATTGAGTTCTCGTCATACACGGATTTGAGAGCCCAGACCCACAACGCTGCCTTTGTGAATCCGGCAATGAACAAGGGGATGTACAGCCATGAGACAGGGGACGAGACGTCCCGACAGCGAATGAGAATACGAACGACGAAGACAACTGTAGCCCCGATGTTCAGAATCTGTCTCATTCCTAGCCGGTTATCTTCCACCGCATAGGCCGTTATGCCATCTGGGTACCCAAGTTGCATCAGAAGCACTGGGGCAAAAAGCCCTTCCAACTCCACATTGTATCTCGGATTTTCAGGATCATTGATGCGGACCACAGTAAGCTTGCCCAGCGCAATTTTCGCAATGTAAGAAAGGAGCAAATAGGTGGCCCAGGTAATGAATCTAGCTAACTTAAACGTCATATATTTCCGACGGATGCCCAATATTGTGAGAAAAGTCTCGCAGGCAATGCTTGCACTGACCAAGAAATGAATCCCCCAGTCCGCCCACAGATCTTTTAGCAGCGGTAACACCGTGTTGATCAAACTCATGGTGGCTTCGTTCAGATGTGGTCACTAGACATGAATACAAATGCAGAGTGAGGAAGATTTTTACATTGCTTCTGACGAATAATTACTAAGAGCTTACTCAAAACTGCATAAGTGCATTCATTATTGCATACATTAACTCTCTCAATCTGTAAGAATTTTGCACAACATGTACATTGTTTATCCTACAAGTTAATCGAATCATATGTGTCAAGCGATACATGGATCAGACACAATGTGCGTAAAAAGGAAGATTTACAATGCGACTAAAGTTTTTGACTGTATATCCTTTTGCCATCCTTGTATTTTTCTCTCTTTTTATTGCACCTTTTTTTTTTTCTTTCCTCACTTTTTGATGTGTTCAGCTAGATCTTAACTATCTAGGAAAGCGGCACTCTTCTCGCATCGTGAGATGGGAAGAAGCTTTTGGACATATTTGTGCTGTTAGTCGTCCACTTTCTTTTGAGTTTTCCATACTTTTTTCAGAATGATAAACTACATATGCTCGCTCCAATTAGGTTACTTGGGAGAGCAAATTCTAGTTCTAAGGTTAATGCTTTCTAAAAGTTATAATACTGAAATGATCGAATGAAAATTTATTCCATTAAAGTGAACGCCATACAAAAAGTACAGGGAGGTGCTACCTTATTTTTCATATATTAGCTTTTCAAAGTACTTTCAAAATAGATTTAAGAAGAAAAGAAGGAAAAAGGTGGAGGAGAGGTGCTACAGGAGCATCTAGTGAGGTGAGAAGGTTTCAGGATGGGTAGGGTATTTTCCCTACTATAGAACCTTAGAATTCGGAACTTGTCATTGCCATGAGTTCTTGGGTACCTTACACTATCTTGTACTTTTTAATATTGTTTCATTGAAAAAAAATTGTCCTTTTTATTGTTATTAACACATTGAACATTCAAACATAACATATAAAATGGTTACATGTTAAAATTCAGGGTCATATCTAATATTAACATATCGCTTAAATGTTAAAATCAAGTTCCACCTATCATTTAAATCCACGAGTTGAGAGAAAACCTTCTATCACCATCTACTGAGAACATAAACTCAAAGCTTGTGCACACACTCAGAGAGAGAGAGAGAGAGAGAGAGAGAGAGAGAGAGAGAGAGAGAGAGAGAGAGAGAGAGAGAGAGAGAGAGAGAGAGAGAGAGAGAGAGAGAGAGAGAGAGAGAGAGAGAGAGAGAGAGAGAGAGATTTGTTTTCAAATGAGGTTGGACCATTTAGAGGCACATTTAAATAGGCAAAATTTCATCGGGAAATATTACAAAGGTACCCTACAAAAAAGCTACAGCATGCAGTGAAGAGGATGATATGACCCAAACCCTTAAACCACCTAAACTCATTTGTTCCAAAATTTTGGAATTGTAACCTACTCCACGAGTTCTACTAGCTATCCCAGAACCTATTGGACCATGCTTGAGGGTCCACAGATTTCACAGATTCTACCATACAGCCTAGTATTTGGTCACGAAAGAAACTCTTTGTAATTTTGTGTCGACTCCATGAACCAAGGCTTTTCTTCTTTTCTAATTTTGGGAGTTCAATTACTTTTGAGCTTTGTGAAAGATGATAGAAAAGATGTTTCACACAATGAGAGGGCCACGTGTCAACTATTCAATGGCCTTCTACTACGTTCACCAAAATACTAATAAAGTATTAGAGTAGATGACTTTAGGTGCCATTGCTCTCAGGTTGGATTTTCAAAAATTTAAGTAGAATAGGTTTCACGACTTCCAAAATAATTTCTGTAATCCTATCACATTGCACATCCTGCAGATTTCTTAAATGCCATTCACATAGAAAAGATGGCATTCAATAGTATTTTTGCTATATTTTTTCAGACATAGAAATCTTTATATGTCAAAATTGACCGGTTGTGAAGGAACAAAGAAGGGTCACAATTTCTCTAGGTAGGTCTTTCACCAGTTGAAAATGAGCATCGAAGACAGCTAAACATGTGCTGTAACTAGTATAGAGTATGGTTAAGTGTGCTAACCACCAAATTAAAGTACGATAATCACTTGCAGAACATCCAAAGCGCGGAGAGCGTGCAAACCTTTTACCCTAAAAATAGTATGGGTTAGTAAGCACAATAAGCAAATGCATGCTAACTAAACCAACAGGAAAGAAAGAGGTGCAATGCAATGCAATACTTCTGAATGTATAGAAATGGCTATCACAGAGTTTCTACCTGAACTTGAGGGCTGATGAATCCCAGAAGTATTATTCAGAAGATGCTAACACCGACATCAGAAAAATTGGAGAAACTGAAGCAGAGAAAAGCGATAGAGAGATTTGTCCTAAAAAACATAATGTGCCTTAGCTAGCAGAGCACTTGTGTCTTAACACTTGATAGCAACGAACTTTTGTGGAACCTCCATTTATTAAGTAAGAAAAAGAAATGCGAGGAATTATAAGGACAAAAGGAAAATGGAATAAAAAGCGGCATGGGTTGATTCTTTGCTTGCAACTTTCGTCTGAGGCTCTTTCTCTTTTGTTTGGTTGGCCATGTCTAAAGCTTCGCTGTCTATCTTTAAGGTTACACGTGATTCTCGTCCTATTCTGCTTTTTAGCTATTGGCATTAGGCTAATGGTAGGCTACTCTAACACTAACCTTGGTTTTTGATGAAATTGCAGGAAGTGTTTTGGTCCATTTTGTTTCCCGAAAAATTAACATGACTGGTAAATAATATTTCATAAGGAAATTATTTTCTAGAACAATAATTTGATTTTCTTGTATTTGGTAGGATTTTTCACTTGAGAAGAAAATCATTATTGGAGGTTTCGTGTTGACAAACTTTAGATTGTGTTTAAGACAAATAAACCTAGGTCTGGTGTGCAATTATCTAGGCCTTGGTGGCAGGATCAGGGGAACTCAAGCCTTGTACCTAGCATCCAAGTGCCAGACCAGGACGCCGAGCCCCGTCACGCAAGATCCTAGGGGTCAGACAACGGTTAGTGTACTGGGATCTCAAATGAGACCCCTCGTGTCCAAGGTTCAGGAGCTAGGGTGTCCGATCTGACCCAAGTCTCGGCATTTTACGAATGGGATGACCCTAGCAATGGTGGAGGTCAAGTTAGATCCTTGAAAGTGAATACCAATCTTTTAAAAGCGTAAATAATTTTTCGAATTTAAATACAGATTTTTTTTCTTCATGATAAATGATTTTTGTTGATATATTTTTAAAGTAATGCCAAAATGACAGAAAATGAGGAGATACTTTCCAACTTTTGGTTTTCCGCAAAACAAATCTGTCCTTCGTGGTTAGAAAATTTACTGCGAGGCCTTCTATAAGAACTTATAACATCCACTAAGGCTCCGTTTGTTTCGCAAAAAATGTGATCTCTGAAAAATATTTCCTAGGAAGTCATCTTTTATGAAAATGGCAATATTTTCCGGTGTTTAGTCCAAACTTGACTTGAAGATATTTTTTGCCGTTTGGTGTGGAAAATATAATTTGATTTTTCAAAATAGACATATACTATTTAGGCGCTAGTAACTTGCGAAAGTAGCCGAGGAACCGAGTATAGGCAATAAAGTTGTGAGTTCAAGCTCGATGGACCCTAACTAGGGCGCTAGGATCGGGGCACGAGCACCAAGGTCCTAGGCCCGGCCTCGATGGACCCAAGCACGAGGACTGGGGTCCCATACCC
This sequence comes from Syzygium grande, assembly GCA_024733475.1. NCBI lineage: Eukaryota > Viridiplantae > Streptophyta > Magnoliopsida > Myrtales > Myrtaceae > Syzygium > Syzygium grande. Next base: position 15,326 of record JAMXDD010000053.1, on the reverse strand, counting down.
AGCCTTGATGGACCCTGGGCACGGCCTTTGTGGACTCGGGCATGGCCTTTGTGGACCTAGGCCCTAATGTTGGGCATTTGAGCTTAGGTGCCGAGAACCCACGCTCGGCTTTTGTGGACCCGGACTTGGGTCCTGGGGCATTGGGCACTAGCACCAGGGTTTTAGGCCCAATCTAGATGGACTCGAGTGTAGGTGCGAGTGCCAGGGGCACTGGCATGCACACCCGAGGTCCCGGGCCTTGGCCCGATGTACCTAGGCATGGACTCTCGAGATTCAGGCATAGACACCGGGGTCATGGGCCTGGCCTTGATGGACCCTAGCCTGGCCTTGGAGACTTGGTCCTAAACACTGAGGACCCAAGAATCAGTTTCTGTGTCCAAGCATAAAGTTTCAGGTCAAGCACCCATACCTTGTCATATTTTGGAAAATAATTTTCGATTCTTTAAAAAGGAAATCATTTTCCAAAATTCGGAATGACAAGACAATGGTCTGTTTGTCTTGAACATAATAGATAATCACAATTGTGTCTTGTGCTTACTGGGTTGATTTCAAGAAATTAACAATAGTTGGGCCTGAATTTAAAAGCCTCTCGCTTTCTTTTGCGAGGATGCTGAAAGTGAGGATGCAGAAAATGCCAATTCGCGCCATGATCCATGTCGAAGTCGATCATAGCAGAGATATTTCGTTTGCTTTTGCAGGAGCATCTGCAAATAATACCGTAGGTTGTTAATAACATCGGAAGACTTGGCGGATAAAGATAAAAGTTTTACTACTGGTTTTGACCACATAGTTCAACGTCCGGCTGCAAGCAGCAAACGCTACAGCAACACAACAAAATCTTAATATCTATTTGCTGTTAGAATTGCTGAGTGACGTAAAAGGCTAGAAGGGATGTTAGAGAGTGTAGTAGAACGATTGGATTAAAGACAAATAGAGTTAGTTGATGAGATCAGACACTTGTTAATTATAAGGAGGCCTGTTTTCACCGAAAAGTGTCAACGAAAAATCTTTCGATTGATGTGAAAATCGACAAAGAATATGTATGGTTCTTTATTGATTCTTGGACCAGAAGTGCAGCTAACAAGAAAATTAAAAGTAGGAATACCACAGTTAATCGTTTCTAGCCATGTAAAAGATGTTGACCCCTAAATTACGCCATCAAGTCAAACTTGCATCCTGAAAAAAATAAATTATTTTGAGATTTGAGAACTATGATTGCAATAGGGCTCAATCCTTCAACCAAAAATAGTCAAATTCTGCTTTCATTCGTCCTATATAGATATATAAGTTAGGTTCACTCCATTTCAGTAGTATTTAGGTGCCATTTCATAAGTCAAAAATTGACTTTTCGGTTGACTTTTGGTCAATCTAAGAAAGTCAACCTTTATTGGAACGAAAATATCATAACAATGCATATAGGCATTTTCACCCTTTCATCATTGCATATAGATTGAAGTCTAAAATTTCATGCGTAAGTCAAAGGTTGACTCTTTCGATGAAACTGAGAAATTTGACCTTTGACAAAAACATGGACAATTTGAAGGACAAAAAAGGATTTTTAGATCAATTTTGGGTTTTGCCGGATTTGGTGCAGAAAGTTTTGATTAATTAAAAAAAATTGTGAATTTACGAGAACTTGATTATACAAATTGAAAATAAAAGGACTTAATCAGAAAATGCATACAAGGAGGAAACATATATTCTTTTCCTAGTGTTTGATCCGACTAGATTTGGTGATCCAGTACGTTCAAGTGATTTCGTGAACTTCATCGAGTAACCGAGTTCATCCGATCCATTTGATGAGCGTGTCAACAATTTTGTGAGCAATACTATAGGAAAGCAAATAGATTATCACACAGAACAAATGTACATGCATAAGCTGCTTATATAAACAGGATAAAAAGCAAAAGATATCATTAGAATAATTTCACAATCATGTTCTTTCACAAACTACATAAATTAATTCCAGGATTGACACCATATGTTTTTCAACATAAATTGATTACAGACGAATGTGAGGACGCCATTTGAATGAGAAATGCTAAACGTTTATTGAAACACTACCTTGCAGATTTTTGCTTCTTATTAATTGGACAAGGTCACCTCGAGTGTCTGAATTGTGTGATTTTGTGGGATTAATTTCACGCATCCTAAAATTTTATACTAGTAAATAAAGGCATGATCTAATATTTAAATATTATAATGCTATATCCCATTTGTAGTTTAGAGTTTTGCCTAATAAAGATTGAAAATATATTATTAGGAATGCAAATGAGGAGTTTGAAAAGATTTGTTTTAAAGACCTTTTATTCGGATAGTATGTGATACCGTCGAGTAGGGCTTAGAGTTTTAGCATCTCTCTTCCAACCGTGCCTGATGATGCCACATCATTTAGCTCTCTCATATAAAGTTTTGGCATCTCTCTTCCCGAATATCCTCGGGAAGCAACTAGAAGAACCCTTCCCCTTTTCCGAGGAGGGAGATTTCGGGGAGCTCGTGGCAATCTTTAGCGTGTTTATAAGGGTACTTTGTCGGTCTTGTGAGCCAAGAGGAGCCACACATGAGTGATGAGCTCACCGCCTCTTCTCAGTCGCTTGCCATGGTAATACACTCGACACTTGTATGCTGCATGACACAGCGTCTCCACCCAGATGCTGCTGATGATCTCCCACTTGTTGTCCATCGACCTCAGGTCGACCACGAGCTTCTGTACCTCCCACAACACGTCCCAGTCACGAGTGATCCTCGTCTCCTTACTTGGTTTGATGGGGTGCAGGACATCTCCATCCAGTGACGACAGTGTGTTAATTGCTTCTTTATAGTCTCGGTACCTCAAGAAAGGCCTCAGTATGCAACAAGCGTGCTCCAGCGTGACATCAGCAGTGGTGAGGGACAACATGTAAGGACACAGAGCGAAGAGGTATATCATGTAGTTCAATAGGAATTTGCTACATCTGCAAGCATTGGAGTTCTCACTCTCCAATATGTACAGGGATTTCCGTTGCGATGTGCCAGATAATGATGCTTCTATTGAATGGCGTCCCGATGCTACCGCTCAGTCCTTGTTTCTCTTGGATACTGTGAATCTCGAGCGTCCACTTCCCTCTTTCCGTGAAGGGCCGGAGGTCTCGTTTCTCCTCTAGCTTCGTCATCTTTTGAACCACCAGTGTCTTGAGGTGCGAGGGCATGGCCTGGCGGTAGTGTAACCAATGACAACTGAAGATCTCTCTTTTACCAAACCAATGAAGTACCCAGCGGACGGACTTCGGCCCTTCTCTGTATAAGCGGCAGTGGTTTAACAAATCGAGCTGCCCTATTGACCTCGACCATCTTTTTCTTCTTTATGCACAGATCAGCCAGAAACGGGAGGAGCCTCGAGATGAGAGGCACATTAAGGTTCACACTCATCTTCACCACTGCCCAATCCGAAAATACCAACGTCGTGATCTGATAAAGCTCGAGAGATGTGACCGCCATCAGTAACGCGTAGGTATAGGTGATGTACATATCGATCGAGAAGGCATTCTTTAAGATCATGGCGAATCCACACAAGGCAGACACCAAGCAGAAGAAGCCGCAGAAGCGCAATATTAGACCAACTTTGGTGTACAGAATAGGTGCTTTAGTGTAGAGCGCGTCGAACATGAAGTTTAGCTCAATCTCGTTCAGGGTGAAAGCGTGGTTGGTAGAGTAACTGTCTATGGACATCCAATCGCGGGATATGAACTCAGGGTGGTACGGCCAGTTCACGAGGTGGGGCTTCAGACAGTCAAACCGAAGGTAGGCCTTCAAGATGTCCTTTGCTGAGTTGAACTTCTCGTCCAAATGGAACACGCTGAGCTGAACACTGGGTTCCGTGGCTTCATTGGCGGCTTCTACGGGTAAGTTCTCAGTGTTCACCATTGAGTTCGCGTCATACACGGATTTGAAAGCCCAGACCCACAACGTGGACTTTATGAATCCGGCAATGAACAAGGGGATGTACAGCCTTGAGACCGGGGACCAGCCGTCCCTACAGCGATTGAGAACACGAACCACGATGACAACTGTAGCCCCGATGTTCAGAATCTGTCTCATTCCTAGCTGGTTATCTTCCACCGAATAGGCCGTTATGCCGTCTGGGTACCCAATTTGCATCAGAAGCAATGGGGCCAGTAGCCCTTCCAACTCCATGTCATAACCCGGATTTTCAGGATCATCGATGTGGATCACAGTAAGCTTGCCCAGCGCTATTTTCGCAACGTAAGAAAGGAGCAAATAGGAGGCCCAGACGATGAATCTAGCTAAATCTGACCTCTGATGTTTCCGACAGATGCCTAATATTGTGAGAACAATATCACAGGCAAGGCTTATGGTGACCAATAAATGAATCCCCCAGTCCACCCACAGATCTTTTAGCAACGGTAACACCATTCTGATTATTGAGAAACTCATGGTGGCTTGGTTCAGATGTGCTCACTAGACATCAATGCAAATGCAGAGTGAGCAAGGTTTTAACATTGCTTCTGAAGAATAATTATTAAGAGCTTGCACAAAACTGCATAAATGCATACATTAATTCTCTCAATCTTTTAGAATTTCGCACAATTGAAACTATGCGTCAAGCAACGCATGGATCAAACACAACGTGCGTAAAAAGAACTTCCCCATCTCTCTCCGTGTTCATCTCTCTTTCCTTTCCTAGAGTTGTTGACTGTATTTGCTTTTGCGATCCTTGTATTTTTCTGTTTCATTTGTTACACCTTTTTTTTTTTTTTATTATTTCCTCTCTTTTTGATGTGTTCAGCTAGATCATAACTATCTAGGAAAGTGGCCCTCTTCTCGCATCGTGAGATGTGAAGAAGTTTTGGGACAAATTTGTGCCTTTGCCGTCCACCATCTTATAAGTCTTCCTTAATTTTTCCAAATAATAAGCAACATATGCTCGGTCCAATTAGTTTACTTGAGAAAACAAAATATAGTTCTAAGGTGAATGTTTTCTAAAAGTTATAGCATTGACAGATTGGTTGAAAATTTTTGCCACTAAAATTCTACTACTAAAGTGAACGTCGTATGAAAGTTATGGCACTTATGGCATTATTTTATCAAAATTCTTTAAAGGTGAATTCTTCGCAATTACTTTTAATGCGGCTTTATGTTCTTCTACCTCCATTTTTCATAATTAGCTTTTCAAAGTATTTACAAAATAGATTTATGGAGAAAAAAAGGTGGAGGAGAGGTGTTACGGGAGTATTTAGTAGAGGTGAGAAGGTTTTGGGATGGGTGAGGTATTTTCCCCTACCATAGAACCTTAGGCAATGGCAATGGTTCCAAGTTTTTGTAATATGGAAACTACCTCGCTCTTGGAACACCTTAGAATATGGAACTTGTCTGCGCCACGGTTTCTAGGGTACCTAATTATACTATCCTGTACTTTTTCATATTGTTTCATTGAAAAAAAATTGTCGTTGTTTATGTAATATACACATTGACCAATCAAACATATAAATGGGTTACATGTTAAATTCATGTTCGTATCCAATATTAACACATCACTAAAACGTCGATAATATAAAAAATAAAAATAAAAAAATCATCTTCCACCTATCATTTAAATCCACGAGTTGAGATGAAACCGATCAACACCTACTGAGAACATAAACTCAAAGCACGTGCACACACACTTTGAGAGAGAGAGATGATTGTTTTTTGGTCAGACATACTTAGAAAATATTACAAAAGCTACGGGATGTAGCGTATAGGATGGTATGACGCCAACCCTTAAACGTACTTTACACTCATTTGTTACAAAATTTTGGAACAGGAACCCACTCTAATAGTTCAAATGCCCATCTTAGAACCTACTCGACCATGCTTGTTCTATAGCGTCCATAGATTTCACGGGTTCTCCTATACACCATTGTTGAGACCCGATTTTTTGCCAATCCGATGAATCAATGCTTAAAATGTAAATGGACCCAATTAGTGCGAAAGAGAGATGATAAGATAGAATCATTAGAAATATATATAAAAGGAAAATTAGGCCAGTTCGACCCGACCCGCTTTTGGCCCATTTTCGTTCTTTGTTTAGGCCCAGCCCCATTTTGCTTGTTCTTTGTTCCTTTCTCGGCTTGGCCCTATTTCTTTCCTTCCTACTTCTCAAGCCCAGCCCTCCATCCATTTTCCTTCTCTCTCCCTCACGTTGTTTGTCACGCCCCGTACCCCTCGAGGCATGAACATCCGTGTACAAGTCGAAGATAGTGCGACGCTCCCAGGATTGCGTCACAGAGACCCGAAAATCCCAAATCAGAGAAAACAGGCACAAGCAGAAACGACGTATATATAACATACATACATACACCCAGACATTTTAAAAGAAACCATGAATAGCAAGCTATACCAAATTACAATCTATTAAGCCAAAATATACACTCTGTTACAACCCATGAACAATATCCCATTGATCAGCAAAAATGTACATCAAAAGGGCCACGAAGCAAAAAGGGACCGTGGCCTAGGGATATTAAACTGCCCTATCGAGAAGGGCTACAAATAAAAGGTGGCGGCCCTCACTCCTAAGGCTGGACCTAAACTAGAGCTTCCAATCGTGGTCAAATCTAGACGTCTCAAAAGGATTCTCAAACCGACCGGCTCTTCCTCTCGAGCTCGTAGCCTCAAACTCGCCCTCGGCTCGGGGGTCCCGCTTTTCGCCCTCAAAGTCATGGCCGGGATCCGAAATGTCGGTTTTACCACAACCGTGAGAAAAACTCAGCAAGTAATAAATCCCTAATCCCAAACTAGGCTAATGTGCACCTCCGGAGGGTAAACAAAACACATCGACAATGAACCAAAAAGTCAAATAAATTTCACCCGCCTGTGGCCCAATATATCATCTCAATTCCTGCCGAGGTTAGACATATATCAATAATGTGATGCACATACAATTATATCGACTGCGGTCCACAATTAATTAAAACGACCCGTGGGCCCGGCCGAGAGGGTAGCGGTGTGATAATCGACCCGTGGGCGGCCGGCCGCACCTCAACTGTTTTAGGCCGAAGGCCCGGTCGAAGACCCCAGCATTTCGACCGAAGGCCCGGTCCGAACCCCATGTTCGACCGAAGGCAGGTCCGAACCTAACTGTTTGACCCGAAGGCCCGCGGTGGTTTTCGACCCGAGCCCGACCCGAAGGCCCGCAGTTGTTTACGACCGAAGGCCATACGGCGAAGATTGTTTGTTCGACCAGTGGCGGTTTATTCATAACCGACCGTCACGTCAACTTGAATTTCATCCATAACAAATCATAATATGTAAATTCACGTGTCATAGGTTCAAGCCCAATGCCTTGCCACGTTGTGCCAAGTATAATAAATTGCAATTTCAACTCATGCAGTGCTTCATGAGCACATCTCACCCATTTCATTCTGGTCCATTTACCTTTGACATTTAATGCACAACTTAGTATTATAGGAATTCAATCCACTTAGAACTCGACATGACCAACCAGTCTTCACCATTAAACTCTCAAATATGACATCATGTCCCCAATGTCCCGACAAATCCTAATTGACCTCCAAAGGCCTAATTCCAAGTGGTTAATTAGCAATCCATTTAATGCTCACATTAGGCAAATTAATACAAATTCGGATCCAAGATGAACCATACTCCAACAGCCATCGAATGGTCTCCAAATCACCATTACGTCATTCCGTTAAGCTCCAATTAAATCCCCTAACCAACCTATACACAAAACACCCTCAATTTAGGCATAATTTAGCCTAACCAACCCCTAATTACCCTTAATTAACCCACTAAAATGCAAACTAATCTAATTCGGGTTTAGAGATTTAAAACTCGCCTAAAGTTGACTCGAGGCGACGGGAGCGGGCGGCCGATTACCGACTCGCGGTGAGAATCGGCGGCGGCGCTCCGGGGGCAAGCCGGCGGTTACGGGCGAGAAGAAACTAAGAAGAAGCAGAAGAGGAAGGAGAGAGAGGGAGAAAAAGGAGGGAGGAGAGGAGAGAGAAGAGAGAAGGGGGGGATGTTCCGTGATGCGCGTTAACGGAAGGGGAGGGGACGCACATGGGGAACATGCGCATCGCAGAGGGAAAAAGGAGAGAGAGAGAGAGAAGAGAGAGAAGAGAGAGAGGAAAGGGAGAGAGAGAGAGAGGGAAACGTGGTACCCGAAGGAAAACCGCAGAGGGAGGAGAGGAGAGAGAAGGAGAGAGAGAGAAATCTAATTCAACTTTTTTAACTCTAAAAGCGTGAACCAAAGGATACGGTCCAGTTAAAAATCGACTTATCGATTTTCGATTTAAGTTCGGAAAAGGCCTAACAATTACCGATAAAATCCGAATAATATTCTAAGGCAATTGTGAAAATAAAATAATTTCCGATTGGGTAGAGGCGTGATAGGAATTCTGATCAAGCCAGTAATGACCAATGTAATGACGACAACCTGTGTGATCATTGAATGACCGTGAAGGGCGGTGAGCAGTGAGCTCGTCGGTGAAATGTGTAATGACAGTGACGAATCGTATCTTGTATGAAGGAAGGAAGAGAGGGCGGATTGTGGCGGGGCCAGTCGGCCTGGCGGTCGGCCTTGACACGGCCAGCCGGGCGCGGTCTTGAGCAGCGACCAGCAGTCTTTGAGGCTGCGGCAGCGACCCGCTCATTATTACCCTCATGAGCGGCCCGCGGCGGGCGGTCGGGAAGCGGCCCGGCGGGCCCGCGCGCGCGGCAGCCGGTGAAACTCGCCGGCCCGGCAGCGTCGAGCAGCCGCAGCGCGGCGGCGGCTCGGCGTCGGCCAAAGCGAGGGCGAGCGCGGCGGTCGTCGGGCGGAGGAGAGCGAAGAAAAGAGAGAGAGGAAGGAGAGAGGAGAAAGAAGGAGGGAGGAGAGAGAAGAGAGAAGAGAGAAGGGGGGGGAGAGTGTCTGCATGTGCAGAACGGAAGGAGGAGGGGACGTGCGCATGGGGAACATGCGCACGGCAGAGGGAAAAAGGGAGAGAGAGAGAGAAGAGAGAGAAGAGAGAGAGGAAAGGGAGAGAGAGAGAGAGGGGGAAACGTGCACGGGAAGGGGAAAATCGGCAGAGGAGAGAGGAGAGAGAAGGAGAGAGAGAGAAACGAATTCAAATTTTTAACTCTAAGCGCGAACCAAAGGACACGGTCCAGATTAAAAATCGACTTATCAGTGTCGATTTAAATTCGGGAAAAGGCCTAACAATTACCGATAAAATCCGAATAATATTCTAAGGCAATTGACGGAAATAAAATAATTTCCGGTCTCACTACGAGGGCGGTCTACTAGTCCAAATTCGCACCCGGTCTAAAAATTCACTTTTTAACCATTCCTGATCATCTCGATGCTGGCAACAATAATATCGACACCGTCCAATTTATTTCGTTCTGAAACTCCCAAAAATCGACTGACAAGTTCGGGGTCTAAATAACGACCAAATTCGATCGAGTGCGATTCTAGCGAAATCTCTAGTTTAAAATAATAACCGAGAGTGATCAGTTCTCGGGCGAGATTTTTACTACAAGCACACTGACAAATCACGCGTTCTATAAATCCCGAAAATTAGCCGAAATTCGGGCTGTTACATTGTTGTTCGCAACAAAGCGAGGAAGCGACGAGCAGCCAAAGAAGAAAAACAAAAAGGCGAGAAGAGACAAAAGGCCCGAAACGGCCTCGGCCTGAGGAGGACGCCATGAGTCATGGGAATAGGCAGAAACGACAGTCCATTGGAGGCGCCCGGCTAGAGAGAAGGAGAGGTGGGGATCTCCGAAAAGATGAACCTGACCACTGGCTGACCCCTCATCCTTCATCTCGCCCGAACAATCACCACCACCGTCGCCGTTCGACGTTCGCTAGCCGGCAGCTTCCTTCTCGCGGCTTCTCACTCCGGGATCCCTGACGTTTCCTCCAAAGAGGAGCGGAAGAAGAGAGAAAAGAGGGGCGGGGGGGGAAGGCCATCTTCTTTCTGGAGAGAGCTTGAAGAGAGAAAACACAGAGAGAGGGAGAGTTGGCCGGAGGAGAGAGCTCACTGGGGGTTCCCTCTGGTTTCTTCTCCGAATCATCTCCACACTGGCCATGGAGTATTGTGGACTCATGATCACTAGTGATTTAGTGGCCGGTGGTGCTGGTTTAGGGACTTTGGTCCTGTGATGGTGGAGTTGCGATTTCGGTCCGAGCAGATTTGTCGTCGACGCCACTCGAAGAAGCCGATTTTGGTTCGGAGTTTGGGCCGCCGGCGATTCACCAAGAAGAAGACGTTCCCAGTGAGCTCTGGTTGAGCCCACGAGAGAGAAGGCGTCCAGTCTGGGCACTGGACAGGAGAGAACAAAAAGGAAATAAAAAATTAAAGAGAAAAAGAAATAGGGGAAAAATAAAATTAGAAAAAGCCAAAAAAAAATAGAAAAAAAAATCAAAATTTGAAAAGTCGGATGGGTCAGAGAGCCGTGCCGGATCGGTTCAGGGACCCGGTCTGGAATGCTTATTTTATTAATAAAAAATTAAAAAATTTCAAAAATTTCAGAAAAATCCAGAAAAATTCAGAAAAATTCAGAAAAATTGGGAAATGTTGAGAAATCAATTTTTGGCTTAATTTCACTAGATATTAGTGTTTATCTCATTTTAGACTTAGTTTAAAACTTGTAAAAATTGAGAAAACCTTAAAAAAACAAAAAAACAAAAAATTTAAAAAAAATTTGAGCAAGCCATTAGGGCTTTACTTTAGGTCTTTTGATTTACAACTTTCCCTCTTTTTAGAGACAATGATAGGTCGCAAGTTGTTTATTTTCTTTATGATTATTTGGTTGTGTACCTTTAATACATTAGTTGTTATTTTCCATTTTTAGCATGACTAGGTAGAATCTTAAGCTTTTTCGATTGTGAGCGTTCAAGTTTAGGTACTGAAACGGTATTAGTTAGATCGCTAGTGTAATCAAGTTCCTAATCTTCAGAATCTCTGGTTTTTGTACGTATCAAGATGATATTCTCGCGTCGATTAGGGTTTCTAGCTAACCCTTGATTATGACTAGTGGCGACTCCAATTGAATGCATAAATTAGATAATTCTCGTCGCATGAGGTATGAAACTTGAGAGTGCCTTGATCCTTAGATTAATGAACAATTTGATTTGTTCTTCAAACAAATCAATTAATGTTTACATTTTTCAACAAATACCTCTTGGCTTAACTGATTGGGACGGGTAGGTCGTGACAACCATATTATTTAGTCTCGAAAGAAACTCTTTGTAATTTTGGGTTGACTTCATGGATCAAGGCTTTTCTTCTTTTCTAATTTTGGGAGTTCTGCAAATGATAGAAAAGACGTTTCACACAATGAGAGGGCCACATGTCAACTTCTCAAGGGCCACATGTTCACAAAAATATTTATATAGTTAGAGTAGATGACTTTAGGTGCAATTGCTCGCAGGTTTGATTTTTGAAGATTTAAGTAGAAGAGGTTTTCCGACTCCCAAAATAATTCCTGTAATCCTATCACATTGCGCTTCCTGTTGATTTCTTAAAAGCCATTCACATAGAAACGATTGCATTCAGTAGCATGTTTGCTATACCTTTTCATACATAGAAATCATTAAATGTTTTGACAGGTTGTGAAGGAACGAAGTTCTTTCACCAGTTGGAAAACATCAAAGATAACTAAACGTGTGCTGTAACTTTTATGTAGTATAGTTAAATAAACTGACCACCTAATTATAGTACTATGATCACTTGCCAAAACATCCAAAGTGTGGAGAGCGTACAAACCTATTACCCAAAAAATAATATGGGTTAGTAAGCCCAATAAGAAAATGCAAGCTAACTAAAGTAACAGGAAAGAAAGAGGTGCAATGCAAACTAGCGCCACATAAGCAAATGCAAGCTAACCAAAGTAACAGGAAAGAAAGAGGTGCAATGCAATGCAAGACTAGCGCCACCACACCTGAACTTGAGGGCTGATGAATCCCAGAAATATTATTCGGAAGATGCAGACACCGACATCAGAAAAATTGGAGAACTGGAGCACAGAAAAGCAGCAGAGAGATTTGTCCTAAAAATACATTGCGAAGGAAACGAGTGCTAGAAATACGTGCTTTGCTTTCTTCGCTAGAAGAGCACTTGTGTCTCAACACTTGACGGCAATGAACTTCCGTGGAACCTCAATTATTAAGTAAGAAAAGGAAAGGCATGGGAACAATAAGGACAAAAGGAGAATGGAATAAAAAGCACAACAAAATAATCACACGTGAATTCTTACCTTCCGTCGGCACATAAAATTCACACAAATAATCACACCTGAAGCTTCGTTTCCAATTGGCATACGACAATTACACAGTAATTAAGAACATTTCATATTACATATTCATGCATAATGCATCCACACGTGTTCCGATTATTATGACCGCTCACGTCTACGATCGACACTCGCGTCGGTGGTCTTCCGGCATAATCGGGCATCGTTCGGCACCATCGAGCACGGCAACATTCCAACCTCACTCGAAGACGACATTCACGTAAGAGCATCGTTTCGAAATCTATCCGCGAACAGTATCCAAAATCCATCGGGCATCGTCCCCTGCAATCATATGCGTACGGAACCATTTATGTGATCACACAAGCACATCAAGCACTCGAGCCAATTATTATCTTTTACTTTAGTCAATGTAAGAGTATTTAGTGCTCACACGATTAGAATATTTAAAATCTCGCACACATAAAAATGCACGAAACAATCACACGTGAACAACCATAATCCTTCTACATGCGAAATTGCACATACTTCACTTACAAACCTTCCTTGTAAAGATGACACACACGAGATAACTTAAAACGTCGGTTTATCAAAGACTCATAATTATGACAACATGAAACTTCTATTGCACTAGACCATTACATGAGCACATACACTTCACCTTGGTTTCCGTAAAATATACGTGCATCAAGGAAATATACAAATTCATATGACAATTAATAACGAGAATAAGAATAGTGGAAACATTTCATGAGCAAACCATACAAAATTGTTATACGGGTCTTCTCTTTCGAGAACAAGCAATAATCAACCCTAACAATTACAGAACCTAAACTCGAAAATTAATCCAACTACATAGAATCAAGTCCCATCCAAGGTATAGATAATCTACCTGTGACATGGTAGAACAAGCTCGAATGAGACTCAACCTAGGTCCGAAACGCGTAGAATAACAGCACATCCATGGATCAGAAGAGATACTTACTAAATTGAGCGAACTATGAGTGACGACAAATGAACGAAGACGGTAAAAGGGTGCAGTCGACAGTGAGGCGAAGCGGACAATGTACGGTGGCACAACGACAAACGGCAACATGGTGATGAGCGGCAGCGAGTGGCCAAGAGGACGGCGCGGCAATGGTGGATAGCGAGAAAGGGAGGGCTTGAGAGAGAGAGGGTGAGGGAGAGAAAGAGAGAATTGAGAGAAAGTGAGAGTGAGTGAAAAATGAGAGAGAATGAGGAGGGTTCCCCTCCTAAAGGTTCTTGTAAGAAGGCCAATAATGCAATTGCATAAATGGACTCTACCATCTACCCTAGCCTAGGTCTCCTTAATTTGCTCCCATCCGAGCAAATTCATGGCTAAGAGGTCAACTTGAAATCTTCTTCAACAAGTCTCACTCTAGGCTCTCATGACTACAAAAATAGGCTCATGCATTTAGTTGAGCACTAACCAAGAGAACCAAACAAGAAGCTAACTAAGTTGGTATTTTCCCTTCTCCTTCAAAAGTGGAGTCCAAACTCCTCAAAACAAGACCAAATTTTGGTCTCTTCCCAAATGAAACTTCTGGAAGGTGCATTTAATGCTAAACTATAGGTTACTAATCATGCACAAGGCACATTAAGGTGCAATCTTCTAAAAAATCACAAAAGAGTCAAATGTGGGCAAAATAGGCTTTACCCTCTTGCTTGGCGCCTAAAAGGACCGAACGAGTCCATTGGGCATGTCTAAGGCACAGGCTTTCATTGTCTTCCAATGCTTGGCTTGTGTCCATTTGTCCAAAGATTAACGGTCCAAAGATATGTAATTAAGTGTCATCAGATTAAGGATATCACAACTTTTCCCCCTTTTAAAAAATTTTATCCTTGAAATTTATAGAATTACTTGATTCTTCAAATAGATGCGGGTGTTAACGTTTCATTATTTCTTCACTTTCCCAAGTTACTCCCTCTGTTCCAGGATATTGTCATATGACCTTGACTAAGGGAATGACTTTATTACGTAACACATGCTCCTTCCTATCCATGATCCACACTGGCCTTTTTACGTACAACACTTTGTCGTTCATGTCAATTTCTTCAAAACTAAGCACATGTGCGGATCGGGTTCATACTTCCCTAGCATGGACACGTGAAACAAATTATGAACTTGAGCAAGTCTAGGCGACAATGCTAGCTAATAGGCCAAAATCCCTATTCATTCTAAGATCTCGAAAGATCCAACGTACCTGGGAATCATCTTTTCTTTCTTGCCAAAACGTGAAGTTCCTCTCATATATGACACCTTAAGGAAGATGTGATCACTAAATCGTGTTCTTACTAAAGCTGTTCTATTAACTTATTTTGAGTTATGGACTGGACGTAAATCTAGCTTGAATCTTCTTAAGGTTTGTGGATGTTCCACAGAAGATAAGCAACGCTAGTTGCTAGTTTTGCTAAAATTAATCTACGAAATTGATATATTCAACAAGATGGCTAATTGCAAAAGGACACCTCCTATTCAAACACCTGCTGACAGTTTACTGCATTATTTAACAGACCGATTATGTAAACCAAACTAACTACACTAAGCATATCGCAAACATCTTGTATGAGATCATCGACACACAGCTAAGAAGGAATAAATGTTTACACGAAAGAAAGTAATGACAAGATCATAAATTTTCTGGAAAAACAAAGGAAGTATAAAGTAGTCTGGCAAGAAACGGAAACCTTGCTGTGTTGTGCGACTCCCAAGGAAGTTGTCGAACCAGATTCTTGCTAATAATAGAACAGGCGCTGTGTGGGTCTTCCTAACCCTGGCGGGAAGCTTAATTTATTCAATTCTGAATAGAAAAGCGGAGGCATTATAAAAGGACAGAGAGCAGAGAATTGATTATTTACTTGTAACTTTTGTTTGTCGTTCTTTTCTCTTTTATCGGGCTTTCGTCAGCGACCAAACAGGGTATCAGTTTTTCACTTTGCATTATTCGTTGGATGTATTCTGGAGGGGCATAGCACGTGATGCATGCGCTCAATTTTAAACTCTGATTGAGAGTAATAGCTTTTCATTTCTCAAACCAACCAAAAATAAGCCAATCTTTTCTACATTT
>JAMXDD010000052.1:0-141200 GCA_024733475.1 Syzygium grande | reverse complement strand
GGATCTATAAAGAGAAGAGAAATAAGTGTAAAAGATATCTTCTAAGTATATTTATAATTTGATTTATTCTACGAAGTCTCCAATTAAAATCTCTGCGAAAACAATATAAACAAACAGAAATATTATAAATGTCGGTTGGAGTAGAAAAGGCTCTATGGAATGCAAGAATGAATAGCAAGATAGAATATATATATATTCTACACAGAAAGAGATAATATAAATTAGATTAAATAAAATGGCGATATTAATGATAATAAAATGCCGTAAGCAAGATAGAGAACAACAAGAAGAATAATAAAAAACTCTAAACCAACCATGTAGGTGATATTACTATGCAAGGATGAATAGAAGAAAGAAATTACAGATCGTCCACAAAGGTTCGACTCGACGTTTAGGGTATGTAAAATGTTGTAAATGTTAATGCAAATGCAAGAAGGAAATTAGAAATGATTTGTATATAAATGATGGAATATTACACAAACAAGTATTGAAAGATTACAACAGAAATATTGAAGTACAAGTGCAGAAATATGGAAATTTCCGTGGTAGAAATTCTCCGTTACTCAGACTATATTAGTCTAGAACGACAAGATTTTCTACACTATGAAAGATATTGGTCAAGATCTCTTCTAGAGACTAGAAACTTACTGGATAGAAAGGTATTCAAAAGGGGGTCTCTGAATGATTTTTTCAAAAGAGGTTTAGAAAGGAGGCTTTGAGAGGATTTTCGGGTTCGTATGATTGGAGAGTGTTTTTGAATCTCAAGTCATCCTTCCGTAACGTGAAAGACAAGGGTTTTATAAGCGAGGGAGGTTCCCAAGAAAATAGTAAAAAGTGCACAGTGATACAAAATGATCTATAGTAAACAAAGAGAAAGTATACAATAATACGGTGACACCAGAAGCAAATAGTAGAAAGTGTCAAAGAACCCGACATAATCATGAAAAGAAAGAAGAAACGCTAGAGTCCTTTTCGCGTCTTTTGTTTTAGGAGGGTTTGGACAAATCTTCCACCCCATCCTTCCTCCAAATCTTCTTCTTCATCATCATCTTTTACATCGCCCAATTGCCGTGAATGGGGGCAAATCGAATGCCATATCAATCATCTTCATTGAATTGCGGCTGTGATGAGAAGAGTTGGTTTCCTCTAATCGAAAAGGCTTGTTTCAAAGATCCCCATGAGTTGTTGATGGGATATGGCGAAGCTAGTCCTCGATAGTACAAATCGACGATTTAAAGTCAAATGGTGGGATGGTTTCAAATTTTTGACGAGTCACCAAAAAGGTTGTTTAAATGGCTAATTTCTAGGGAAATCAACCAATCTCCAAAGAGGATGTCTCCCATTTTTGCATGATAAGGGATTTGTACTATCCGGGACTACCGCCATATCCCATCAACCCAACTCATGGGATCTTTGAAACAAGCCCTTTCTCGATTAGAAACCAACTCTTCTCATCACAGTGACAATTCCAATGAAGATGATTGCTATGGCATTCCGGATTTGCCCCATTCCCGGCAATTGGGCCAATGTAAAGATGATGATGAAGAAGAAGATTTGGAGGAAGGACCGTGGAAGATTTGTCCAAACCCTCCTAAAAAAACAAAAGGCCCGAAAGGACTCTAGCGTTTTTCTTTCTTTTCATGATTATGTCGGGTTATCATCAGACACTTTCTACTATTTGTTACGTTGTCACCAGACATCAGATACTTTCTAACGCTTGCTATAGTATCACCAGACATAATGCACTTTTTACTATTTGCTGTGAACCTCCCTTGCTTATAAAACCCTTTGTCTTTCATGTTCAAAGGATGACACTTGAGATTCAAAACACACTCTCCAATCCTTCCTCAACCCAAAAACCCTCAAACCTCCTTTCTAAACCTCTTTGAAAATATCATTCAGACCCCCTTTTGAATACCTTTCTATCCAAAGAAGTTTCTAGTCTCTAGAAGAGATCTTGACCAATATCTTTCATAGTGTAGAAAATCTTGTCGCTCTAGACTAATATAGTCCCGAGTAACGGAGAATTTCTACCACGAACTTCCATATTTCTGCACTTTGTACTTCAATATTTCTGTTGTAATCTTTCAATACTATTTGTGTAATATTCCATCATTTATATACAAATCATTTCTAATTTCCTTCTTGCATTTGCATTAACATTTACAAAGATTTACATACCCCACAAACGGTGGTCGAATCGCCTTGGACGGTCTATAATTTCTTACTGCTCAACCTTGTATAGTAATACCACCTACATGGTTGGTTTAGAGTTTTTGATTATTCTTCTTGTTGTTCTCTATCTTGCTTACGGCATTTTTATTATCATTAATGCGCCATTTTATTTAATCTAATTTATATTATCTCTTTTTGTGTAGAATATATATATATATATTTCTATCTTGCTATTCATTCTTGCATTCCATAGAGCCTTTTCTACTCCAACCGACATCTATAATATTTCTATTTGTTTATATTGTTTTCGCAGAGATTTTAATTGAAGACTTCGTGGAATAAATCAAATTATAAATATACTTAGAAGATCTCTTCCACTTATTTCTCTTCTCTTTACAGATCCCCGCATCCTTGGACACTTATGGTATCAAAGCCAAGGGGTAGATAAAGATATTTGATACAAATTTATTCGCGATGAAAGACGATTTCCTTCATGGAGATCTTTTTCCGGTGATTTCGGATGTGTTCCAGCAAAGAAACCCCGAGTGGTAGTAAGTCCGTTGGTAAGCATCGCGAAAATCCATGAAAAGATTTAAAGTAGTCTTTGCAATGAATTTATTGAGAAGATCCGAGTCTTCTTCTAGTTCTTTATCACAAATGTCCTTAGATCAAGGAC
Source organism: Syzygium grande (assembly GCA_024733475.1). NCBI lineage: Eukaryota > Viridiplantae > Streptophyta > Magnoliopsida > Myrtales > Myrtaceae > Syzygium > Syzygium grande. The sequence continues at coordinate 138,349 of JAMXDD010000052.1, read as the reverse complement.
CAATAAATAGAGAAGAAATAAATATAGAAGATTTCAATAAGTCTATTGAAAACTGGTTTATTCCTAAAGTGAAGCTAGATAAGATTTATGAACATTCTAAATTCAAACTCTTTGGAAACAATGATTATGTCATTGTTACCAAAGAACGTGATGTTCCACTTTCTAATTCTTTTGCTTCAATACAACTTTTGAATAAAGATTCTATAAAGAAACATTCCCAGAAATGGAATTATATGCATATAGGTTTGGTACAGGTTGGTGCAAAACCCCTTACCAAAGAAGGATTAGATACTTCCTTACTTCTTGTTTTGAGAGATGCAAGACTTTTAAAATACGATGAATCCATTCTAGGAGCCGTAGAGACAAGTCTATGCAATGGACCAATCCATTTTGATAGTCGTCCTGGTCTCACGATTTCTCTCAAAGACAAAAATATTTTGAAATCCCTCACTCTTCAAATAAAAACTCATAATTACTCCATAGCTGAAGGTTCCATTCTGTTGCTCTCATTTACGAGTTTACTACAAAGTTTTAAATTCTGCATTTGGTAGCAAAGCTTTTAAAATAAATTCCAATAGAGAAACTCTTACATACAAACAGACATTTCTAGAAACAAACATGTCACGCCCGCACTTCTCGTGCGCCCACATCCCTCGCAGAGGTCGATTTATGAGCGACATCCCGGGGACGTCGTCGACCCAACACCCAACACGAGATTTAAAGCACATGCGGAAGCGAATCAAAATCACCCGTACAATAATATACACATAACCAAGGATAGCCACAGAAACGAATATCAACGACTACGGAATAAACGATTGTACTATCACGGGAAACCATCTACAATATCCATATACAGCCCGATCATCAAAAATCAAAAGCGGGCACGTGGCTCGGCGGTCAAGCACTATATCTAGCCGGGGCTCCTCCCACAACGTTTCGATATACTGTCATCCTCCGGGCTGGGGTTTGAAAAATCGGTTTTCAACAACCGTGAGAATAAATCTCACGAGTAATTCCCTAAACCTAAACTAGACTAACGTACACCTCGACAAGCGCTAACAATACATAATACACACATAATCGACTCAGGCCCTCGGGCCTAAATCTAATCTTCTTGGACCCTGCAGGTTGGGCATTAAGTCAACAATAGTAGCCACGCCGACAGAATTTAATCACAAAGCACATACACGCCGCATTTCTATGTCGCAACGTATGTTATGCATATGCTAGTGCTCGCATGCTCATGCCTCATCAATGCATTATCGCACTCTTGCACAATAGCACTCAGCCATTTCTCAATTTTTCCTCCGACCCGCGTATCGTTAAACGATCAGGTCTATCACTTGGATCGATCAAAACGCCGGGCTCATGACACATTATCTCATCTTCCCGCCCGCCCAAACAATTTTTCCCGGCGTTAAGCGTCCGGGCGACATGAAACATTACCGCGAGATCGAAACGACCAAGTTGGTCATCTTCACCGGAACGGGTTCACTAACCCCTCGACGGGTTCACTACCCCGCGCACGCGGGTTTATTGTGATCACACACTCACAAGCACCAATTCTTATCCCGAACCCGCGTAAAAAACGCATCGGGGCATTTTAAGTGATCACAATGCAAATGTCATTCGGGCACATTCATACATGCTCATGCCGTGCCAATGCTTGAGATGCATACTCATGGCTATCACGTTCACACTTGGGCATCCACATGCGCCAATTACGATGTAACATACTCAACTTGTACCGCGCATATTCAAATTCATAAATCAATATGCCCAAATCGGACAATCAATACAAATCAGCCATAGCATCAAATTGACACACTACTCACGCGTACAAATTCACGTAATAGGGTCAACAAGCACTCGCGCATTCGAGGCCCGCCAGCTAATCCATTCTCGGTCCCGCTCGGCGTGCGGCGGGGCGCCATCAAATTAACCACAACCGAGGCTCAATTAGCCAGTCAATTACACAAATTGATCATTTCCGGTAATCGCACGCTTAGACCTCAAATTAATCGCGCCGCGCCCAAATTTAATCCCGTCATGAGCGACCATTATACCGTAATTTCTAGGCTAATAATCATCACCAAAATGCTCTATTATACTCCCCAAATATCATTCTAATCAGCCACCACAAACCAAAATCTGGGCGCACACTATAATCCACATCTCGAACCCGAACTTTCCCGAACTCGGGCCGATTTAATTCAAACTGTCCAGCCCATTTATCGCGCCTCTCGGGCCACTAATCCTCCATTATTTTATCGCACTAAGCCCGTTGAATAGTCACAAAAACAGCCACCACTCGGTCTATCGATTTCATCTCTCAAGTCCACCATTTTATCCAAATCCCGACACCCATGCTTCGCCACATCACAGCACTATACGGGCCACTAAACCTCGACCAAATAATCATTCTTAGTCACCAAAAACACCACAAAACCAGCCCTTAATTATCTCCATGATTTAACCCCTAAACTTGTCTAGAAATGCAAATAATCCTAATTAGGGTTTAGGGTCAAACTCACCGGGTGTCCTACGCTTCAAACCGAGCCGAACACGCCGGGCGGCCGGGTGGGCAGAAGCGGTCCTTCGCCGGAACAAGAACGGGCGGCGGTTCCGCGACGGCAATGGGAGTTTGAGGGGAGGGGCGGCTGGTCAGAGAGACACGGGAGGGAGAGAGAGAAGGATGGAACGATGGATGAAGGCTGGGTGAGGCTTGGTGGCGGCCGGACAGCTCCCCCATGACGGCGAGCCTCCCATGAGTGGCGGGGGGCCAAAGGGAGAGAGAGAGAGGGAGAGGGAGAGTGAGGGGGAGGAAGGGCTGCCGGTGGCTGGGCAAGGTTGCCGGGGACCAACCGGTGGTGGACCGAGGCGACACGACGGGCCGGGTGGTGAAAGGCGGGCGCGACGAGGCCGTGGGGTCCAAACAGGGAAGCTCCGAGGAAAAAGAGAGAGGGGGAGGAGAGGTTACGCGGTAGCCGGGGTGGCAGCAAAGGCGCCTTGGTGGCCGGACGACGAGGATGTGGCGGCGGGCGGTCACGGGCGACGCATGGTGATCCGGGCGCATGGATGTCAGACGAGACACGTCAATGTAGGCAGAGCGAAAGTGGCTGTAGTGGCGTCCAAGGCAAGAGGGCAAGAGAAAAGTGGAATGGTTGGGGACGGGCGGTTTAACGGGCGAGAGTGAGGCGCCAAAGTGGATTCAGACGGTCAGCAAGGACGTCAAAGCGAGCGGTGGATGAAGCAAAAACCACTGGGGAGGAAGAAAGCAACAAAGAAGAAGAAGAGAGGAGAGAGGAAAGAGAAAAGGGAAAAGAAAAAAAAAAAAGAAAAGGAGAGAGAGGGATGTCAGAGGGAGGGGGGAGGTATGGGCAGAGAGGGGACGCCTGCAGAGGGGGGGAGACGTCCGAGGAGAGGTCCGAGAGGGAGAGAGAGAGAGAGAGAGAGAGAGAGAGAGAGAGGGGGAAATTAAAAACTTCTTTCTTATATTAAACGCAAAACCGAGGATCCAAATTCAAAACCAAAAATGGTCTACCGGTCCAAAATAGGCCTCGCACATAAAAAGGGACAAAGGCCAAATTAATGAAACCAAATTTTAACGAGGGAGGTCTACTAGTCCAAATTCACACTTAGTCAAAAACTCTCATTTTTCCATCATTCCTAATAATCTCGATATTGGCCACATTAATGTCGACACCGTCCAATTTATTTAAATCACGAAACTCCCAAAAATGACCGCCAAGTTCGGTGTCTAAATAACGATAAAAATTTGATCGAGTGCGATTCTAGCGAAATCTCTAGTTTAAAATAATAACCGAGAGTGATCAGTTCTCGGGCGAGATTTTACTATAAGCACACTGACAAATCACGCGTTTTATAAATCCCAAAAATGGGTCAAAATCCGGAATGTTACAATTCTTCCCCCTTACAAAAATTTCGTCCTCGAAATTTACAATCCCAACCCGACTATTCAAACAAATGGGGATATTGGTGTCGCATCCACTCCTCACTTTCCCATGTGGCACCTTCGCCCATAATTTCCCAAATGTTTGACCATGTTTCTCAACACTCCAAATCTTCACATCCTCGATCCGAACTGGCTTTTCCACGTCACGATCCTCGTCGTCCCACGTCTATTACTTCATGATTCACTTGGGATCCGTTCATACTTCCTCAACATCGACCAAAGGCGTTATGAACTTGTGACAAAATCGATGGTAAGGCTAGGCGATAGGCCAACATTCCAATCCTTTCCAAAATCTCAAATTGGCCTATATATTTTGAACTTAGTTTCCCTTTCTTGCCAAACCAAGATAGCTTCTCATTCCTTAAAAAACATGGTCCCCAATTTGAAACTCCAAAGGTCTATGTCTCCTTCTCGTGTCTTTTGGGCTCGAGGCGCCCTCAACCTTTCCCGGATAACCTCTTTCTTGTTTCCACCGATTGAAACCAACTCTACCCGTTATACTTCCTTCTCCTACTTCATCCCAACACAAAGGTGTTCTACATGCTTTGCCATAAAGTGCCTCAAAAGCGGGCCATCCTTATACTCTATTGAAAACTATTATTGTAGGCAAATTCCACCAAATGCAATTGTTCTTCCCACTTGTCTTGAAAATCTAGATATCCTCTAAAATCTAAATAGTCCTCTCGGGGACCGCCATCCGTCTGTGGATGATAGGCCATCTTGAATTGTAACTTAGTTTCCATGGCCAATTGCAGACTTTTCCAAAAATTCGCGAGAAACCTAGGATCATGGTCCGAAGTAATCGATACTGGCACTCCATGAAGACGAACAATCTGCCGTACGTATAACTCCGCCAACCTTTCTAGCTCGGAGTCCTTTCGCACTGCTAGAAGTGCGCTGACTTGGCCAATCTATCTACTATCACCCCAAATAGAGTCGTGTCCCCTCTAGCTTCTTGGCAGTCCCATTACAAAATCCATTGTAATGTGCTCCCATTTCCATTCTAGGATTTCCAACGGCTGCAGCATCCCACCAAGCTTACAATGTTGTGCCTTCACTTGTTGGCACGTCAAGCACTTAGCCACATACTTGGCCACATTTACCCTTATTCTATTCCACCGGTAATATTGCCGCAAGTCCTGACACACCTTAGTGCTACTCGGTGGACACTATACTTACTAGCGGAATTTCCATTCAAATTTTTCCTCCTCGAGTTTTGCCTCATCGGGTATACACAATCATTCTTAGAACTCAAAATTTCTATCCCCGAATACACTGAAGTTCAACTTCCTCTTATCGGCATCCATCTCAACGACTCTTTTGAATCTCTTGGCCCATAAATTGTCATTCCTTGGTTTTGGCCTGGATCTCCAACTTGATCCTCAGTGCAACTAACAAGTTTGACACTTGGCTCACTTCAAATTTAAAATCTCGAATCCACAGGCACATCCCGACAAGGCTCACTCTCTAACCATCATACGTGCCATCACTGACTCACGACTCAACACATCTATTACTCGTCTAGCCATTCCATGGCGACACCGGTCATCGCAATCAATTCTCCGTCGTGCATCAGATAAATCATCTTGTACGGTCTCAATCGGGCGTGACGCATATGCTACAACTCTATCGTGTTACATCACGCACACTCCCAAGTCTTCTTAATGAAGCGTTACTATAGACCTCGAATCCTCCCGGTCCGGTTGAATATTCAATACCGGGCAATTAACAGCCTATACTTCAGCTCTTGGAACTCCGTTCATGCTTATCATTCCATTCAAACTTGGTTTTCTTTCTTAAACAGCCGTGTCAACAGCACAGCTATCGACAAGAATTCTTCTACCAAACGTCGATGATTGTCAGCAAAATCTAGAATACTTCAAGCCTCAGTTATTGGCATCCATCTGTGCCACTTAGCTATCACCTCGACCTTAGTCAGGTCCACAGAAGTTCCATCTCCCGAGATGATGTGTCCAAGGTACGTTAATCAATTAAGCCAAAATTCGCACTTACCACACTTGTCGTAAAGTGCGTGTTCTCTTAGGGTCCGTAGTATCTCTGTCGATTGTAGCTCACGCTCCTCAGAGCTCGTCGAATATGCTAAAATAGCATCAACAAACATCACGACAAATCGGTCCAAAACTTTTTTTTTTTTGGAATACCCTATTCTTTAAGTCCACCGAAATAGCAAAGGATATTCCTTAGATCGAGGGCATCACTATAAACTTACAAGGCCCATACCTCTTTCGTTAAATAGTCGTAATTATACCCTCTTTCCGTATTCTAAACGGATGATATCCAATCCGTACTTCGATCTCAGAGTACACTGAGGTTTTTTACAATTGATCAAACAAATCATCGATCCTCGGCGGTCACTTCTTCCCGTCGCCTAGTTCTATTGCCAGTAAATCATATACAACCTCGATGTATTGCCCTTTCTCATCACACACAATACAGGAACTCCCCACGGAGCACACTAGGGCGGATAAAATTTATCCACAAGTCCTTATATCTTGACCTTCAATTCCTTTAATTCCCAACAAGGACAATCGATACCACACCCTCGAAATCAACTTAATTCCGGGGCCAATTCTTTTACAGTTCCACTTCCCGTTCTAGTGGCAACCCAGAAATTCCTAAGGAAAGACCTCGGAAGGTTACACACCTCGTTAATTCTTCCGACTTTAGTTCCGTCACGATCGGGTCACTACACCCACTAAGCGTCCTTCACAACCTTCATCTGACATCTAATCACCTCAAGCAAGGGCATCCAAGGAATTGAGATTCCTCATCGACTTTCCTGAAATCCAAACCTAGGACGTCCATCCGAACTAAACTGGATTGTCTCATTGCTGCAATCCATAACGGCTTTCTGCCTTACTAGCCAATCCACTTCGATTCTCAAATCTAAATCATACTTGACCAACACTGTCAAGTCGACACTCTTTCCTCTATTCCCGATCACTATCTCATAGTTAAGACACCCCAACGATATCAACACCTGATCATTAAAAATGGGTCGTCACACAAAGCGTGGGTGCTAGCACAACAGGCTTAATCCTAACCAGTCGAACAAATTCTCCAAGTTTCCACGCTTACTACAAATTTCAAAGCGGTTCAGTTAATGGTTCGGCTTTCTGATCTTCTTCTAAACCCGGTGGGACAAATCGTCCGTTTCTCACCATATGCTCCTTCCCAAGTGGCGGTTATCTATATCCACGAGCATACCATAATCCGGTGGCTGCTCTTTTTCCAATCGATCTCGCTCCATCACTTGAGCTCATTCATACACTTCCCCATTATTCCTGATGTTCAATGAAATCATTGTGCTTCGGAGATCTGACTTCCGTCCATCTCGGAATCTCCGAACCTTGTCCTATGGATTCTTAACCAACCTAACGGACTTCGTTTCAAATCGTTCCACAGTTATCTGCCCTCGGCGAAGTAGTATACATTCCGCTAATTTCCTTCCTTAGGCATTCTCCGGGAAAACACTTCCCATAAAAATTCTCAATAAACATGGCCCAAGTCCGGGCTGTACTCATCGGGAATATCCTATCCCTGGCGGTCTTCCACCCATTCTTTTCGTCCTTCTGCAGTTAATACACTGCCAATGTTACTTTCTCAGCCTCGGTGTACCCCGATATGTCAAAGGCTTTCTCAACTTCCACTGCCAATCTCGGTGCAGCCTCGGGGTCACCCTTACTATTGAACTTAAGAAAGTTCAACTCGAGAAATTATTCCACCAATTAATGCACTCGCCTATTGGCCACTATCTGAATTTGGCCTAACTGGCATTATTCCCATTCATAGCAGTAATCACTGCAACCTCAGCAGCCTAGGCAATGATGGTGGCCCCTTTCCCGAGCTGGCCTGCCCATACATTCCTTATTCTTATAGGGCCCGAGTCACAACCTCTAATCTCAGGCCTCGGGCCTCATGGCCTATTTCACTTGATTGCTCTTGGGTTTCCTTACCCCTTATACTGTCATTCATACTGCCTCACTATTCAACTACCTATTATAACTCCCCTAAGGGATCAGAGACTTAAACCAATCTAACCGGTCTAAGGTCCTAGGCAGGTATCACGATAGCAGTCAAGCAATCAGCATGCGATCTAGCACAAACAACACAAGACCTCAATCAAAGAGGTACATGCACTCACCTCAGGTCCTGCCGCACCTGCACTTTACGGGTCAGTAACGCAACCAATCAATCAAGACATAGACAGTTAGGAGGTACACTTAGCACAACGAGGTCACCTATTGGCTACCCAAGGCCATCGCTCCTTATCACTCCAGGCTTCGACCGAATTGGATCGAGCTGACCTTGCTCTGATACCAAATCAAACGGGGATGTCACGCCCGCACTTCTCGGCGCGCCACATCCCTCGCAGAGATCGATTTGTGGGCGACGTCCGGGACGCGTCGCTGACCCAACACCCAACACGTAGATTTAAAGCACATGCGAAGCGAATCAAAATCACCCGTATAATAATATACCAAATAACCAAGGATAGCCACTCAAACAAACAACAATGAACAATTAATAAACGATTGTACTATCACGGGCAACCATCTACAATATTCAATTACAACCCAAACTTCAAAAATCAAAAGCGGTTCAAGGCTTGGCTACAACTATGTCTAGCCGGGGTTCCTCCCAAAACGTTTGATATGCATCATCCTCCGGACTGGGGGTCTAAAAATCGATTTTCAACAACCGTGAGAATAAATCTCAGCGAGTAATTCCCTAAACCTAAACTAGGCTAACGTGCACCTCGACAAGCGCTACTAACACAAAATACACACATAATCGACTCGGACCCTCGGGCCTAAATCTAATTATACTTGACCCTACAGGTTAGGCAATCTAAATATAAAACCACAATTGTACCATAACATTTGGATTTAATCACAAATACACATATCACATTAATTCCAATGCATGTAATGCATATGCTCATGTTCGCACTCATGTCATGCCTCATCAATGCATTATCACACACTTGCACACTAGCACTCGCCATTTCTCAATTTTTCCTCCGACCCGCGTTAAGCGTATCGGGTCCGACCAGCGTAAAATGCGATCAGGTCTATCACTTGAGATCGATCTACGGCCCGCGTTAAATGCATCGGGCTCATGACACATTACCCGCGTAAAACGCATCAGGTTGGTCATCTTCCGGTAAACCGGGCATCGTCCCGCGTAACACGCCTCAGGACGGGTTCACTACCCCGCGTAACACGCATCAGGGTTTATTGTGATCACACACTCACAAGCACCAATTCTTATCTGAACCCTGCGTAAAACGCATCAGGGCATTTTAAGTGATCACAATGCAAATGTCATTCGGGCACATTCGTACATGCTCATGCCGTGCCAATGCTTGAGATGCATACTCATGGCTATCACGTTCACACTTGGGCATCCACATGCGCGGATTACGATGTAACATACTCAACTTGTACCGCGCATATTCAAATTCATAAATCAACATGCCCAAATCGGACAATCAATTCAAATCAGCCATAGCATCAAATTGACACAAATACTCACGTACAAATTCACATAACAATTCCAACAAGCACTTTCGCGCATTCGAGGCCCCTTTCCATTCCATTCTTAGTCCCGCTTGACGTGCGGCGGGGACACCATCAAATTAACCACAACCAAGGCTCAATTAGCCAAATCAATTACACAAATTGATCATTTCCGGTAATCGCACGCTTAGACCTCAAATTAATTGCGCCAACGCCCAAATTTAATCCCGTCATGAGCAACCATTATACCCGTAATTTCTAGGCTAATAATCATCACCAAAATGCTCTATTATACTCCCCAAATATCATTCTAATCAGCCACCACAAAACCAAAATCGGCCCTAAAGACTATAATCCACATCTCGAACCCGAACTTTCCCGAACTTAGGCCGATTTAATTCAAACTGTCCAGCCCATTTATCCATACCTCTCGGGCCACGAATCCTCCATTAGTTTATCGCACTAAGCCCGTTGAATAGTCACAAAACAGCCATCACTCGGTCTATCAATTTCATCTCTCAAGTCCACCATTTTATCCAAATCCCGACACCCATGCTTCGCCACATCACAGCAATATATGGGCCACTAAACCTCGACCAAATAATCATTCTTAGTCACCAAAAGACCGGGCCGGAGGCACTTTCCTTTCGGCGTCGACGCATAACGGCGGAGGGTCGGAGGCGCCAGCGGACGGTCCCGGCTTTCCACAAGCGACGGCCCCAACCGGCGGGCGGAGGAGCAAGGATAAAGGGCAAAGCAAGGATAAAGTGTATAAAACCAATGGGGAGGAAGAAAGCCAAAGAAGAAGAAGAAGAGAGGGAGAGAGGAAAGAGAAAAGGGAAAAAGAAAAAAAAAAAAAAAGGAGAGAGAGGGATGTCAAAGGAGAGGGGGAGGTATGGGCAAGAGGGGACGCCTGCAGAGGGGGGAGATGCGCATGGGTCCAAGGGAGAGAGAGAGAGGGGGGAAATTAAAAATTTAAACTTTTCGATATTAAACGCAAACCGAAAGTGTCCAAATTCAAAACCAAAATGGTCTACCGGTCCAAAATAGGCCTCGCACATGAAAAGGGACAAAGGCCAAATTAATGAAACCAAATTTTAACGAGGGAGGTCTACTAGTCCAAATTCACTCTTGGTCAAAACTCCCATTTTCTCATCATTCCCGATAACCTCGACATCGCCACATTAATGTCGACATCATCAATTCATTTCATCCCTAAACTCCCCGAAAATTGACTGCCAAGTTCGGTGTCTAAATAACGGGCGAATTTGATCGAAAAGCGATTCTAGCGAAATCTCTAGTTTAAAATAATAATCGAGAGTCATCGGTTCTCGGGCGAGATTCTACTATAAGCATACTAACAATTCGCAAGTTTTATAAATCCCAAAATGGATCAAAATCCGAATGTTACAAAACATTACTATCCCTAGGACTATTCCTTGAATCATATAACACTTCCCGATCAATGGGAACTCGAGAACCAGGTTCTCCAATCGATCGTTCAAAATTCTGATCATACCAACATCATTCAACATCCTGAAGGTAGAGTAACTATTCAATTTTCTAGGAGATCTATCGATATCCCTAGAAGGTCTTGTGAAGTCAGATCAATTCCTTATTGGCATTCTACATCCTCTCGAAGGTCAGTAGACACTGTTCCTAATATCCCTTTAAATAATCCAGGAGAAGCATCTGCGAGTGCTCCTCCTCTTCCAAACATCAGCGGTATAGATAATAGATATGGAATTTCCAGACCAGTTTATCAACATACCCGATCCTACTCCTTCCTGAAATGGAAGATCCGAAATCAATGTTTTAGAAATAGCTTTTGAACCAGACAAAATCATTTTAAACAACGAGCTTAATTCTTTTGAAAATAAACAAATCGGAGAATGGTTTTTTACTAATTTTCAAATCCAAGCACTTGAAAAAAAAAAAAAATATTATGATTACATGTATCAACATGAAATCGAGGTATTCTTCTTTGACTGGTTTGAAAACATATTTTTGAAAGAAAAACAAATCTTTGTTCTTGATCAATTTTATAAATGGAAATTAGACGATGGCCATGTTATCGAGTCTAATCATCCTCCTTTGAGAAAAATCAGATTTGAACATCGAGAGACTGAGATAATAGCCTCTCCTTTCAAAACGGCTTCTGAAATAGATGGCATAGGAATTAAGAAGATCGTTGAACAAAATAACTTTTCTAACCAACATCTTCACACCATTGGCAAACAGCTTGATCGAATTGAAAATCTTACTCAAAATAGTTTCTCATCCTCTTCAATAACAATTCCAAAAAAGGATTTGAAACCACCACTTTTTAAGAATTTCGAAATTCCAAAAATCCTAGTTTTGAATTTGCTAAAGCCTTAGAGGAAAGGGAAAAACTCCTCAAAGGAAAACCAGTTTTGATTCCTAAAAACCTATAGTTTTGGATACTCCTTTAATACAAAATCTGAGTATCAAAGACACTCCGCCGTGTAGAAGCTTCCAATCAAATCAATCTTTTAGACAAATCTGATACTGAATCCCTTCCAGATAAATCGTATCACTTGGAAGGATCCTCAAAAATTATATTACTCTCGTGCCACTCCTCCAGATATTCTCTCAGAAGAAACCTTTTCTAAAGTCCAAAATAAATATTCTTCTGATGCTATCTATGAATGGAACATAGATGGTGTTTTGAACAAAATCTTATAAATATTTTGACCCAAATGGTTATGCTTGCAAACACCTATAAAACCATTCCTGATACTTCTGATCATTCAGTTGCATATCTTTTAATAGCCGGATTTACAGGCCAGCTCAAAGGATGGTGGGATAACTACCTGAATGAAGAGCAAAGGTCACAAATCCTAAATGCTTATAAGCTCGACCCTTTTGGTCAGAATATTCTGGATGAAGATGATCAACCCATTCAAGATGCTGTCAATACTTTAATATTTTCTATATCCCAACATTTTTTAGGAGACTCTTCCCATATTCTTGATAAAAATCAAGATCTTTTATCGAATATGAAATGCAGATCCCTAGGAGAATTCCGGGAGTATAAAGAAATATTTTTGCAAAGAGTTTTCCAAAGGACAGATTGCAACCAATCCTTTTGGAAAGAAAAATTTCTTGCTGGTTTACCAAAACTCATAGGAGAACAAGTTCGAAGTAAGATAAGAGAAGAATATGGGAACCAAATTCCATATGACCATCTTTCTTACGGAGAATTGACTTCTTATGTGTATAAAATAGGTACACAATTATGCACCAACATTAGTTTCCAAAACACATCAAGAAAGAACAGAAACTTTCTCGAAAAGGTTTGGGAGATTTTTGTGCCCAATATGATCCATCTTTTGAAAATTTTGATAAACCCAAATGTTCCGGCAAATGTTCTTCCAAAAGAAAAGAACATAAGAAATTTTATAAAAAACCTTACAAAAAGAAATTTGATAAAAAGTCTTCTAAGAAGAAAGAAAAAGAAAAAGACGATTCTGATAAAACCAAAACCCCAAAGAAAAACTTTAAAAATGTCACTTGCTACAATTGCGGCAAGAAGGGACATACTTCTCGGTTTTGCAAAATTAACAAAAAGGTTAATGAATTAGGTCTTGATGAAGAAATTATTAATCAGCTCAACCAGCTAATGGCGTGTTTTATTTATAGTTCTTCTGATGATTCTAGTTCTGAAAAAGGATTACAAATTTGTGATTTAGAAACCTCTTCTTCGTCATCTTCAAAAGCGAAGATGAAGCCAGTTTTGAAATAAATGTTTTGACAAAAGAAGAAGAAATTCTTTTGCAAACTTTTGATCAGATCTCTGATCCTGAAACCAAAATAAAATATTTGAATAATTTTCAAAACCCAAAACCAATTTCTAAATCCACCTTTCATAATGATAATCCTTATAACATTTCTACCATTCTTAACAAAACCAAGAAAACAAGTTTTAAACCTATTTCTATAAATGAACTTACTCACGAAATCAACAAGCAAAAGCAAGAGATCCAAGATCTCAAAGCTGCTCAGTTGATTATGCAAAAGGACATTTTGGCAATAAAAAATTCTAAAGGAAAACAAAAGGAGGAAGATTCAGAAGAAAACGATGATATTCCTCAACTTCCTTCTTCTTCCGAAACAAATTTCCTTTTGATGCTTTCTGAGATTACCACCAGAAAGTGGATTATCAATATTTCTATAAAAGTCCAAAATGAATTTGTTTTAAATACAACAGCCCTTTTTGATACTGGTGCAGACCTTAATTGTATAAAAGAAGGTCTTATACCAACCAAATATTTTGAGAAGACTTATCAATCCCTTAAATCAGCTTCTGGTGACAAACTGAATATTAATTTCAAACTCCCTGAAGCCGAGGTTGTGAAAGATCAAATCTCTTTCAAAACCCCTTTCTTCTTGTAAAAAACATTAAGCAAAATGTTATTTTAGGATCGCCTTTCATAAATTTACTACAACCTTTTAAAGTCACTGAAAAAGGAATTGAAACAAAAACCTTGGGAAAAAGGATATGTTTCGATTTCATTTTTAAACCTCAGACTAGAACCTTGAATACTCTTCAAGATCATTCTATTTTTGAGATTAATTGTGTTATCCAAGACAAAGAAACTCATCTCCAATTTCTGAAAGAAGATCTTGAATACGAAAGAATTGACAAAAACCTTTCTAAAAAAAACCTTCAGAAAAAGATTTCTGATCTTGAAAATCAAATCAAGAATTCTATATGTTCTAATATTCCTAATGCTTTTTGGTCCCGTAAAAGCCATATAATTGATCTTCCTTATGAGCTAGGATTTTCTGAAAAGGATATTCCTACTAAAGCCAGACCTTCTCAAATGAATCACGAAGTTCTAAATTTCTATCAAAAGGAGATACAGGAACTTCTTGAGAAGAAGCTCATTAAGAAAACCCAATCACCTTGGAGTTGCTCTGCTTTCTATGTCAACAAGAATGCTGAACTAGAAAGAGGAGTACCAAGATTGGTTATCAACTACAAACCCTTGAATACAGCCTTAAAATGGATAAGATATCCAATTTCTAACAAAAAAGATTTGTTGAATAGGCTTTATGACGCAAAGATCTTTTCAAAATTTGATATGAAGTCAGGATTTTGACAGATCCAGATTAGCGAAAAGGATCGGTATAAAACAGCCTTTACTGTTCCTTTTGGCCAATATGAATGGAATGTCATGCCTTTTGATTTGAAAAATGCTCCTTTTGAATTTCAAAGAATCATGAATGACATTTTTAATCATTGTTCTGATTACATTATTGTTTATATTGATGATGTTTTAATATTTTCTACATCCATAGAAAAACATTTTAAACACATCAATCATTTCATAAATATTGTGAAGAAAAATGGTTTGGTAGTATCACCTACCAAAATATCTCTTTTTAAAACCAAAATCAGGTTTCTAGGACATTACATCCACCAAGGAACCATCATCCCAATAGAAAGGTCAATAATATTTTCTGAAAAATTTCCTGATGAAATCGAGACAAAAAATCAATTGCAAAGATTTCTTGGAAGTTTGAATTATATTATTGATTTCTTTCCCCGCATCAACATAATCAGAAACCACTCCATCGAGGGCTCAAAAAGATCCTCCACCATGGACCCGTGTTCACATCGATATTGTGAGACAAATCAAGCGAACTGTCAAGGAAATTCCTTGCTTACATCTCGCTGATCCTCATGCTTTCAAGATTGTTGAGACTGACGCTTCTGATATTGGTTATGGAGGAATTCTTAAACAATCTAAAGACAACAAGGAACAAATTGTTCAGTTTGTCTCCAAACATTGGAATGATTGTCAAAAGAATTACTCCACTATTAAAAAGGAAATTCTTGCTATTGTGCTTTCTATTTCGAAGTTTCAAGGAGATCTCTTGAACCAAAAATTCCTATTGCGAATTGATTGTAAATCGGCAAAAGATGTTTTGCAAAAAGGATGTTCAAAACATTGCATCAAAACAGATTTTTGCTAGGTGGCAAGCTATATTATCAGTTTTTTGAGTTTGATATAGAATTTATCAATGGATCTTCAAACTCTCTCCCAGATTTTCTCACGAGAGAATTTTTGCAGGGAAAATGCCTCCAAAAAAGCCAACTAGGAGAGACAAAGGAAAAGAGGTTGCAGAACCTCCTCCCGAGAAAAAATTAACCAACATCAGGACATGGCTCCAGGCAGCCCAAACGCCTCCAAAACCTTTGAATATTACTACCATTTCCAACCAGGTTAAAGAAGAACCTGTTTCTATCAAACCTTCTGAAAATAAATCTCTTTCTATAGACATAACCCAGTTGACCCAAGAGCAGGCACTACTGCTCCTTCAACAGGCTTTTAATAATCAACCACAGCCTTCCATGGCATTAGTAAGTCCTGACCCTTCTCCCCTAGCCACCCAAAAGGCAAAGGGAAAAACGATTTCTAGTGAGGTGGTGATTCAGTCTACCTAGGCTATCCAACCTATTCAGACCGCTCGGTCTACTCAGGTTGCCCCTCCAAAATCAAAATTCTTTCATAAAACTCTACATTATATATATATATATATATATATATATATATATATATATATATATATTATATATAACATCTCCATTTGCAACGTGAAACTTTGTCGGAGATGATTTGACTACCAGATATACAAGGGGATTCGTGTTCATTTTCCTTCTAATTAAAATTATCAAACTGTCTCATTTGATTTATTATCCTTTGAAGGAACGGATTTTGCAGCATCTGGGTGGTCTATTGTGAGAACAGAATTGGTTTAGGTCCTGATTGAATCTGTATGAATGTCTTGAGGGGTTCATCAACATTATTTAGGTTCAAGTTTCCTGCTGATTATTTTAATTAATAAAATTGCTGGCATGAAATGTATGGAGTTATTCAGCCGTTGACAGGTGCTTGGTTCAGTTTGGAGGGATCTCTTCAGCTAAGAGTGTCGGCGTGAAGATGGTATAGGATTCAATGATTAAAGAATTCAAGTTTGTCAAGTGAGTGAAAGCAGAGGTTACGATGCGATCATGTTTGATGGAGTTGCTGAATCGTCTTCTTTTTTTAGTTGGAGCCATGAGATGACATTTGGATCCTTCTAATATGGATTGTCTATAGCTGCATTTAGAACCCTGGATATATATCTGGTTATATCTTTTATTTCCAAGGATTAAAGGAGATGCGCGGAATGTCTACTTCTACTCTTGTAGGTTGGCGTCTTCTTGCTGGAAATCATGTTGCTTTTCTCATCTTTGTCTGCAAAATTCACCGGATAAACTACAATTGATTTGTGTGCCCAAAGCTATGGGTGCTTTTTAATTGTGTTTGTCTAGTTGTTGCTTACTACTTGGTCATTAGGTGGCACGCATTGTTGGGAGTTTGACCTCTTATGGACTAGAGACCGGGTCTGACTATGTTTGTTCCTTATCTTTTATCAGATGGTTCTATGGGATATTATTGATTGCAGATATTCACTAATTTTATGGCAGACCAAATCCATGTCTACTTTCAATTTGTTTGTTTCACTCTGTTATCACTCTCTCAGGAGCTCTCTCCTCCTGGATGCTCTTATTTTAATCTTCACCTGATCTGAATTTGTTTGCTCCCTCTATGAGAAGGTATATACTATTTCCTTTTCGCCAGATTAAATTGAATTGCTTTTTTTGACCTTGGAATGACGAGGAAATGTTGCTTACACAGATATATATTGGTAGTTTCTGATTATATATTTGTCGCATAGGCATGGGTATTTTTCTATTTACCAAGTCTTTTGTCCAATTCCGAAGGGGTTTGCGGCCTTCGAGGGCTAATGATCTATTTTGTAGTATTGTTTGGTAGAGTTGTGACAACCTTCTTCTAGGCACTTATTCTTTGTGGAGTTTCTTTTGTTTTTCTATTTCTTTATGGCCTAGGAAATAAAAAGGAAATAAAATAATTCTTATCCCGATATTTTCGCCTAATTGTTTGACACCCCCCCCCCCTCAAGTTGATGCGTAAAATCTATCATGCCCAACTTATGCTCTCGCAATCACTTAGTTCTGTTATGTTGCACTGGAGATTATGTACAATTTTGATTGCAATCTTGTTGTTACCAGTACATCATAGGCATTTTCATTGTTACTCGAAGTTCTTCTGGTACTCGCATTATAGCCACAATGGCCTAGGACAGCTAGAAAATAGGAGCAAATTTCTCCTAATTCTTCGACACCCATCCCCCTCAAGTCGACTTCACTTATTGATGCGAGAGCTCAATCTTTCCTAGATAATTTGTCGATCTCTACTTAGTTATGTTGCACCAAGATTATAGGCATTTTTCACTTTACTTGAAGTTCTTCTAGTACTCGTGTAATAGCCACAACATCTCGCAGATAACATGCGATTCCGCTTCTGCACTGCTTCATATTTACAATATCTTGAAGTCGACCTTGCAACCTTGCCCAATCTCTTGTTGTGTAGACTTTTTGAATAGCAGATGTGAGGCCGCTCGACCTCGCCCGTCGCCACAAATCTCGTTAGTAAAATCAAATTTTTGGAATTTATAAAGCGATAATTCGTTAGTAAAATCTCGTCCGGAACCGATCACTCTCGATTATCGTTTTTAAAATTGAGATTTTGCTAGAATTACACTCAATCGAATTTTGCCGTTATTTAGAGCCCAAACTTTGGTGTCGAATTTCTCAAGTTCTGGGAAAAATTTAATTGGATGGTGCCGATATTATTGTAGCCAACGTCAATATTGCCGGGATAAGTGAAAAGTGAAATTTTGACCGGTTCTGGATTTGGATAGACTTTCCTCGTAGTGTGTTTTATTTGATTTCTTTTGGCCTTTTTCTAATTTGTAATTAGAATTTTTTTCGTGGACCATTAGATCATTTTTGGATTTGAATAGTGATCGTCAAATCGCACTTTCGAGTGCAATGACTCTCTCTCTCTCTCTCTCTCTCTCTCTCTCTCTCTCTCTCTCTCCCTCCCTCCCTCCCCCCCCCTCTCTCTCTCTCTCTCCCCATGCCATGCCCGTTCCCTTTTCCCGCTCACGTCTCTCCGCTCACGTCTCTCTCTCTCTTCCCGTCTTTTCCTTTTTTTTTTTTTCTTTTCTTCCTTTTCTTTTCTTCTTCCTTGGCCTCGACTGTTCTCCGCTCCTACTTTTGTTTTGCTTGCCCAACCGTCGCTCGACACGCCCGCGTCCCTCTTTGTTGCTAACCCATTTCATTGCCGGCCGCCGCCCCAACCATTGTTCTCTTCCTCTCGCCGTGCCTAGCTAGGCGCCAGAGCTTGCAGCGCCGATATCGCCACCACGCTTTCCACGACCGGCGTTGCCCGGCCGCTCGTCGGCTTGTCCTCATCCTTTCGGCGCTGCGAATTGCCGTGCCGCCTCAACCCTGTATGACCACCCTTTCCCCGTTTTTCTTCTCCCTCGCGCCTTCCCTCTGTTTGACCCCCAGCTTGGCCCGAGCATATCTTGTCGTTCCGGCGGGCGCGGCTCTACCTCGCCACCCGGCCTCTCCCCTCGACCACCTCATGCGCCCGGCTACTAGCTTATGACCACCACCTCCCCTTTCCTCTTGTTTTCTTTTCCGGTGCCTTCCCATTGGCCCCAACCGTCATGCGCTTGTTGCTCCGTAGCCACCACCCGGCTCGGCAACCCTGCACGGCCGCCTTGGCAACCTAGCTTAGGACATTGGGTATTTCTAGAGTCGATTAGAGGCCATTTTGAGGTGCATTAGATGTCAAAATGGGGGCTAGTGATGGCTGGTTCATGGGTGGTATTGTCGATCCTTTGCATTTGAAATGCATGTTGAAATGGCGGGCTGTTTGAAATGGTAGAAATCGTATTCAATCATTGGCGGTTATTGAATCAAGGGGGTCGTGTTTGAAGAGGAAGTGGGGGCTAATTTATGACGGCTTATGATCGGTTTTATGGCTGGTTTTGGAGTCGATTAATGCTGGAATTTGTGTTTGGATAATGGTTGTTCGTGTGTGATTTAACGTTCGTTTGATGGTAGTTCATGTTGATGATTCGTGATGGGGATAACTCGCCTATTATAGGTTGTGGCTTAGTGTGATTGTATGAGGGGCCGTTGAGGTTAGAATATCAATTTAGCGTGTGATTTTCCCGTGTGATCTAATGCTTGAATTGTATTCATATGTAGTAAATTAATGGTTAGTTGTGATCGCTCTATGGTGATCGTAGGTGTTTGTTGAAATGCAACGTGAATTGGTGGAACCGTGGCCTTTTTGGTGTAAGTGTGGCGAATTGTGTTGTGGCCGTTTGGAAATGGTTGTGTGATATTTGATTTTGTGAAAGACGTGAAATTGATTGAATTAAGTGGCGTGTGTGTTTGCTTGAAAAATCCGGATTGATCGGAGGGCTGCCAACCTGAGGCGTGGTTACGCAGATGTGGCGAGAAAGGCAAGAAAAGACCCGAGGCGTGTTTACGCTGGCTGTGGAAGGAAAGTTGGATATGATAGGTGTTTATGCGGGTCATTGGAAAGAAAGTTGGACCTAAAGGCGTGTTTACGCGGGTCATCGAAAAAAGAGAATGGGCTTGAGACTTGTTTACACGGGCTGTGAGAATGAGCCCGAGGCATGTTTACGCGGGCTGTGAGAATGAGCCTGAGGTGTGTTTACGCGGGCTGAGAATAGGTCTGAGGTGTGTTGACGCGGGCCATGGGAAAGGACCCGAGACGTGTTTACGCAGGTCGTGAATATTTAGATGGACAGGCTGTGGATTGTGCTTGATTGAATTGGGTGAATACACGTGTGTATGGCGCTCGAATGATTGTAATGTGTTCTTGGAATATTATTTCTTATAGTGATTTGACTAATATGTAGAGTTGGCACATGATTAGAAGCGAGATAAGTATGTTTATGTGATTTCCAGTACGTCGATGATTAAATTGCACGTTGAGATTTGTCTAGGTACGCATTGGCCTATGTGGGGTTTAGGGTGTCTGCTTATTGAGAAGTGTTCTCATGGTTGTTTAACCAAACCATTTCAGATCCGCGACCGTGATTGATTGGAGACGCTGCAAGGATAATCTCGGGGATTGAGGACGGGTCAAGTACCCTGTATTTTGAGTGCCCCTTTTTGTAGAGTAGTTAAGTTTATGAACCACGGTCTCTTTTGATGAAAGTGGTTCTGTCATTTGTGGCATAGTTGGCAGTTGTCTTTCGTGAACGTTGTATGTATCTCGCTAAGTGTATGAATTGCAAGTATTGAATTGTGCTATTGCTACCCCTTCGTCATTATTAATTGTTTGGGTTGTTTCATTTTGTTTCCAGCGTGTGCCTAATCTCTGATGTTTGGGTTGGGTCGGGACATGCTTGGAACGTCGATTCAATGATCAACCATCGAGGGATGTCGCGAGCCCGTGAGAGTTTGGGGCGTGACAACAGACCTTTCCAAGGTGTGCTTTTAGATATCTTAGAATCCTATACACGATCCCAAGATACATAGAGAGTGCATAAATTGGCTTATCCGGGTGAGCACTTGACAAATAGAGCACACTTGGGAAAGGTCTTTTAGAAGCCCTTTTTCGACTCATATGCCTTAGAGTTCTGAAATCCTTGATCTCAAACTCAAAAGCAAGACATTCTTTCAATCTATTCATCCCAGTGAAAATGATGTGTCCACAAACACTATCAGAATTGCAAATTCCCATCATAGGATTGCTTTACAAACATGGTATGATCAGCTTGTTTCTTCATAGGCTGAGTGAACTTCTTAAATTTGTCCATCGATGACTGTTTTAATCCATATCTTTGATCCAAACCTTCTATCAAAAAAGCCCGAGGGGAAAATCTATTCTTCACATTCAGTTGTTGCATAGGCCGATCAAGATTGGCCGCAAGTGACAGGAGCACTCTTTTAGTTTGCAAAGGTCTCAAAGTAATCGATTCCACGGGTCTAGCAACGCACCGAGCTTTATACCTTTTAAGGGATCAGTCATATCTATGCTTGGTTGCCGTGGTCTTTCCTCTCCATTCTATGCATTCTTCACATCTAGTAGCTGTAGAGGCTGGTCAAGATTGGCTGCAAGTGACAAGAGCACTCTTACAGGTGTTTAGTTTTTCAATTGGAGTGAAGGTCTCGACGTAATCGATCCCAAAGGTTTGGGTGAAACCTTTGGCACCAACCAAGCTTTATATCTTTCAAGGGACTCGTCATATCTATGCTTAATTGTGAATACCCACTTGTCCAATTGTGGTCTTTCCCTTGGATCCACCATATCCCACGTTCCATTTTTTTTGCCAGAGCTTTCATCTTATCAAAAATCACTTCCTGCACAATTTTTGGAATTCTCCACATAAGACAAGGTTTATGTGTCTGACATGATGTTTGGTACAAGATCTAACTCCTTTTTCAGCAATGGATAGATTGAGTTGACGACTATATGGAGTTCTGGTCCTGCCCTAGCTCAAGTCTTGGCACCTTAAGGGAGCAAGAGAATTTCTTTGAGTTTTCTTTCTTCTCATGTAGACTTGAGAATATGATGGAAGTTATGTGCTTTTTGTACTAGGTTGGCACCTGTTATCACAAATAGGATGAGATGCCAATATAGATGGACCCAAATGTTCATTATTAAAAAAAATTTGTTCATAATAAGGATTGCGGAACATAATTTATAGGAAGAGGATTTTCAGGTTTTGCAAAACGAAAAAGACTGATGGTGTTGTGTGAATCTGCACTTTCTTTTCCCCCAAAGATGAGCTCCAAAAAGGTGTTAATTAAAAATTTATAGTGACAAATATTTTTTTAGAAATCGGGTCAAAGCATTTTATACCCTTTTTGATTAGGTGCATAGCAAGAAAGCGCACATTATTTTGCTCTACAATCAAATTTCCCTTGATTTCTGTCATGGATGTGGGACAAAGGAGACGCAATCAAATAGTTTTAAGGGTAAAGGCTAAAGCAAATCTAGAGGCTGGGTTGGTCTTCTGAAGGACTCTCATGGTATTCAAAACTTTAATAAAACTCTGCAATGCATCTAGATAGGATGTGTGGATGTAAGAAGAAGAGCTTCACCTCGATTTGTGGGAACTTTAGTTGTGAAGAGCAGAGCTCTAATTAATTCTAAAATGTGTGTTGTTTATTCTACCATCTCATTTTGTTGAGGGGTGTTAGGGCAAGAACTTTGATGTGCAATTCCCTTTTCCAAGAAAAACGGAGAAGGACAATAGAAGTATAAAAAGTTGTGTATGATACTCACTTTAATGTCAAAAGTCTTTTTACTTTTGGATCACTTAAGTCGCGAATTTTTTGAAAACAATCTTTTCAGTTCCAACTCCGATATATTCGAACGAAAAATCCAACGTGGCCTTTTTTTTTTATTAATTTCTAAAGCTGAAATGGCTCGTCGGAGGGTCTAGTAAGCATTTAAAGCATAAATGGCATCATCTAGTAGCTTTTCCCCAAATAAGAACCTTAAATCGTCAAATTGAAAGAAAACCCCAATTTCAAACCCCAATCGGCCATTGGATCACCAAATTGATTGTGTTGTTGTTCTCTATTTTGTTGTTCTCTATTTAATTTCTGGTGGTAGGGTTTGACTCCTACGCTCGTGTTTTCTGCTATGTATCTATCACGTAACTGATATCTTTTGTGCAAGATGGACGGGGCATTGTGTCCAAGCATTGACTCCAGTGTATCAAGGGTACAAGACATGGGGCTGTTGTGCATCCAAAATGAGAAGGGGACACGAGAAACGGCCGGCAGAAGTGAAAAACCAGGTGGAATTCCACTCACTTGACGTGGAAGAAGAAGAAAGCATGCGATCATAGATATTGATCTCCAATACAAAAATTTCTCTTCCTATCTTAAACGTAGTGACTAAGGGCGCGAACTGTTCTAGAAATAGATTTCTATATCTAATCCCTGGACAATTTTTGAATAGAGATAAGTGTTAATAACGATACAAAATTTCTCCAGGGCGGTGAGAGTAAACGATGGGAAGAGCTTGTATTTCTTTTTTTTTGTTCTCAGAAAAATGAAATTGGTTATCATGCTCGCCTTAGTTTGCTGGAGAGATGTCATTTACTATACACAACTTTTTCCAAGTTCTCACCAACGAGGCTTTTTCTCCTATTGGAAGTATAGTTTTTAATTGGGATAATGACAAACAATCTATGAATTTTGACCCAATGTGAAATGTGGCCCCCCGAACTTTTAATTTATTCAATATAATCCATGGACTTTTAGGGCGATTTGGTAATGTTTCTATTTCTGGGAACAATTTCTTTTCAAAAATAGTTTTTCTATTTTTATTTCCTGGAAGAGTTTCCCGAGCAAAATAATGCGTTTAGTAATCTGCACAAAATTTCTATTTCCGAAATAGAAAAAGAAAAGAAAATGCGTTTGGTAATTGCGCAAAATTTCTATTTCCAATTTTTGCATTCAAATCTATATCTTTTATTTAACTATAAGTACAAGTTATAAGTGAAAAAAAAATCAATAAGCATGGTTTATTGGTTTGTCTAATCCTTTTTAGGGGTTTAAAACCCCTTTTAATCCCTAAACTAAGGAATCTTCAAAATTACCACTTGGGCACCTCAAAATTTAAATTTCACTTAAAGTAGGTGGCCACAGATATTCTAAGCCATTATGTGAATTTTTTAATATTTTTTTGGGGTAAAATTTATTAAAATTATTTACTTTCCCTAAATCTGTTTCTTTTTATTTTTCCGAAAATTTTTTATGAAATTTTTTAACTTTTTTCAATTTCGAATTTTGCAAATATTTAAGGATTTTCTGAGTTTTTTTTTTTTTTATGGATTTTCTCAGAATTTTTCTGATTTCTATAAATTTTGGGAATTTTTTAATTTTCTAATTTTTTATGGGATTTTTCTAAAATTTTTCTAATTTTTATGTATTTTCGAATTTTTAATTTATTCTAAGCCATTATGTGAATTTTTTATTTTTTTTTTTTTTTTGGGGAAAATTTTATTCAAACTTTTTACTTTCCCGAAATCCGTCTCTTTTTATTTTCTAGAAAGCTTTTTATGGATTTTTTTTAATTTTTAAATTTCGAATTTTGCAAATTTTATGGATTTTTTGAGAATTTTTCTTATTTTTATGGATTTTTGAGAATTTTTCTGATTTTTATGAATTTTGGAATTTTTGAATTTTTTATTATTTCCATCGAGAATGGACCGTACTAGTGCTTTGAGATGGTTTGCAGACGACGGAGGATGGAGGAGGAGGTGAGGTCGCGGCTTGAGGACCCGGATCTTTCTATTTCTATTTTTATTTTTGGGAATAAAGAAGATTTTTCTATTTCTTATTTCTACTCCAAATCTATTTCTTGACCACTTTTCTATTTCGGAAATAGAAAAATAAAATGCGTTATCAAATAAATTTATGTTCTTTTTTTGTTCCAAGGAATAGAAGAATAGAAAAATAGAGAAATGTAAGCATTACCAGGCCGCCCTTAGGATCTGTTTAGTAACGTTTTCTGTTTCTTTATTTTTTTGTTCTTTTGTTCTCCCAATGTAAAAAAAAAGCAAACTCCGTTAGTAAAAAATTTACTTTTTGTTTCGAAATAAAAAGTGATCCCGGAATAGATTTGGAGCAAACAAAAAGTAAAAAATCTACTTCTTTATTTACGGAACAAAAAACAAGAAACGATTTTTTCTGGACTCTTCCAGAAACAAAAAACAATCCATCGGCCGCAACCTGCCTACCACCGCCTCTCGCCATCCTTCGCCGCCACCTCACGCCCACCTTTCCGCCTCACCGCCCGCCCGCCTCTTGTCTTGACCACCGCCCTCCGTCGCCGACGCTTGTCGCCACTCCGCCACCGGGCCGCCGTGCTCCATTGCCCAACACCGCTACCACCCGGCTCTGCGCCTCCCCCGCCAACCACCCGACATTGGCGATCACCCGCCGCCATCTTTTCGCGTTTGCCACCGCCTCGGCCCCATCCTCCGTCGGCCAATGCCGACATTGTTGGATACCGGCCCACAGCAGCGGCTGCCCTCGGTGTTGGTGGTGGCCCCGCCGTTAACCCGCAACCGCCAGCGGTCACCGTCCATCGGTCCCATCCTTCACCACCGGCGGGTTTACGCGGCGGAGTTCGACCCTCGCGCCAGTGTCCATCTTACCCGCGGTTCTCTGTTGTCAACTTTTTTTGACGGGTCATCAATTGACTTGCTTCTTGATGGAAGGCCAAAGAAGCCATCCTCTCACACCACCGAAGAGAAGCGATCCTCAAGAATCGCCAGGGGCAGGAGAATCCGAAATAGTTTAAAAATAGTAAAACTCATTCATGGAATAGAAATGGATTATTCGCCTAAATGAGTTTCTATTCTTTTCTATTCCGGAATAAGAAATTTTGTACAAAATACTAAATGCTATTTTTTTGCTCAAAAACTATTCCAAGAAATAGAAATAGAAAAAAGCTTTCCGATCAGAAATTGTTTCTCGAGAATAGAAACGTTGCTATGCAAACTCTTAGTACATGTTCAATGTAGTCCCCAACTTAAATTAATGGAAGGACTACATTGAACATTTTTATATAGTTTGGCACTAAATTAAAATATATACCAAAAGTTTTACTACATATTTTCATATTTTCTTATATACCAATGTAAAATATATAGTTAACATTTTTTCCGTTTCTAGCATTTTTTTTCTCAATAAGAATGTACAAAATATCCTTTCGGTGTAAAATAGGTGAAATGTCAGTAGGATCATGATTTGCAACAAGAAGACTCCAACCTACAACAGGAAGAGAACAAACAAAACAGATCTAGATAGGGATTCGTCATATCTCCTCCAATCGTTGATAATATAATAGAGTTTAAGCAGCTATAGACAATCCATATAGAAAGATTCGGACATCGCTTATCACCCAAATCCATAAAGAAGATTAACTATTCGGTATAGCTCACCTGAACACAATAGCGTAAGATGATAACCTCCTGCATTCACCAACTCGAGAACTTGAATTCTTTAACAGCTTGATACATTAGCATCCTCACATGACATCCTTAGTGAGATCACTCCAAACTGCATCAAGCACCGATCAAAGACTGAATAAATCCATATAGCGTGGAAGCCACCAAACTGATTGATATGATCAGAGGGAGACTTGAACCTTAATGAGGTTGATAAATCTTCTGTATACAATCAGAACGTTCACCAACATTTTTCAAAAATAGATCCGGCACATGCTTATTCATGCCTTCAAAGCAAATGCCAAAGAAAACAAAATCGATCATAAAGCAAGTGCTTAATATCTCAGCTGGTTCTTCTAGTGGTATATGTGGATGATATCATCATTAGTGGCATTGATTCAGATGGTATTCACAAACTTAAACTTATTTCTACATATAGAATTCAGTACTAAAAAATCTAGGACGTTTTGGATATTTTCACATGCCAATATCACTTTATCGCAATGGAAGTAGTACTTGACATTCTTGGCGAGGTTGAATTTCTTGAAGTAAAGCTAGTTGATACTCCTATGGACCCAAAGTAAGACTTGATTGATGCAGAACATGGAAAATTATTACATGATCCAGCAAAGTATCGGAAATTAGTTGGTAAGCTAAATTATCTTACTATTACAATACCTGTTGTATCTTTTGTTATTAGTAGTAAGCCAGTTCATGAGTTCTCCTCATACTACTCATTAGGATGTTGTGCTTGAATTGTCAAATATTTGAAAGGAGTGCCAGGTAAAGGACTCTTTGTTTAAGAATCATGGTCATCTCAATACCACATGCTTCTCCCCGATGTTTGATTGGGCTGGATGTTCTATGGATAGGAGATCTACTTGAGGGCTATTGTCGTTTCTTGGAGGTAATTTAGGGCGCATTTAGTAACAGCTTCTATTTCTCTTTTTTCTGTTCTTCTATTCCTAGAACAAAAAAAGAACATAAATTGTTTAGTAACGATTTTTATTTTTCTATTTCTGAAATAAAAAAGTAGCCAAGAAATAGATTTGGAGCAGAAATAAGAAGTAGAAAAAATCTACTTCTTTGTTCCTAGAAATAGAAATAGAAATCCGGTCCTCAAGTCGCGACCTCGGCTCCTCCTCTATCCTCCGTCGTCTACAAACCGTCTCAAAGCACCGATCCGGTCCATTCTCGACGGAAATAATAAAAAAAAATTATAAAAATTAATTAAATTATAAAAATTAAAAATTCCAAAATTTCACAAAAATCAGAAAAATTCTCAAAAAAGCCATAAAAATCAGAAAAACTTAGAAAACCCATAAAAATTTGCAAAATTCCGAAATTGAAAAAAATTAAAAAATTCATAAAAAAGCTTTCGAAAAATAAAAAGAGACAAATTTTGGGAAAGTAAAAAGTTTTAATAAAATTTTCCCAAAAAATAAAAATAAAAAAATTCACATAATGGCTTAGAATAAATTAAAAATTTCGAAAATTCATAAAAAATTAGAAAAATTTTAGAAAAATCGCATAAAAAAATTAGAAATTTAAAATTCCCAAAAATCTATAAATCAGAAAAATTCTCATAAAATCCATAAAAATTAGAAAAACTCAGAAAACCCTTAAATATTTGCAAAATTCCGAAATTGAAAAAATTAAAAAAAATTTCATAAAAAATTTTCGGAAAAATAAAAAGAAACAGATTTAGGGAAAGTAAAAAATTTTAATAAATTTTACCCCAAAAAATATATAAAAAAATTCACATAATGGTTTAGAATACTTGTGGCCACCCACTTTGAGTGAAATTTAAATTTTTGAGGTGCCCAAGTGGTATTTTTGAAGATTCCTTAGTTTAGGGATTAAAAGGGTTTTAAACCCCTAAAAGGATTAAACAAACCAATGAATCATGCTTATTGGTTTTTTTCACTTATAACTTGTACTTATAGTTAAATAAAAGATATAGATTTGAATGCAAAAATTGGGAATAGAAATTTTAAAGTAGTTACCAAACAAATTTCTGTTTTTTCTATTTCGGAATAGAAATTTTGTGACCACCCACACAGGTGGCGTCACTGAGCGCACACTCTTCCTCTCGCAAAAGGTTGAGTGTTGAATCCCGGCCCGCGAGGGTGACTTAACCGTGGCACGTATGTGGTGGCTAGTGTGTGGTGGCTAGCACGTGTCGCCCCTAGGGTTTACTCCCCGGCTATCGGCCGTGCGGGGGTCCCCAGGTTATCAAAAAAAAAAAAAGAAGAAATTTGAGCAGTTACCAAATACATTTCTGTTCTAGAAATAGAAATTTTATACAGTTACCAAACGCATTATTTTGCTCGAAAACTCTTCTAGGAAATAGAAATAGAAAAACTATTTCTAAAAAGAAATTGTTATCGAAAGAGAAACGTTACCATACGCACCCTTAGTTGCATGGAAGAGCAAGAAGCAACATGTAGTTTCCGATCAAGTGTTGAAGCTGAATATCGAGATTGGAATGTCACCATCGGATCCATCAATGGTAATCAATCTGCTATTCATATTGCATCTAATCCTGTCTTCCATGAGCGACCAAAAAGCATATTGAGGTTGATTGTCATTTTGTGCAAGAAAAGTTCAAAAGGGGGAGATTATTCTTCAACACACAAAGACGGAAGATCAACAAGTAGACATCTTTACTAAATCTCTACAGGGGAATAGAGTGGGATTCTTATGTAACAAGTTGGGATTATTATTTACATCCCAACTTGAGGGGAGTGTTAGAAAGTACATTGTTAGTAATAAGGGTAGAATAGTAATATGTTTCTAGAAGGGTTAAGTATATATATTTTGTAATCCTTTTTGATTAGAATAATAGAAAAGTTTATCTTTTGACATTTATAATATACGGAGACAGATCATCATTGGCCAAAGATCATGCTACAAATGGAGATCTATTAACTCATAGCCCTAAAGAGGTTCATGAGCTATGCTTGATGATTAAATTAGATTATATGTATGAAGGATATCATAAGAAATCAGAAGGGGAAGTAATACCAAGAAAAACCCTAAACTCTGGTACACTTGTGACAATTTTACCCCAAACTATTTTTTTTTGACCACCAAAACCCCAAACTATTTTTTTTGACCACCAAAAACCTCAAACTGGTATATATGTGATAATTTTACCCCAAACTAATTTTTTAATATTATTTTAATTATTAGAATTGCTAGCATGAAATGTATGGATTTATTCAGCCGTTGATGTGCTTGCTCCAGTTTGGAGAGGTCTCTTTAGCTGAGTGTGTCGAGTGAAGATGGTATAGGATTCAGTGATTAAGAATTCAATTTTGAAGTGAGTGAAAGCATAAGGTTTCGATCTATTGCAATCATGTTTAGTTGAGTTGCTAAATCGTCTTCTTTGTGGATTGGAGCCATTAGCTGACATTTGGATCCTTCTAATATGGATTGTCTATAGCAGCATGAGAACCCTGGATAGATCTGGTTATATCTTTATTTTCAAGGTTCAAAGGAGATGTGCAGAATGCGTAGTTCTCCTCTTGTAGGTTGGAGTCTTCTTGCTGCAAATCACGTTGTGTTTCTCATCTTTGTCTGCAAAATTCACTGGACAAACTACAATTGAATTGTATGTCCAAAGCTATGGGTGCTTTTTGAATTGTGCTTCCAAGTCTTGTTGTTGGTAACTTGGTCATCAGGTGGCACATATTGTTAGGAGTTTGACTTTATGGGACTAGAGACAGGGTCGGACTATGTTTGTTCCTTATCTCTATCAATTGGTTCTACCTTACACTTGCGATATTGATTGCACATAATCACTAATATTAAGGCAGAACAGATTATCCATGTCTACTTTCAATTTGTTTGGTTCAATCTGTAATCACTCTTTCAGGGAGCTCTCTCTTCTGGATGCTCCCAATTTAATCTTCACCTGATATAAATTTGCCTCACAAATGAATTTCTTTTATATCTTGTTATTGAGATTGTGAATTACTTGGCCACAAGTTTGCTTGATCCCTACACATGGATTCTCCACATACTCTCCAGAACTTGTCAAGCAGAACCAATTTCTCCTCAGGAAGCTGGCATTGATTTGGACCTTTAAAACTATATTTTCAAGAATCTTGAACGTGGGGAGTTTGCATGATGTGGATGATGGTTAGGATGTTTTTGTCACCTTTTTACGCCTGCTCTTTGTTTGATGTGGATGTGGGGAGTATGCTGTTGTTTCTTTTGGCAGGTCGTATGATGTTTGAGCTATGCATAAGTTAGCTGATGTTGAATTCGAGGATTAAAAGTTCTTAAGACCTTGCATAGGAATTCATGCTTCCTGCACAGGATGTATGGAGAGCTGTTCCTGTTTATTGTCAGTTTCTTACTTTGTTGAGCAAATATTTGCAATTTTATATATTAGGACGACAATGACAATTGTTGTTTGGCGGGATATAGATCAAGCATAATCGGGCAGATCTTAGGACAACTATATAATAGGGATGGTGACGGGCAGAAATCATATTCTTTCTTGCTATATACTCGTAATGCAATAGTTGTATTGTCCTGACATCAGTAAAAGCTGATGCTAGCCTGACAAATTTTATAACTTGTTCCAAGATGCCAGTGACTGCGATACATGGTTGACTTTACTTGATAAAATGCTGTCTATGCTTGCTCCATCTGTGACAATCAATAATGTTTAATGTTACACTACCCTCTAGTTGTCCCTTCTTTTTATATATATCATTCATTGGTGCGATCTTGTTTCCCTGAATGTGCCACTTAATAAATGTTCTCCATTGGTAGTACATACCTGAAGCAATAGTCCTGGTCTTGTCTGGATTGCTGTCTTACTTTGAAAGTCAATGTGGATATACTCGGTCAATTGAGGGCTAACTTGGTGGATAAATTTGCAGAAACGTGAACTGTCTTATATGTCATGTTTAGTGTTTAATATTCACTTGTTTCAAATCCAATTTGCACTTTTGTCATATTTGTCATGTTAGAGATTTTTCACTAAGAACATTGAACTGGTGGCTGGACATATTACACTCCTACTAGAAGAGATTTTTCCGAGTGGTTTAGGTCTTAAGCACCCACAATGGTAACACCTTTCTCTGTGGTTCAAGTTTTTGGTTTGTTTTTTTTATAATTTGTTTTCCAATTTCTACTCTGGAAGTCAGTGTCACCAGTGCAGAATTTTTTCGGGGTGTGATATTTTGCATCAATTGGTAGAATCCTATTCAGATTGGTGGGACTTGGAAGTATTTTTGATATCATGCTTTTAATTAGATTGACAGCATGGTTATCGGAAAGGCCATTACATCTGGAAGTACTATTGACAACCTGTTGCAATTCTGAGGACTTCCGTGCTTTTGCTATAATAACCTAGTTCTTGTTAAAAATGGATGTTCCGGATTAAGTTTGCTACCTATCTTGAGTCATGTAGTCATATGAAAGCTATCTCTAATTCTGATTTCTAAGTATTTGTTTGTTTTACTCATTTTCCTTCTAGTTAATCCTTAACTTGCAAGGCTATATCGTTTGTGCTGTCATCAATCAAAAGAGGTAATGAAAATTGAGAACTAACTGAGATGCCAGTCATACTTAAAGATATTCGTACCAATGAAGAGGTCCTGCTGTATCTCCTTTGCCTTAAGGGACCTGAATCTGTTATTGGGAATTTGTCCGCCTATGGTTTTTCTTGACAGGTTGCCTAAGCACAATATAATCTTGACTGACTGTGAACTGTTTTTGCGGCCATATGCTACTCTACCGTCTAGAGGCTTACTGGAACGTTCAGATTTGGAAACATCTTTGGGGCACATGATTATGATGATGGAGCTATCACTAGAAGTTTCGTGTCTGTATTTGACTTCTTTCATAATCCCTCTCTTTAATTTGAAGTCTGAACATAATTCTGACTTTCTCCCTTGACGATCATCATTCTTTGGATGACAAGTGAGAGAAGAGGGTTATCTTGCAGATTCTGAATCTGTTTATTTGAAGAAGCCGGGATCTTCTATTTGCATGTCCCTCAGCTCCCGGTTGTCTTGCCGATTTCGAATCTGTAGCCAGGTGCATTGATTTGTGTGTTCCTCAGCTCCTTCGTTTATTTTTTCATCGCTGACAAATTTCGAGCATTGTTGATACTTCCCATTTCGTGGATTCTGGACAGTGAATGGTTCAAATATTATTGATTCTAGTTCCTTCAATTTTCATCAAAGAGGATGTTTTCAGTTCTTTTTTGTTTAGGTCAGAATTAACTTCGATATGGAGTGTCCTTCAATCCGTGATGGTTAATTTGTTTTTAGCTGGATATTAGAAAAATGATTTGATTGGACAAGATCCTGATTCTTGGCATTATCTGAGTATTCAGTTGTTTTTGGAAGGTCAATAACTACAGATTTTCTTCGGCTGTAGCAATTGTTTGCGAGTCTGGAAAGCAGGAGGTCCACATTAGTTCTGGCTTGCTTCTCTTCATTCTTATTTCATATGTGAACTGCCACTACTGATTGGATCGTCTATAAATCATGTAGATAGTTTATGTAGGATTTATTCGTCATGGTGCTCTTACAATAGATGCTTGGAAAATCTTAGTTTTGGTTGGCACTTCTGACTTTTGATTTAATTCTTCTGTTAACTGATTTTGGATGGCTCTTCTTTGCTTTGGCAAAATAGAGACTTTCTTTTTGGAATTGGATGAAGAACTTTTCTTTGGCTTGGTACTACGATTTTATATACTTTCTATTAATGATATTTTGTTTGTCTTCCGTTTTTTTTTCCTTTCATGGAACTATTGTGGACTTCTTTTTCACTGACTTTTTGCTTTTGACATACTTTGTCTCACTTTCACTCAAAATACGTTTTTTTTAGCATTTATGCATTTGTTTTGACTTGGTGTCTAAGTCTATTTGAATTTAGTGTGGTAAATTTGGCTTATTGGAAGAACTTTTGTCTGGTTATTTGTTGTGCATTGGTGTTGTCGAGCGATTAAGATGGTAATTTTTACGCTGAGGTAGTATGCTGGCATGACCTACTGCCACTTTCTTGTCTATATTATTTAGTTTTTCACACCGTTTTTTGTGTTTCCCTGGGTACTTGGCCAAATCTTTTACTAAATGTTGTAATATGTAGTCTTTTCACTTATAGTTGATGTGTTTGATGATCTCTCCATCGTTTAAGGATGATAAATTCAATACTACTGGTCAGTTTACATTGAGAGGACTTTGCTGGGTTTAGTTGTTAGTCAGAGTTGTATTCTTTTTTTTCGATTATAGAAACTCTAATATTGTAACTAACCTGTTGTTTTATTAGATATATTCTTTTTTTTATAACAAGTTGTTGGTTGTGTTTGAGGTTGTGTCCTTCAAGTGGAAGGACGGGCCGTGTCATCCCCTATTTTTGTTGGATTTGGGGTATGATATTTGTTGGTATGAAAACTTAGGTTTTGATTTGTTTGAGTGTAGCTTTTATGGGATGTTGTGAAATTATGTGATAGTTTTAGTGCGTTAATCTTTTAGGTGCTAAGGTTATGTTTCGTTTTGGATCCAGGTGATCGTGTGTTCTGACTTAGAGAAACTTAAGGCCGCTTCAAAAGAATAGTAAAGGCAAGAGAATAATTACCTGCGATACTAGAGATATGCCTAAAGGTTCTCAAGGTGAGACTTAAAAAATTCAATAGGATCGATATGATAGGAATCCGAACTCACAGGATGCAAGGGACATACCTTGTCAGCCTATCACCTAAGCCGATTTATCTAAAACTTGTCAAGTATTACTTGATATGCATCTTTGCCCAAAGTTCACTGATTTTCAAGAAAGCTGTGCAAGTGATAGCAATAAGCAGAGAGGCATCAGCAAACCAGGGAAGTTTAAAACTCAGAATACTGAGGGCCCTTGTAATACATGTAGAAAGTAAATTGGCAGTGAGTGTTGCTAGAAAACAGGAGCGCTTCTTATGTGAGAAAGTGGGTTACTTGCAACCGGATTGTCCTATATAGAGGGATGCTCCAATTGACACCATGATACCTGTGTGGGCAACCAGGACACCTAGCACGCAGTTGTTCCATGCAGAGAATGCTCCTTTAGTTGGTAGACCAAGAGAACCAGTAAAGACAAAGGATATCTAGGAAAGTTTTTGTTATGACGGAAGAGGATCTTGCATCATTTAAGGTAGTTGTAGCCTAGGTAGCACGGACACGTTATTTGTGCTTCCGAATAGGTGTCCGACATGTGTCGCGTGTCCGACACCCTCCGACACGCCCGACACGCCGCCGACACGCCGGACACGCAATCAACGTGTGTCAGAGATCCGACACGCGATCAACGCGTCTCGAGATCCGACACGCGGTCAACGCGTCGGACACGCCGGCGACACACGAGTCCGAAGCAAAAGGGAGATAGAAGAAAGAAAAGCCCCCTCGTCAGATCTCTCGCTCGCCAAATCGAGGCTCGGATGCTGCGAACCCCACCACGAATCCTCTCGGAGAAATGGGGAACGGGAGGTGGGGATCTGAGAATCGATCAGAATGGGGGAGAGAATTTGCCCGGGGGAGGGAGGATCTGGAAATCTAGGTCGAACAACGAGATCGGGAAGGGTTTTGAGAACTCACCAACGACCCCCCGATCCTCCCGAGCCAAGCGTCATGGATGAGCGAGCTGAGCGAATCGGAGTTTTTGCGGCAAGAACTGCCAGAGATCTGATCGGAGAAGAGGGAGGGAGGGACAGACTCGAGAGAGAGAGCACGAAAGATTGAAACAGAGATGAGAGATAGAGAGATAGAGTCAAAAGACAAGAAAATCTAGGGAAAGAAAAGGAAAGTGGGCTGTGGGCTGGCTGCTTTTTTTTTTTTTTTATCTTGTACTTTTCTTTTTTTCAAATTTAATTATTTACTTTTAGTTTCTTAACTAATATATTTATTTATATATAATTATTTTTGAAAACTTATGTGTATAATTTTTTAGGGTAAGTTCACTCTAGGCTTTTATTTTTATTTATTTACTTATTTGAATCAAATTTAAAAATAATAATTTATCATATATATATTTAATAAACAACATGTCCTAATATGTCGGAATTCTCTATTTTTGAGAAATGACGTGTCGCGTGTCGTCGTCGGTAATAGGTCGGTAATGTCGCGGTCGTAGTCGTCGCGTGTCGTGTCGGCGTGTCCGTGCTACTTAGGTTGTAGCAGATATTATTTCTATTGCCTCACAATATGCTTAAGCGTTGTTTAATCATGGTGCTAGACATTTCCTTTATTTTTATTGAATTTGCAAATAAGCTTGATGTGTTGCTTGAGCCTCTTGAATATGCATTCCATGTTGATACTCTAACTAGTGATTTCTTGGTTGTTGACCATGTGCTCAAGAGATGTGTGCCTTAGATTGATAATGTTGAAATGTTTGTGGATCTAGTGGGGTTAAAAATTCGAGATTTCAAAGTTATTGTAGCAATGATTGATTATCTAAATATCATACTAATGTTGGTTGCTTTTCAAAGAAATGATCTTTAGACTTCCAAATCAACCCGAATTCTCTTTTCAGGAAGTTGTAAAAACACATTTCCAAAATTGATCTCTACTGTGCATGCTAGAAAACTTTAGAAAAGGGGTTGTTGTTGTTAATTGGCTTTTGTAAAAGGCACAAGAAAAGGTGTAGTGAAGCTGAAAAATGTTCTTGTATTTAGAGAGATTCCAGACATATTTCTCGAGGATTTACCAAGTTTGCCTCCGGAAAAAAAAAAAAAAAAAAAAAAAATTGAGTTTTGTATTGCATTGATGCCCGTCCAACACTAATCTCTAATGCACCATAACGGATGGCACCTGTTGAACCGAAAGAGTTGAAAATAAAACTGCAAGAGCTTTTGGATAAGAGTTTCATTAGACCTAGTGTTTCACTTTGGAGATGTCACGCCCCAAACCCCATCAAGCTCACGACATCCCAGTTCAGTCGAAATGATGCGACGTCCCCAGGAACGTCGCCGACCCAACCCAAAATTAGAGCCACATGTGAAAGCGAAATATATAAAACAAAAATCCCGGACAAAAGATGACAATAACAGGGTAGAACAACAGAATAGACAAACAACAATAACAACATTTCATACAATATTACTGCACCACAAAAACTAACATTATATTACAAACATATGCAGCAAACTAGCATCCGAAATCACTGTCATAACAAAAGATCAGGGTCTTGGTTAACTTAACTTCCCTATGGGTCAACCCAATTTACACAACCCCTAAAATACCCTAGGGAAAACCTAAGGATCGCCCTCTTCCAGTCTGCTTCTGAATCTCTGGCTTGAACCTCCGGAAACTCACCTGCAGCTCCACTGGGCACCAAAGGCAGCTCCCCGGACTTCCAAAAAGAAGAGGCGAACTTCCCGAGTTTATGGCTGGGGTCTGAAATTGTGGATTATACAACTATGAGACGAATCTCAATAAGTGTACAACCCCAAACCCCATGTAGGCATTCTCGCACCGCCGCATTTAAAACACGCGTCTCACACAACGATCAATCAATCTAACAATCACACACGAACCTACGGAACCCATCATGCATTTCCTACACGTTAGACCATAATACAGCCAGCACATCATAACAAAGGAATCACAGACGCAGCGTGCCTCAATTATAAGACAGAAACCACACGGGCACGTCTCATACTGCCCTTCCTGCGTTTCTACCCATAATTAAGTATCACATCACGCGATACAAACACACTACCACTTTCTCACACCATGCGTCACTTTCTCAAACCTCGCACCTCAAGCCAATTTCCGCACATTCTCAACTCTTCCACCACTACATCACCCATAAAGCGCATCGCCAACGGTCTTTTGACCTCGTCGGGCATCGACACCCGTCGGGCGGGCATCGTCACCTCGTCGGGGCGGCATCGTCCCCGCGTAAACGAACACGCCTCAGGACGGAATCCTACCTCTCCCTTTCCTTAATTATCGTGCCCGCGTAAAACGCATCAGGCCAACGGTCTTTTGATCACGTCAAGCATCGCCACCCCATCGGGCTGGGCATCGTCACCTCGTCGGGGACAGCATCGTCCCCACATAAACGTACATGCCTCAAGACGGATCCTTTCTAACCAATCCTACATTTTCATATCCTCGTTCCACTCAAATCACACTTACATGCGGCCAACAATCGCACGGCCAAACATACACACCTCACACACATACATAGCCACGCACCAATTCACATCTCACGTACACTTCACAAACACACATTCTCGTCACACGAACACCACACGATCACACATATTTAACACGCGAATCTAATGCACATTCACCCCGACACATCACCACACTTCACGGCCACACACACGCAGCACAATACCAATCCACAATCAGTCCAGAATACATTCCAAATCAGTCCACAAACACAACCAGCACAAACATTCCAATCAGCCCATTCAAGCCACAACAATTCCAATCAATCACACAAATTAATTCCGATCGTTCCCCAACATCACGGCCCTAACCAAGCTTCCTAAACCTCGAAATTTCTTCACCCAATCAGTCCAAAACAACCAAATGCTCAGCCCTAACCTCAGTCCCAAAATAGCCACAAAAATCGTCTAAACCGAGCCCTAAACTAGTCTAACAATACCCGAGGTCCTAGGTAGTTTTTGGGAAGACACTTACACCAAAAGGCGAGACAAACAGGGCTGGGTGGTGGCCGAACAGCCAGAGAAGCGGGCGGCAAGGTCGCCCGGGCGACGGACGTTGGCTGACACCGCACGGACGGGCGGCGTACTGTGTGGCTAGAGGGTCATGCGGCGGCGGCTCGGGCTGTTCGAGCTCCCCGCACGGGCGGTGGTGAGCTCCGGCGAGCTTTGGCCGAGAGGAAAACCAAGAGGGAGAGAGATTTCGGGGAGGGAGAGAGAGTGGTCTGCTGTAATGAGAGAGGAGAGAGAATGAGGTCCAAGCTGGTCAAATATAGTGGCCTAGGGGTGACACGTGTCGCCGATCCGGGAGATTTGACCAAAATACCCCTAATCGACGCCCTCATTCAATCCTATCCAATAATTGAAGGGCAAAAGTGTCTAAGGTCCAATAATGCAGCTGAAAACCCTTAATAATTAGAGTTAATACCACGAAAAACCCTAAACTGGTACACTTGTGACAATTTTACCCCAAACTATTTTTTTGACCATAAAAAATCCCCAAACTGGTACACTTGTGATAATTTTACCCCGAACTATTTTTTTGACCACAAAAACCCCAAACTGGTACACTTGTGACAATTTTACCCTGAACTATTTTTTTGACCACCAAAAACCCCAAACTGGTATACATGTGACAATTTTACCCCGAACTAATTTTTAATATTATTTTTTATTTTTCGAATTTTTTTATTAATTTTTTATTTTTTCTTTACTTTTTTTTTTTTTCTCTTTAACCTCCGGCCGGCGAGGTTGGCCCCGCCGGTCGCCGGGCGAGGCTCGACCTCGCCAAGGCGTTAAGGTCGGCTCGCCTACAACGGCGAGGGGTCGACCGCCAGATTTGGCGAGAGCCCGCCCCACCGGGTCGTTGGCATGGCACCCACCCGCCCAAGGCAAGGTCGGCCTCCGCCGGGCGAGGCTCGACCTTGCTGCCAGGGTGAGGCCGACCGCCCAACGCCGGGCGCAGGTCGAGCCTTGCCAACGGCCGGGGGCGGACCTCACGGGCCGGCCTCCGACTGTCGTTGGTTCGGCGACCGACAAATGAAGGTTAAAGAAAAAATAAAAAATTAATAAAAAAAAATTCGAAAATAAAAAAAAATATTAAAAATTAGTTCATGAAATTGTCACATGTATACTAGTTTGGGGTTTTTGGTGGTCAAAAAATAGTTCGGGGTAAAATTGTCACAAGTGTACCAACTTAGGGTTTTGGTGGTAAAAAGTAGTTCGGGGTAAAATTGTCACGTACCAGTTTGGGATTTTTATGGTCAAAAAATAGTTTGGGGTAAAATTGTCACGTGTACCAGTTTTAGGGTTTTTCGTGGTATTAGCCCTCATAATTATCCCAAATAATTTTTTTCAAAATTGGAACCTAAAAATAGCCTGGGGACAAAATGGTCATTTTTCCGGTCCCGAGGCGAAATTCTAATTTTTGGCTATACCAACCCCAAATGTGTGTGGCCAACATAATATGGCATCAAAATCGTGAAAATAGCCTCTTAAGCCCTCGAAAATCGACTGCAAAGTCCTGGGAATTAAAATAATATTATTTTTCACTTCCGAGCCAAAACTCCAATTTTTGACCGTAACAACTCTAAATGTGCGTACCCCCAAAATGTCATCGGCCTCAAAAAAATAATCTCATACGGGCTCAAAATCAACGTCGGTGACTAGAGGGCAAAATCGTAATTTTTCCGATCCTAAACCGAAATCCATTTTTTTTTTGCAGAAATAGGTGGCCCTAAGGTTGGCCAAGCCAAAAAGCGCCATCGGCCCGCTCAAAATTGTCACTTTCAAAATTCTAGATTCCTGGGCCCGAATTCCAAGAAATGACTAAAATCGAACAATTGGACTTTAGCTTATCTCTGGCTAACGGGTGGCTCATTGGGATTACGCGCTCTCGACCCGTGACCGACACCAAGTCAAATCACGTTTAAGTTTACTCTACCCGAGACGACCTCGGTTGTCATATAATTGCGAGGGTCTGTCGCTAGTTCCCTTCGGACACGATCAATCAAATAGACCGGTCTCGGTTGGCTCAAAACATTCCCTCGTCAATCCATATGGTCGAAGATCGAACCCAGGTCGAGTTCTTTGGTCGTGCAAACTCAATCCCGTAATAGCCCTACCCCTAAGGTTAGCATCCCGTGAATGCGCTGTTCCGGGTGAGATCTTACTATAGTGCATTGATCAATTTCATTTCTTAAATCCCAGGAAAAGATCGAAAATTCAGACTGTTACAGGAGA
This sequence comes from Syzygium grande, assembly GCA_024733475.1. Classification (NCBI taxonomy): domain Eukaryota; kingdom Viridiplantae; phylum Streptophyta; class Magnoliopsida; order Myrtales; family Myrtaceae; genus Syzygium; species Syzygium grande. Next base: position 98,001 of record JAMXDD010000052.1, on the reverse strand, counting down.
GCTCCGGTCCTAGCTTTGTGTAGCCTATTGAGAACTAAATAGGGTTGATGATTTGATCAACTTGAGGGAGTTCGGATATTTTGTAAGATTGACCTTTGTTCTAAGTATCATCAATTGAAGATAAAAAGCAAATGACGTGTCTAAAATTTCTTATGTGTCTAAATTTTCTTTCAAAACAAGGTATGGTCATTATGATTTTCTTGTCATGCTTGTTGGGTCAACAATGTGCCAGCTGCTTTCCTAAATTTGATTAATAAGATATTAAAGGAGTATCTAGATAGATTTGTTGTGGTGTTAATCGATGATATTCTGGTGTATTCAATGAGTTTAGAAGAACACAAGCAACACTTGAGGGTTGTTCTGCAAACTTTACGTGAAAAGAAGTTGTTTGCTAAATTTAGTAAATGCGACTTCTGGATCATAAAGAATTCTTGGATCATGTAATCTCGAAGGATGGCAAATCTCAATGGACCCAAAGAAGTTGAAGCAATTGTTTTGTAGAATTGCCCTACTAATACAACGGAAATGAGAAGTTGTCTTAGGCTAGCTGGCTATCACAAGCAATTTGTGAAGGGATTATCTAAAATTGCTAGTTCACTTACTTACCTTCTTTGGGAGGGGAGTCAAATTTGTATGATCGATAAGTGAAGGCAATTCAAAAACTGCGTGGTAGCTAGTGTCAACTCCTATATTGACATTGCGTTCAGGAATTGGTGCCTTCATAATTCACTATGATGGTCAAAAGAAGGTTTTTGTTGTGTTTTTATTTAAAGTAATAAAGTTGTTGCCTATGCCTCTAGACAGTTGAAATCACATGAGAAGAACTATCCCACTAATGATCTAAAGTTAGAAACGGTGTGCTTGTTTTGAAAATTTGACGGCACAACTTGAAAAATGTGAAGTCTTTATGGATCACAAGAGTTTGAAGTTTATCTTAACTTAGAGAGAACTAAACATGAGGCAGAGAATATGGTTAGAATTTCCGAAGGATTATGACTTGTTTATCAATTGCCATCTAAGTAAGGCAAATGTGGTACCACATGCCTTAAGTCGTAAGTCCTCTAGAGCATAGCAACTTTACTCACTACTCAAAACCTATTCTCGAGGATAAGTTGGACTTGGAGGTATTGGCACATCAACTTAGTGCTCAATTAGCTAATGTGGGAGTCCAACCAACGTTAATTGGCAAAATCAAGTCTATACAGATTGAAGATCATCATTTGCAGAAAATCAAAGAAGGTGTGGAAGCTGAAGGACAAGCAAATTTCAATATGCATGAGCAACAATCTTGTTCAAACCTGCTCACAATGCCAACTGCATTTTTGTACTAATGCAATGATTGCCTCATGCTAGATAACACATCTATGTATTCTCACAGCCACTCCAAGATAATGTTGGATATATCAATGGTTTTGAAATAATCAAATCCATTGTTTTGTAACAGCTTTAATATGACTGTCATCATTTTGTAATGGTTTTGACCACCATCAATTTGTAAGGGGTTTGCAATGGTTTTCTATCTATTGCAAAATTTGATGATAGGAAAACGCTCTCTTTTTATTTAATTCAGCAAAAAAAAGAGTACTGTTTCTTATTTTGATTTTCTCCAACTATTTTTTACAATAATCTTATGGATAATCTATATGGATTCCCCAAAACCCAATAAACCCTAAGAGTCCTAAAGACCACTTTGCCCTTGATACTTATTCAGCAAAATAACATAGGCAATGGTAACCCAATCCCTAAGAGTCCTGGAAGACCATAGATATTAATCATGCCCAGCTTGTTACAAATATATTCTATCCTCCCGCTACCCAAAGATTTAGTAAAAATGTCTGCAAGTTGTTCACCAGTTCTAACATGACTAGGAAGAATCATTCCACTTTGCAGCTTCTCTCGAATAAAATGACAATCAACCTCAATGTGTTTTGTTCTCTCATGAAACACTGGGTTAGATGCTATATGTACTGCAGCCTTATTATCACACCATAGAGACATAGGAATTGAAACTTTCAAGCCTAACTCAGTCAACAGCTGCTGAATCCACACTAATTCACATGTTGTTTGTGCCATGGCTCTATACTCTGATTCAGCATTGGAGCGGGCAACAACACTCTGTTTCTTACTCTTCCATGACACTAGATTTCCTCCAACCAATGTACAATACCCAGTAGTAGATCTCCTATCATCTGGAGACCCTACCCAATCAGCATCAGAAAATCCTTCAACTCTACTATGACCATGATTTTGATAAATAATTCCTTTCCCTGGAGTCTTCTTCAAGTACCTTAAAATTCAATTCTCGCATCCCAAAGAAGAAGTACGAGGAGAAGACAAAAATTTGGTGACCACACTAACTGAAAAGGCAATGTCTGGTCGAGTAACTGTGAGATAATTTAGTTTGCCTACCAATCTTCTATATCTCTCAGGACTATCGAATAGCTCTCCTCCTTCGACAACTAGTTTAACTCCTTGTTCCATGGGTGAATCAAGAGGCTTGGATCCTAACATACCTGTCTCAATAAGTAAATCCAAGACATATTTTTGCGTTGTGATGAAACAATACCTTTCTCGTGATTGTGCCACCTCAATTCCTAAGAAATACTTCAATTTTCCTAAGTCCTTGTCTGAAAACCGTTTACGAAGATAGATCTTTAATTCATCTATACCAACTAAATCATCTCCCGTGATAATAATATCATCCACATAGACAATCAAGAATAATTTTCCTTTCCTTGACTATCTATAAAAAAGAAAGAATGATCATTGTCACATCTAAACAGTCCAAAAGAAAGTACAGCCTCGAAAATCTTCCAAACCATGCCCGAGGGGATTGCTTCAAACCATACAAAGATCTTTTTAATTTGCAAACCATTCCTCCAGACTCTCCACGAGCAACAAACCCTAGAGGTTGTTCCATATAAACTTATTCATGTAGAGTACCATGCAAAAGGTATTCTTAACATCAAGCTGAAATAAAGGCCAATGATAGGTGGCAGCAAGAGATATCAAAATACGAACAGAAGTAAGCTTGGCAACAAGAGAGAAAGTATCCAGATAGTCAATCCCATACACCTGAGCATACCCTTTCGCAACAAGTCTTGCTTTTAAGCGAGCAAGAGAACCATCGGGATTAACTTTGATAGCATACACCCATCTACAACCAATAGCAGTTTTGCCTGAAGGAAGAGGTACCAAGTCCCAAGTTTGATTTACACCAGAGCTTTTAACTCTTCTTCCATTGTTGTCCTCCACCCAAAAATTTGTAATGCCTCAAATACAGACTTGGGAATAGGATATTGGTTAAAAGTAGATAAAAATAATCGAAAAGGAGGAGACACGGAAGAGTATGAGATAAAATTTGCAATAGAATGCTGTGCACAAGCACGTGTATCTTTGTAATGAGCTATTGGAAGATCAAGATCCGACACATGAGGAGAATCAACTAATGGTGGATCTGGGATGGAAGATGACGCAATCATGATAGGAGGAAGGGGGGGGAGTATGAACTCGAGGATGTCGAGTATAAACCTGTAGAGGAGGTGGTTCCTATATAGATGCAGATAAAATAGCTGGAAATTGAAACAAATTGGAATAGTTGATCGAATTATAGTCACATGTAATTCTTCATCCAACTCGGACATATAGAAATTGGAACATCATGATATGGGGTGGATTCAAGAATGAGACATCAACACTTATGAAATATTTGTTCAATAATGGAGAATAACAATGATAAACCTTTTGAGTTTGGGAATAACCAAGAAACATACACTTGACAACCTTGGGATCAAGTTTGAATAGCTAGGCCAATGATCACGAACAAAACAGACACAACCAAATACACAAGATGGTAAGGCAAATGGTGGCTGATTTGGAAACAAAGTAGAAAATGGAATACCACCTCGTAGAACAGTGGAAGGCATGCGATTAATGAGATAGCATGCAGTCAATACAGCATCAGACCAAAAGACTTTAGGGACTTTCATCTCAAATAACATAGATCTAGTAACTTCCAACAAATGTCTATTCTTCCTCTCAGAACACCATTCTGTTGTGGTGTATCAGGACATGAAGATTCATGAATCATACCATGCTGTGTCATAAAATCAGAAAAAGGTGCAGAAAAGTACTCCTTAGCGTTATCAGAACGCAACACCTTAACATGCACACCAAACTGAGTAAAGATTTCAGATATAAATGCGCGAAATATAGAAAACAACTCAAAACGATTTTTCATTAGATATAACCAAGTAACTCTGGAATAGTCATCAACAAAAGTAACGAAATATCTAAAACCCAACTTGGAAGTCACATGACATGGACCCCAAACATCTGAATGAACTAACAAAAAAGGAGACTCTGCTCGTTTAATGACTCGAGGCGGATAACTAACACGATGTAATTTACCAAGTTGGCATGACTCACACTCTAAACTAGAAATAGATTTAAAACTGGAATTCAATCTCTGAAGACTGTGTAGAGAAGGATGACCAAGACGACAATGGATCTGATGTAGAGAAGCAACACCAGAACATGCAAAGGAAGTTGAGTCTTCAAGCACATACAGTCCCCCTTCCTCACGCCCTTTACCAATTGTCCTCTTCATAGCCAGATCTTGGAATATACAAGAATCAGGATAGAATGTTACTGAACACTGAAAGGTTTTAGTTAACTTACTAACTGACATGAGATTAAAAGGAAATTGTGGAAGATAAAGCACTGAGGTCAAAGGCAGTGAAGGGGTTGGATGAACTGTGCCAACTCCCTTAACATGTGTAGATGAACCATTAGCTAAAGTAACGGTGGACGATGATGGAGTAAGAGAGGAAAATATACCTGAAAGACCTGACATATGATCAGATGCCCCTAAATCAATGACCTAAGGGTGAGGACTAGCTAAAATGCATGCAAGAGCATTACCTATTTGACTAGAGTAGCAGTGGAAGACGAAGTAGGTAGTGAAATCTGAGACTGGTTGTACTGTGCAAATTCCTCATCAGACATAACAACTACATTGCCTTGTGAAGGCTGTTGTAGAGACAAAGAGTCAGTGCTAGATGCAGCATTTGCAACCTGTTGTTGCTGTCCTGGTCTACCATGTAACTTGTAGCAAAATTTCTGAATATGGCCAGGTTTTCCACAATAATGACAAGTTCGAATAGTCCCTGAGCTCTCAGCAGTAGTTTGGGGCAATCCATAAAGCTGCCTTTGTCCTTGACCTCTTCCTATTCCTGTGCTTCGACCGCCACGGCCACCACGACCATTATACCCTCCACGATTTCCTTCGTCACCCCTACCTCCACCAGTTCGATATTGAGAAACAAGAGCTGAATTATCAACCATAGCTGTGGTGCTCTGAGAAGAACCACGGGATGCTCGAAGAACTCGAGCATATGTATCCCTAAGTGATGCAATAGTCTCTCCTCCAAGAATCTGAGACCTAACAGTATCATAGGCTGGAGCAAGACCTCCTAGAAAATTCATTACAGCCAACTGTTCTCTTTGCAGTCGCATTTGTTCAGCATTAGAAGAAATAGGAAGGAGAGCATTCAATTCTTCATACATTCTATTAAAATCAGCAAAGTATTGATCGATAGAACGCCCTTTGCTCTCAGATCGGTGAAACTCCTAGTGATAGTTCATATATCCTAGAAATATTGTTCTGGCCAGAATACAATACATCTAAGTACTCCCACAAGTCCTTGACTGTATCAATATGAGTTACCAAGTCTACAATATTGCTCTCCATCGAGTTCAAAAGCTGACCCATAAGATGTGCATCAATAACATCCCAATTTGCATCATTAGTAGGTTTAGTTTCAGTCAAGTGCATATGCTGATTTCTACCACAAAACAAACTTAACATTCTTCTTCCATTGTTGAAAATTGGTAATACCCTCAAGTTTCTTGTCAGTAATTCGAGAAGATGAAGAGGAAATCACTTCAGTCGTCACGGTATCACTCTTTCCAGAACTACCATCAATTTTACTCGGATCATCCATCCTCAACAATTCAATAATCCACCACAATTGAAAAAATATCTCATCAATCCACAAAATTCCCCAAATAATTAACTCCAAAATTCCAAAAACCTTCAGAAACATTCTACAAACACATCCATATCTCTAATAAAGCACTACCCACATCATTATCAAGCCTAATCAACAAATAACGCCTCAAAATTCCTGCTGTGAAGCTTAGTGACCATCAAGTCGCCAAAAATCAAACCTGTGGGTCCTAACCAAGAGACATGGGTGCTGAATCTGACTCACTGACAATGGACGACGCCTCACTGATGCTGGACGACCTCTCTACAAGACTCCCTGACGATGGACAGCGCTGGATTTGGACTTGCTGGCCTCGGTGACGCCCGGGTGACGCTCTACATGGGTTGCTCAAATCTTGCTGACTCTATATCCCCCTCGAGGGTTGCCAACGTCACGCGATGCCACGCAAGGCTCGCCGCCTAGATGACGCCCGGCAAGGCTCATCGGATCTCGGTAACACTCGATCCGAGCTCTCCGTGGCTTGGGCAACGCGAGATCAAAAGATTCTAGTGAGAAGGGGTTGATTGGTGGTCGACGGTGGATGATTCACACGGTGCTCCGGATAGTAGTAGATGGTGGTAAATGGCTGTTTAGGGTTTAGAATTTTGTGGCTCGATACCATGTTAGAGAGAAAAAATTATCGTATTATTCAGCAAAATACTGTATTTATATAATGATAACCCAATAAACCCTAAGAGTCCTAAAGACCACTTTGCCCTTGATACTTCTAACACCTAACATATCAAAGATTGACGTTTTTAATGGCAACAACTTCAAAAGGTGGCAAGAAAGAGTTTTCTCCATCCTAGATGTGCATGGTAGCTTTCGCACTTACAAAGGTCAAACCAATTGATACTAAGCTGCGAGAACAATGAATACATGCTAATAAGGTATGTAACACAATTATCAGTATGCTTTCTAACAAATTGTTTGATGTCTACTGTCCGTACAAAGAAGCCAAACAAAGTTTGTAAACTCCTTAAATCATTATATGGTTTGAAGCAAGCACCAAAACAATGGCAGTAGAAATTTGATCAAGTTCTAGTTAATGATGGATTTTCCTAAATTGGAATAGATAAATGTGTGTATACCAAAACCGTTGATGATGAATCCATAATAATTAGCTTATATGTTGACAACATGCTTATTTTTGGTAACTATATTGATGTAGTGAAAGAAGCACAATGGTTTTTTACTTCAAAATTTGATATGAAGGACATGGGAGAAACTAATGTTATTTTGGGTGTTAAAATTATAAGAAGTGATAGTGGCCTAATGCTTACTCAAGAGCATCACGTGGAGAAGCTACTTAAAAATATAAACACTTCAGGTCATACTTACGAGTACTCCTTATGATGCTAATACTCAATTAGTGAAAAATAAAGGAGATAATAGTGTGGCTTAGTTAGAGTATGCTCAGGTAATTGGGAGTCGGATGCACATGAAACTGACACCTTCTATGTCTGTGCATTGTGATTGCCAAGCGGCAATTACTATTGCAAAGAATAAAATTTCAGTGGTAAAAATAGACACATCCAATTGAGGCATAAAATGGTAAAGCAACTGTTTAAAAATGGAATTATGTCCATTGATTATATAAAGTCAAAAGTGAATTTGGTCGATTCTTTGATTAAACCTTTGGAAAAAAATTAATTTATGATACATAGAGCGGAATGAGATCTAAGCCAGTTGAGAAAAATTAACAATAATGACAACCCAACCTATGTGATTGGCAATCCCATGAAGTAAGTTCATATGGGCTAAAAATCATTTGTTAATCTAGTGAAGAACTATTGAAAACTATTGTCCCTTCCAAGGTGAGAGTAGTGTAAGACTGTAATAAAAGAGTGGTAAGTTTCTAATGAATTACATGTCCATTATTGTTGGTGCATTAAACTGCAATTTACACTTGAAATGACCTACATAAGTGTAGAGTGGGCTCACTCCTATGAAAATTTTGGCAAGATATCTGAAAGTACTTATGAATAAACTAGGCATACGCATGGTCTATTAGAGAAAAATTGTGCTGAGCAACAAAATTTGTGGGGAAGTAAAGTGATCGATGAAAATTATATTTGACAAAAGAAATTCTTGATTTTCAGACTTCACCAATGTTTCATGAATTATATTTTATTTTTTCCAAGTCTGGTTTGTAGCCCAAAAGGCACCAATTCTGATGCATTATATTCAATTGAGTTTAACCTAGCATATATCTTTCCTTTTCATTTCTAAACCTTTTGAAATACGTGGGATTTGTTGGATATATCACCGTTTTTAAAATAATAAAGCCCTCATTTTGTAATGGCTTTAATAAAAGTTGTAACTGCCATCAATTTGTAACGGGTTTGACCATCAACTTGTAAGGGATTTGTAACGGTTTTCAATTTAATGCAGGAATTAGTGATAGAAAAACAGCTCTCTTTGTTGGAACATGGACAAACAACAATGGGAGGATCGTGAAAAGTTTGGACGCCTGAGAGATTTCTCAACCAGCAAGTAATGGTGGTATTTGTGCAGCAACTGGAAGATTAGGGCAGGAATTCAAATTGCGAGTCAATGACGACGAGCAAGGAATGTTGATGAGAAGAGTGCGACGACTCGCAAGCTACATTGAATGTAAGCAGTATTAAAGCCGCGATGGTGACTGATTCAAACTTGAAGTGGCTGTGAAAAGACAAGTTATGCCGTATGAGGAAGCACCTTAGTACAAAAAGAAATGTGTTTGCTACTGGAGTAACCAAAGCTTTTGAAAGTTGAAAGCGGCCTTTACCATCCCCTAAAAGGAGAGAAGAAAAGGATAGTGTTACATGATCTGAACAAACTAGAAACTCACCAAAGTGGCGATTTAGGCTAGCCAAATGCCGCATGAGAACGCTCCTATAGAAGGGTTGTTCTACCATGTTGCGCCCCCCTGTGCACACAGCAATCCGTCGTGCCCGAGCTGTAGGTTGACATCAAACATTAGTGATCTAACCATCGAGATTATTAATCACATTCAGCAGCTGATTTAAATCACTTTGATTCGACTGCTGATGTCACGCCTACTTTTCCGCGCATGAGGGCACTATGCTATAGAAGTACACTCTCAAGTAATAGGTAGCGCTGCCCTGCAGGTGCGAAAAACGTTACCGACTTCGAAAGGGTAGTACTCCTTATGATAGTTTCTTTGAAATATAGTACAATCAATCATCCACAACAATGAAAACGAAGCTAGCAAATGACCACTTCCAATTGCCTCCCACCCCCAAACTTTTCCACTACTAATCACTATTGCCATCTCCATCGCCATCGCCATCATACTGCCAAACAGGATGGTGAACATGATGTTTATGCTATTATGATGTTCTTAGAGATTCATGTCTACTGCAACTCCGTGTAATAAAAATTTATCGATCATGGAATAACTATTACTTCGTGCATGTCAAAACTATTGGACGACTCAGTGAAATGAGTATTTCATCATATTATTGGCTTACTGCACTGCCCAAACCAAACTAGGCATTAGTTTCATGATATGGAAAAGGACATAGTTTTTCACGCAATCTGCAAAGTTCAGAAAGTCAGCGTCGGCAAGTTTCACTCCCCTCGTTCATAATCTAAAACATCATAGATCAGTTGAACAAGATAATCCTCTGCAGAGTTTCACTTGGGTGGGATCAGTAAAGTCGGCGACTCAGCCAACTCACAGATTGAAGAGATCAACAAGAACAAGTATGGTAAACCTAACCAGAGTCCTTTTCTTATTATAACATCAAAACAGAAAAATCTCTTCTCAATGCACAATAGGAACATAAGCACGAGGTTGCCAGGCATTCCAAACATAAACGCTACTCCATCTAGGCATAACCGGATGATTTGCTGGGGGTTAATGCAGTGAGAAACTACACAGATCAAATGTGTACAATCGTCATTCAACTGTGAAAATCATCGAACTCGCACATCCAACATAATTCATAGCTTGAAATGTTCCAGTGCAGATACGCCATCGAGTCCTTCTGCATAGTAGTGAGTGACTAAGTCCTTCACCGTAATTTCCCGATAAATTGGGGATTTTCTTCTGATAGCAGCTCCTTAATAGGCCCATACAACCTTGAAGTATTCTCTGGAGGGAGATGCTGCCTCATAAAACACACAACTGAAATTCTTGGCCTGATGTTCTTGGCTAGAACTCTCTGACTGACACTAACGGGTTATCGCTCGAGATCAGCTGCAAGATGAAGGAGGAAATAGCAAAGTGAAGACCAAAGACTCTGAAATGAAGATCACACATAAATATAGCATACGCAATCAAACTTGTTTAAAAAGGCTAACACTTTATCAAGTCATTCTCACATCTACTCCTAGCACAGTCGTCAATATAATTAGCTAAGACCAAGAGATTGAAAAGAAAACCAACACCCAGATGGAAAAATCATTAGACAGAATTCACTTAGCTCAGTTAATGTTGCAAGAGCTAAATGGAAGTTCCACAGTTGTAAACAGGATATTCTACAATCCGTCTGTTAGACCTAAACACCAACTAGGGGAAGTATTTAGTGTCTCTAACACGCTACATAACAGTTAGAATATGAAAAAGCTATCTTTCACTCCACTAATTCAGCTTGTAACGCCAAATCAGTGTCCATGGACTATGATACTGAATTGACTAAAGAACCTGCTCGTCAGATCAGCCACACAAAAATGTGTAAATTAGGCTAGAAATCCATCTGTTTATGCGAGAACATAGAAACAAGAAACTAACTGATAGAAATGTAAACTGCAAATCTCTTGTGAACTGACCAGCATCATGTCTCCCAAGTTTCTTACAAGGACTGCAGGAATTGGGGTAACGTCGATCCATTGGTTCTGATGGCGGACCTGGAGGCCACCAATTTGGTCTTGAGAAGAATGGTGATAACCTTAATAGGTTCTGGTATGATTACTAGGCCCAAGGGTTAAGTCCGGTTCTGGGCACGCTGGATAGAAATGGCCGATGAAGAAGAGTCCCTCCCCACAGAAGACGGTTTTCAGGTAGTTAGGGTCGAGGCCAAGAGCTTCTGACAGCAATTTGAATATGGTATCTGCCAATTCCAGAATTCTGTCCTCGTACTCAATTATTATGTCTCTGCAAATCGATTGGTTACAGAGAACAAGTAATTAGTCAAGTGCAGTGAACATCAGAAAATCAATCTTTACCTCACTCTCTCAAATACCAGGTCAATTTACTTTGCATAAAAACCCAAACCCAATTATGAAAATTGAGGTTCTAAAATACGAGTTCGCGATTCATGTAACAGGGCAATCATTCTTGCAGACCAAAGAGGCAGAACAGAAAAAGGAATTAGTTTTTCCATCCAAACCGAATCATTGGCAATCCGACTCAATCCCCCAAGATCTAAGCCCCATTTGATCTTTTGCATCAATTGAACTAGAGAAATTTTCAAATAAGGATCCAAAGTGATCTCATTTTTTCAAATAAAGACCTAAAGTGAACTTTGTATCGAATAAGGATATGAAGTCTAACCGACGTTCTCAAATAATGACACAGAGTAATTTGTAATAGTTTCAAATTGAGACCTCAACCCATCGGCTCACGTAAATGGAAATTTTCCTACCGACTAAGGGCATTTTGTCAAAAAAACAATTTTCACATAAATTTTAGTTAAATTATATTTACAATTAAAAAAAAGTTTTTAAAAAACGGGGAGCGGGGCTGCACCCAGCCTTGCCCACCCAGCTCATCGCCCATCGGTGGGGGGCGGGGGGATGGCCGGCGACCCTCGCCGACCCGGGCGGGCCGGTGAGGCCCACGCCAAAGGCGGGAGGCGGCGACCCTCTCCTAGATCCGAGCGAGGGTCGCCGGACCTCACCCCGCCTGGGTCGCCGCCCCCTCTCCCGCCTAGCGAGGGTTTACTAGCCCCCACCGCCCCATCGGGCGTGGGGTGGCGGCCATAGGCGGGTCAAGGCCCCCCTTTTTTTTATTTATTTTAACTTTAGGTTTTTTTTTTTTTTGAGTTTATAATAAAGGAAAAAAAATCAAAAAAAAAAAAATAAGAAAATGCCCTTGATTCCGTGTGGAGGTGAGGCCTATTTTTAAACCGAGATAGTCACTTCGGGCCCTTATTTGAAACAAGGTTCACTTGGGCCTTTATTTAAGAATTTAAGTCCACTTCGCGTCCTTATTTGATACAAAAATCCACTTCATGTCTTTATTTGAAAAAATAAGATCACTTTGGGTTCTTATTTGAAAATTTCCTTATTGAATTATGACTCCAAAGACCTTTGACAAAATCACAAGAACTCCCGCCCATCACAAGCACTTGTTTCGCCAGCCCAATCAGTAGCTCCATCGAGTCCAAAAGCCCCATATTACTTTAGAAATTGGGCATGTAAAATAGTACACTCCATAATTGTCCTCCATCTCATTTTTTCTAAAGCCATCAACTTTATTGACTATAAATTGAAAGCTGCAGCTTCTGTGAAGTTGCCTGTCTGTAAATTCCAATTAAATCTCGTGAGTCACGCAATACAAACGTCCAAAATGATGTCTCGACCAACGAAAAGTGGCATCGGACTTCAGCGCTCAAATCAAGAAATTTATCATTTATATCTTATAATGAAGATCCTTTTATCCTTTTCTAATGTAACACACTCGTTCTTCTTTTGTAAATTTCTGAAGGAGGATGATATGGTGGAGAAGCTTTTCCCATTAAGAATGTGAATAGAAGCTCCTCCCATTAATGAATGTAATGTTATTGTTGCTAAAATGTTCGATCCAATATAACGGTGGGAATTTCACAAACAAGAATCAACAAGCGACTAAATAAACTGAGACAGAATCAGGCTATGATACATGTGAAAATGTCCAATCCATTAACTTGATAGGGAAAGGGAGACCAGATGCATACAAATAGCATGTAAATTGTATAAACAACCAATGTGGGATACTTTAATAATTTTTATTATACTTCTTTTCTTTGTTTGAGGATTTCTACTCATTACTTCAAATTTGAGGTCTTTTTCAAAATATTACGACATTCAAATTTTGAATTTTATTTAGGATTAATACCACAAAAAACCCAAAACTAGTTCACATGTGACAATTTTACTTCAAATCAATTGTTTGACCACAAAAATCCTAAATTTGTATTTTTATGACAAATTTATCCTCCATTAATTTCCGTTAAATTGTACAGTTAAATTGTTAAGTTTGATGATGACTGTATTTAGTTTGGGGTTTTACCACTCTATTTGTCATATGTTAATCAATTGTGATTTTTCGTGGTTTTAATCCAATACAACGAGGGGCAAATTAGTCACAAGTGTACCAATTGATAGATTTTTATGGTAAAAATTAGTTTAGGGTAAAATTATTACGAGTGTACTAATTTAGGGTTTTTCGTAGTATTAACCCTTTTATTTAATACTGAAATAACAAAACGATCAAAGCATAAAAATATATACATGTTATCAAGACTATTTCGCTATAAATATGTGAAATGTAATGTTATTTTATAAAGATCTCACTAACGAGTGTCATAAAGGCATTAGTTAAATTAAACATCATGCAAAATATTTAAACAGTCTCCTAGAAGTCTCAATAGTCTTCGCCAATCGTCATGACTTTAACATCAAAGTCCTCGACGTATGCTCGAGAACCGCATGAGGCTTTCTGCGAAATTGCGTGAGAAGACCATCGATCAATCTTTAACATCGGCGGTGGCCATCATCAATCTTCTTTTCCTTTTCTTCGGCTAAACATAGTTGTTTCCTATGGTCAAGAGACTCGAGACCATTGATCGGTCATCATTACAATTCTTGAACTATAGATAGTCCATTTCCAAAAAAAAAAGGTAAAAAGATTTGCACAATCATTTGATTTTTAATATAAAGGCATATTTTACGAGAATATTTGAGTGATTAAAGGTAATTAATTATAATGAAACGTAGGTCTTTAAAGGCGAAGAGATAAAAACAAATATTTCATAAATGAGTAGGAAGCATATGCTTTAGTAGTGCTTAGGTGAAGCACTTTTTGTAGTGAATGCAGCAAATCCAATTCTCTGTGGTATGAAGGAAATTTTTCTAATTATCCAGAGTTCCATGTGTCATAACGAGAGGCGATTCTCTAGGAACTTTTTGTTATTATTGTATTTATATAGATAAATTGTGAATTTATGATACTGGATTGGAATTTGAAGTATGTCCAACTATAGATATAGCTATGGAATAATCATAAATAATTTAAATGTTTGAGAATCAACTTTTTTAGATCCAAAAGTTCAAAAGCAAAAAGTGAAAAGCACAAAGGATGAAATAGTGTTTGTAGACAAAATTTGCTATGTATAGAAAATATCTTCAATCATTAGAAATGTAAAGAGAGTAACGGATAAAAGAGATTACAAATCAATTTATAGTGGTTTTAGCCGGCAGGCACTCAACTTTGCTAGTAGGGAGGGATGGGGACCAATGATGCATGCGGGGGTTTGACTTCTAAGACTCAGAAAAAGTGGAAACAAAAGTCCGAAAGAGAAAGGTAGGACTGACAAAAAATGAAAATTATAGTGGTTCAACCTATCCACTTAAACCTCCTCCATTATCCAAGCGCTAACGGTCTAACAATGGGGAAATTGTCAAAAAAGTTTTAAACGTTTTGTACGGCGACTAATTAAATTCTAGACTTTCCAATTTGGCTAAATTAGTCCCAAAACTCGTGCAAATATAGCCCATCCAATCAATTTGGATGAGAAATCGTTGACGGGCTGTTTAGTCATCACCAATTGTATATAACGTAACACAGCCAGTATTGACGTGGATCATCAATGATTAAAACAACATTGTTTTGAGAGTTTTTTATTTTCATTTTCTTTCTTTCTTTTTGTTAACTCCCTTCCTCAAGAGAAAATATTCAGTGGTTTGTGCACGCCACGTCATGTGCTTACGTGGCGTGCACAAACTCACGTAGACCACTAATAAAGGGACACATGGCTCTGACCTGGAATTAAAAGAAGGTTATATTTTAAGTTTCTTTCCACTAGCGCCCTACGAAGACTAACTCTGCCACTAGGAGGGGGCGTGAGCAAAAAGTAAAGCAATTAATGCGTGCATTAATTGCTGTGTTCTCTATCTCCCCCTCTCCCTCTCTCTTCACTTTCACTCTTTTCCTTCCCTTCCATCTTCCGTGAAAAAGAAGAAGCCCGCTTCCTCTTTTTTCAAAATACTCTCCCCATCTCTCTCTCCCTCCCAACAGCCCCGCAGTTGCATCTCGAGCCCAGACCCGGCGCCTCTGGCACGTCGCCTCCAGAGCCACTCCCTCTCCGTTGCTCCCAAGAGCCCTCGTCGATCGCATCCCATGCTCAGATCCGACGGTGAAGCCTAAACCGGACGCCTCCGCATCCTCCGTCGCCTCCAGGAACCACTCCCCCCTCTCTCTCTCTCTCTCTCTCTCTCTCTCTCTCTCTCTCTCTCTCTCTCTCTCTCTCTCTCTCTCTCTCTCTCTCTCTCTCTCTCTCTCTCCCAAGAGCCCCCGCCGGTCGTATCCCGAACACCGTCTCCGCCGTGGCATTTTGGGTTTTGCACATAACTGACCTGAGCGTTCTCCTTCTCGTGTATTCATTCTCTCCCCGGCGGAAGATGAGACGAAGTCCAAGTGAAACGGAAACGCATGGACTTGGGAACTTTCATTTGTATTTGCATTTTTGTCTCGTTTTGGAAGAAAATAATGTATTGTTTGTTCTACTCGGGTTTATGAGGGTGGTGTTTGCAACCTACCTATATGTTGGGGGTGCCGGTGTGTAACCGGTTCTCTTTAGTTTTTTCTTTTTTTGTCTAAGTTTTCCTTAAGTTTTTTTCGGTCGAGAAGTTCTCCTTCAGTTTAGGTAGGCTGTACATAGTTTGTTTTTTAATCAAGCATTATCACTGCTATAATTGCGTTTGTTTTGCTTTGCTTCATTAGCTAAAAAGACGTGTTTATTCCTGCACAACAATGAATGGAGTCCAAAGTCAAGTTTTCATTTCAGCGATCATCACGGATAAATGGACTTCATCCTTGCAACAGCGACGCGATTGCCCTTCAGTGTCCGGAATAACTTTGACAGTCTAGTTACTTGCATTGGATATGCTTATGACATCAAAGAATCCAGTTGCTTGTCCCGAGCTTCCTTCATCAAAATTAAAGATCGAACTGGAAAATAAAATGGCAATGACAAGTAGAACAAACCTTGATCAAAGAAAAAAGCCCGGAAACAAGAACTGCGCAAATATATCTCCTTGTTGCATTAAATTTAAACTCACTTTGAGAGTATCACATTCCGACGAACAAGAACACGACATAAACCATAAAAAGAAGCTGAGAATTCCTCACAAAAAACTAAAATAATCATGAGGATCAACCTCAAACAACTACACAATCTTGTAAAGATGGCTCAAATATCATCTTTTTTGGCTTGAATCTTCAACCAGGAGGATCGTTACGAAGAAACTCATCAACAGTGGAAGGAAACCTGCAACCACCACCCTCGCAAACAATCTAGAGGCAAATGCACCAACCTCAACGGCTCAACCCTCTCATCCTCATCACCACCGCCGCCGTTCAAGAAGTACTAAATCCGATGGGACTTTCCAAATCTCGAACCCTCTGTTCGGGAAATCTAAGAGAATAATGCAAAAGGAGGGCGGAGCCAGAGGCGACGTGCCGGAGGCGGATATAAGCTCGAGACCCGGCAATGACGACCGGCGGGGGACAGCAGAGGCGGAGGTGGTGTTTGGGATGCGACCGGCGGGGGCTCTTGGGAGCGAGAGAGAGAGAGAGAGAGAGAGAGAGAGAGAGAGAGAGAGAGAGGGGGGGAGTGGTTCCTGGAGGCGACGGAGGATGCGGAGGCGCCCGGTTTGGGCTTCACCGTCGGATCTGAGCATGGGATGCGATCGACGAGGGCTCTTGGGAGCGACGGAGAGGGAGTGGCTCTGGAGGCGACGTGCCAGAGGCGCCGGGTCTGGGCTCGAGATGCAACTGCGGGGCTGTTGGGAGGGAGAGAGAGATGGGGAGAGTATTTTGAAAAAAGAGGAAGCGGGCTTCTTCTTTTTCACAGAAAATGGAAAGGAAGGAGAAGAGTGAAGGTGAAGAGAGAGGGAGAGGGGGAGATAGAGAACACAGCAATTAATGCACGCATTAATTGCTTTACTTTTGGCTCACGCCCCCTCTTGGTGGCAGAGTTAGTCTTCGTAGGGCGCCAGTGGAAAGAGACTTAAAATATAACCTTCTTTTAATTCCATATCAGAGTCACGCGTCCCTTTATCAGTGGTCCACGTGAGTTTGTGCACACCACGTAGGCACGTGACGTGGCGTGTGCAAACCACTGAATATTTTCTCCTTCCTCAAGGTTCACCTTCTTGAAAAGGGCGTCGCGGCCCTCGCCCAAATCCAAGTGATGGCCACGACCGTTGCCTGTAGCCGAGAAGGGCCGTAATGCTCTTGGGCAAATCTAGGCGATAGTTGGGGAAGAAGCGAAAAGCACGCCAAGCTTTGCAGTAATTTGTCAGAGTGTTGGGAGAAGAAACAAGCATCAACCATGAGAGCTCTTCAAAGGTCGGTCAAGTAGCTGACACCTCCATCCGACTCGATGGCTTGGGACCCCTCCGTGTACTCACTTCCGATCCTGTTTCGATTCTAAATGAATGCTCTCTGTTCTCGCTTGTCACTCTACCGATTCATCCCAAATGGTAATGTTTTTCTTTTATTTTATTTTTACATTTTGCAGCTTCATTAAATAAGTACGGGTGCTGTTGCTGTGGAGGAACGAACTTGGATGGTGTCAAAGAGGAAAAACAAGAAGTTAATGGTGCGTTTGTCTTGCGGAAAAGTAAATGATTTGAAATTTTTTTTCCTAAAAATAATAACTTATATCGCTTAAAAAAATAAATCAATAAGAAATATTGTCATCATTTACGAAAATATTTATAGATAAATTGTTAATTAATTATTTCAAGTAATATAAACTATCATTTTAAGAAAATATTTTTCAAATTATTCATATACTACGAAACAAACGGAACATAAGCAACATTTAACTACTACGCTTTGTAGGGACCTTCGTAATCACTTCTGATGAGGACGAGAGCTTCCGGAGCCCTTGCTCTTTACTCTTCTACTTTCTCTCTTTTTCTGGGTAAAAGTCACTTTTCATCTTCAGAAACGAAGAACGGAAGCAATAATCATCCACTTATTTGATTGAATTTCTTGAGTCACTGAACATTGGAAAAATTTATGGTGTCTTGGGTCAGATTCACGGTGGCGGTGATATCGAAGCAGCCCAGGTGGATTCAAAAGGCAAGCCCCTCGTACTCAAATTCTATTTAGATGAAGGAAAAGAAAACAAAGAAAAAAAATTTAGAAAATTTAAGTGAAATTGCAAAATTATCTACTTCAACCGTCGATTGTCCGACTGTGCCATATAATACGGCCAAAGACTAACCTGATCGCCACGTTAACGATTTTCAACCAAAATTGATAGGATGGATTATATTCAAAAATCGTGATAATGTTTAAGACTAAATTTGTCAAATTGAAAAATTTAGAACTGCATTAATCGCCTTGCAATAGGTTTATGACTTTTTGAACAATTTTTCTTTCTATCAACAAGGTTTAAATCCATTAATGCAATACTTGAAGCCCTTGAGATGAAATTGCCTTCCATGAAGAGCAGTAGCTCGCTCTACCAGTACATTAATTTCACTCTACACTCAAGGCACTTTGCACAATAATTACATCAACACTCTCTTAGAGAATCATGAGTAGAATGTAATTTTTTTTTCAAAGAATAAGCAAAGAAGTTAAAAAAAAACTTTGAAAGCGTTTTGATCAACTCGACCAACCTTCAATAACCACTTTGATGCAATATATAGCCCTCCAAACTAGATCAACACGTTGAAGTATTCGTACAGGTCATGTAGCGCCTTGCCCAACGTTCCTGAGATTCAAGTTTTGTTCTACAGGAGGAGCAGCTACGTAATTGGAAAAAAGGTTTTGGAAGTTTTGGGCCATCTCTAGAGTTTTGTTCAAAGAAGGAGATGAAGTCGCCACCAATCAATTTAGGAAAATTAGGCTGATTGGAAATTAGCTGCACGTGTTAAAGCATTGATCATTTGGTAAAAACGAAAGATATTTGCAATCAGGGGTTCATTTATGTGTGGGGGAGGGTTATACTCCCACAACACTTTTTTTTTTTTTTGGTAAAGGTAAATTTGTATAACTAATCACAACACCAAATACAACCTAAGCTCAAACCACCTGACCATATAAAGGGTCAAGAGTGGTCCAAGCAGGGCCAAGAAAAAACAGGCCAAAAGCCAACTAAATACAAGAGCAACTGAGACCTTTAAGTATAACTTTTCGATACCGCATTTTCTAATTACGTCCTTTAAGTATAACTCTCAAATAATTCCTTACATTATTGATGTGACTTATGATTTTTCTGAATGACACAAATATTAATTAATTGGCTTCATTTTGTGATGACCCAGTAGTCGACTTGCTCTTGTCTGAATGGGAAATTGACAGCTTATTCAAGTAGGATAGAGACAGCTCAGATAGCTTTGCTGACAATACTAAAGAAGGATTCCGCAATAAAAGAGGCACGTGATAAGTTTGTGAGAGTGTCAGTGTTTCTACTTTAAAGATGCATGTACTACTCAAATGCTTCTGTAACCAGACCAAGGTATGCCTAGACAAGGCAACGTATTGTGCTAAGAAGGTGCTGTTGCTGTGGAGGAACGAACTTGGATGGTGTCAAAGAGGAAAAACAAGAAATTAATGGTGCGTTTGTCTTGCGAAAAAAGTAAATGATTTGAAATTTTTTTTTATAAAAATAATAACTTATATCGCTTACAAAAATAAATGAATAAGAAATATTATCATCATTTACGAAAATATTTAGAGACAAATTATTATCAATAATGAAGATATTTTTTATTAATTAATTATTTCAAATAATATAAATTATTATTTTTAAAAAAATATTTTTAAATTATTTATATACTACAAAACAAATGGAGCATAAGCTTAATCATTTAACTACTCCTCTTTGTAGGGACCTTCGTGATCACCTTCCGATGGGGACGAGAGTTTCCGAAGTCCTTCCTCTTTACTCTTCTACTTTCTCTTTTTTTCTGGGTAAAGTCACTTTTCATTCTCAGAAACAAAGAATGGAAGCAGTAAGTTTGATTGAATTTCTTTGAGTCACTGAACATTAGAAAAATTTGTGGTGTCTTGGGTCAGGATTCACAGTGGCAATATCGAAGCAGCCCAGGTGGATTCAAAAGGCAAGCGCCTCGGACTCAAATCCTATTCGGATGAAGGAAAAGAAAACTAAGAAAAAAATTTAAATGAAATCGCAAAAATCATCCACGTCGGTTATAAATTGTCTAACTGCTCCATATAATATGGCTAAGACTAAATTTGACCGCCACATCAAATTCATTTTCTAACAAAATTGGTAGGATGGACTATACTAGAAAATCGTCATAATGTTTAAGACTAAATTTGTCAAATTAAAAAGTTTAGAATTGCATTGACCGCCGGTAATATGTTTACGACTGTTTGAACAATTTTTCGGTTTATCAACAAGGCTTGAATCCATTAATGCAATACTTGAAGCCTTTTTAAGATTAAATTGCCTTTCCAAGAAGAACGGTAGCTCGCTCTACAAGTACATTAATTTCACTCTACACTCAAGGCACTTTTGTACAATAATTACATCAACACTCTCTTAGAGAATTACAAGTAGAATAGTAATATATTATTTTTTCAAAGAATAAACAAAAGAAAAAAAAAAAACTTTGTATGCGTTTTGATCAACTCAGCCAACGTTAAACAACCACTTTGATGCAATATATAGACCTCCAAACTAGATCAACACGTTTACAAAAATATTTATAGATAAATTGTTAATTAATTATTTCAAGTAATATAAACTATCATTTTTAAGAAAATATTTTTCAAATTATTCATATACTACGAAACAAACGGAACATAAGCTTAACATTTAACTACTACGCTTTGTAGGGACCTTCGTAATCACTTCTGATGAGGACGAGAGCTTCCGGAGCCCTTGCTCTTTACTCTTCTACTTTCTCTCTTTTTTCTGGGTAAAAGTCACTTTTCATCTTCAGAAACGAAGAACGGAAGCAATAATCATCCACTTATTTGATTGAATTTCTTGAGTCACTGAACATTGGAAAAATTTATGGTGTCTTGGGTCAGGATTCACGGTGGCGGTGATATCGACAGCCCAGGTGGATTCAAAAGGCAAGCCCCTCGTACTCAAATTCTATTTAGATGAAGGAAAAGAAAACAAAGAAAAAAATTTAGAAAATTTAAGTGAAATTGCAAAAATTATCTACTTCAACCGTCGATTGTCCGATCGTGCCATAATACGGCCAAAGACTAACCTGGATCGCCATGTTAACGATTTTCAACCAAAATTGATAGGATGGATTATATTCAAAATCGTGATAATGTTTAAGACTAAATTTGTCAAATTGAAAATTTAGAACTGCATTAATCGTCTTGCAATAGGTTTATGACTTTTTGAACAATTTTTCTTTCTATCAACAAGGTTTAAATCCATTAATGCAATACTTGAAGCCCTTGAGATGAAATTGCCTTCCATGAAGAGCAGTAGCTCGCCTCTACCAGTACATTAATTTCACTCTACACTCAAGGCACTTTGCACAATAATTACATCAACACTCTCTTAGAGAATCATGAGTAGAATGTAATTTTTTTTTCAAAGAATAAGCAAAGAAGTTAAAAAAAAACTTTGAAAGCGTTTTGATCAACTCGACCAACCTTCAATAACCACTTTGATGCAATATATAGCCCTCCAAACTAGATCAACACGTTGAAGTATTCGTACAGGTCATGTAGCGCCTTGCCCAACGTTCCTGAGATTCAAGTTTTGTTCTACAGGAGGAGCAGCTACGTAATTGGAAAAAAGGTTTTGGAAGTTTTGGGGCCATCTCTAGAGTTTTGTTCAAAGAAGGAGATGAAGTCGCCACCAATCAATTTAGGAAAATTAGGCTGATTGGAAATTAGCTGCACGTGTTAAAGCATTGATCATTTGCGAGAAAACGAAAGATATTTGCAATCAGGGGTTCATTTATGTGTGGGGAGGGTTATACTCCCCACAACACTTTTTTTTTTTTTTTTTTTAAAGTAAATTTGTATAACTAATCACAACACCAACACAACCTAAAAAAACCACCTGACCATATAAAGGGTCAAGAGTGGTCCAGCAGGCCAAGAAAAAAACAGGCCAAAAGCCAACTAAATACAAGAGCAACTGAGACCTTTAAGTATAACTTTTTCGATACCGCATTTTCTAATTACGTCCTTTAAGTATAACTCTCAAATAATTCCTTACATTATTGATGTGACTTATGATTTTTCTGAATGACACAAATATTAATTAATTGGCTTCATTTTGTGATGACCCAGTAGTCGACTTGCTCTTGTCTGAATGGGAAATTGACAGCTTATTCAAGTAGGATAGAGACAGCTCAGATAGCTTTGCTGACAATACTAAAGAAGGATTCCGCAATAAAAGAGGCACGTGATAAGTTTGTGAGAGTGTCAGTGTTTCTACTTTAAAGATGCATGTACTACTCAAATGCTTCTGTAACCAGACCAAGGTATGCCTAGACAAGGCAACGTATTGTGCTAAGAAGGTGCTGTTGCTGTGGAGGAACGAACTTGGATGGTGTCAAAGAGGAAAAACAAGAAATTAATGGTGCGTTTGTCTTATGAAAAAAAGTAAATAATTTGAAATTTTTTTAAAAAATAATAACTTATATCGCTTACAAAAAAATAAATGAATAAGAAATATTATCATCATTTACGAAAATATTTAGAAATATATTATTATCAATAATGAAGATATTTTTTATTGATTAATTATTTCAAATAATATAAATTATTATTTTTAAAAATATATTTTTTAAATTATTTATATACTACTAAACAAATGGAGCATAAGCTTAATCATTTAACTACTACGCTTTGTAGGGACCTTCGTGATCACCTTCCGATGAGGACGAGAGCTTCCGAAGTCCTTGCTCTTTACTCTTCTACTTTCTCTCTCTTTTCTGGGTAAAAGTCACTTTTCATTTTCAGAAACAAAGAATGGAAGCAGTAAGTTTGATTGAATTTCTTTGAGTCACTGAACATTAGAAAAATTTGTGGTGTCTTGGGTCAGGATTCGCGGTGGTCACATCGAAGCAGCACACGTGGATTCAAAAGGCAAGCGCCTTGGACTCAAACTCTATTCAAATGAAGGAAAAGAAAGCGAAGAAAAATTTAAATGAAATTGCAAAAATCATCCACGTCGATTATAAATTGTCTAACTGTTCCATATAATATGGCTAAGACTAAGCTTTGATCGCCACATCAACGATTTTCTAACAAAATTGATAGGATGGACTATACTTGAAAATCGTCATAATATTTAGCACTAAATTTGCCAAATTAAAAAGTTTAAAACTGAATTGATCGCGATGTAATATGTTTATGACTTTTTGAACAATATTCTTGTCTATCAGCAAGGCTTGAATCCATTAATGCAATACTTGAAGCCTTTAAGATGAAATTGCCTTTCCAATTAGAACGGTAGCTCACTCTACAAGTAAATTAATTTCACTCTACACTCAAGGCACTTTGTACAGTAATTACATCAACACTCTCTTAAAGAATTACGAGTAGAATAGTAATAAATTATTTTTTCAAAGAATAAGCAAAGAAGTAAAAACAAAAACTTTGAAAGCGTTTTGATCAACTCGGCCAACCTTCAACAACCACTTTGATGCAATATATAGACCTCCAAACTAGATCAACAAGTTGAAGTATTCATATAGGTCATGTGACGCCTTGCCCAACGTTCCTTAGATCCGAGATTTTGTTCTTGCCCAACGTTCCTGAGCTCCGAGGTTTTGTTCTGCAGGAGGAGCAGCTACGTAATTGGAAAAAGGTTTTGGAAGTTTTGGGCCATCTCTAGGGTTTTATTCAAAGAAGGAGATGAAGTCGCCACCAATCAATTTAAGAAAACTAGGCTGATTGGAAACTAGGTGCACGTGTTAAAGCATTGATCATTTGCTAAGAAAACGAAAGACACTTGCAGTCGGGGGGGTTCATTTATGTGTGGGGAGGGGTTAGACTCCCCGCAACACTTTTTGATACCACATTTTCCAATTACGTCCTTTAAGTACAATTCTCAAATAATTCCTCACATTATTGATGCGACTTATGTTTTTTCTGAATGACACAAATATTAATTAATTGGCTTCATTTTGTGATGACCCCAGTAGCTGACCAGCTCTTGTCTCAATGGGAAATTGACAGCCTTATTTAAGCAGGATGGAGACAACTCAAACAGCTCTGTTGACAACACTGAAGAAGGATTCCGCAATAAAATAGGCATGTGATATGTTTGTGAGAGTGTCAGTGTTTCTACTAGGCATGTGATATGTTTGTGAGAGTGTCACTGTTTCTACTTTAAAGATGCTTGTACTACTAGAGTGTCAGTGTTTCTACTCTAAAGATGCTTGTACTACTTATATAAGAGGAATCCAATGCTTCTGTAACCACACCAAGGTATGCCTATACAAGGCAACGTATTGTGCTAAGAAGGGGCAGGACTCAGCCTCGAAAATAAAATCGTGTTGTGTTCAAAATCATGGCTCCCTAAGCTCTCTCCTTTCTTCTCCAAGAATGATCTCTTCTAATTAGGATCTTGCTATTAATTCAGTATGGTGATATGATTAAAGTATGCTCTTCAATTGCCATAATGTGAAACTTGTGAATTAGAAAATCTGGAACTTAAATGATCGTTTTTGAGAAGCAAGTAGGAGACTAAAAGGCAATCCCCTTGAAATGGCTAGGTGTGCTGGTTGGTTTTGGGGATACAATGCCTATCTCACTTGTTTCTTTCAACTCGGCCATTTTGGTAAGAAGAAAACCTTTCTGAATCAAACCTTTAAGAGGAAATTTCCAATCTCCTTTGTGCAGTCCTCATAGCTCTCTATGACATTAAGAGCTCTTCCTGTTCGTATTTAAAGAGGAAATTCAGCAGAAGAAAATAAAGAAGAAGAAAGGAAACATGAAAAGACACCATCATTGCAACTTTCTTCGTCTTTTTCGCCTTTTGGCCCAGCAATGGCCATCATTAATCTCCTTTTCCCTTTCTTCAGCTGAGCAAAATTCATCTCTTACGGTCCAGACCATCGTGGTCTATCTTTCCTTCTTTCCACGCTCAAAGCAACACCATGATGGGATGGCATAATGGCCATGGACAGGCCATCATTGCATTTCCTCTCACCACTCTTGAAGAGAAGGGGTCGAGCATCCATAATTCTCAACCGATCTAATGTGGTGCAATCGGTTCAAATTCAAAATATATTTTAATATTTATATAATTTGATTTGGTTCGACTTTCAAACGCCATCAACTACACTCTCACATTCTAATAGTTGTCCATAAGTACATAAGTGTTGTCAAAGATTTGCGCAACTGTTTGCTTTTTAATATAAAGGCATATTTATGTTAATGGTAATTAATTATGATAAAAGGTAAGTCTTTAAGGCGAAAAGATCAAATCAAATATTTCAAAGTGAGCAGTAAGTATATGCTTAGGTAGTGCTTAGGTGAAGCATTTGTTGTAGTGAATGCAACAAATCCAATTAATGTGGTATGAAGGAATTTTTTTAATTATCCAAAGTCGTATGTGTCATAATGAGAGGCGATTCTTTAGAAATATTTTGTTATTATGCATTTATATTAATAAGTTGTGATTTTATCTATGTAAATATGTTTAAACATATATATAACTATAGTATAATCATAAATGATTTAAATGTTTGAGAATCAGATTTTTTTAATCCAAAAGTTCAAAAGCACAAAGGGAAAAGCACCAAGAAGAAACTCAAAAGAAATTGGGCATGTGAAAAGGTGGACCTCCATAATTGTCCTCCGCCTTACTTTTTATAAAGCCATCAACTTTATTAACTTTAAATTGAAAGCCGGACCAGCTGCGAAGTTGCTTGTCCGTAACTTTCAATTAAATACCGTGAGTCATGCAATACAAACGTCCAATATTTGTGTATGTAAATAAATATATAGTGTACATTAGAATATATATATTTTTTATTTTCTTAAGATATGGACCAATATTTACAAGCCGATAAAATTAGAGTTATCTAAGAGAATCGGAAGCTCTAAAAAAAAAATAATGTCGACAATATATTCAATTTTTCAAAACATGAAATGTTATCCAGGAGCACTTATTGACGACTCCCGGATTTACTCTTAAGTTTGTGTCTATTTGTATGTAAATAAATATATAGCACAAATTAATATATTTAAATAATAAATTGCACATCCATTTAATAGCTTAGCTTTTTTTACGAAGTCATCGACTTTATTGACTAGATAAATTGAAAGTTGCAGCTACTGCGAAGTTGCCTATCCAAATTTTCAATTAAATCCCGTGAGTCACGCAACACAAACGTCCAAAATGATGTCTCTCATTGACAAAAGTGGTGTCGGGCATTCAACGATTCCGCAAAAACATAGGCATGTGGTATCGTGAGAGTGTCGGTGTTTCTACTTTAAAGATGCTTGTACTACTTTATAAGAGGAATCCAATGCTTCTGTAACCACACCAAGGTATAAAGGTATGCCTATACAAGGCAATGTATTGTGCTAAGAAGGGGTAGGACTTAGCCTAAAAAATAAAATGGTGTTGTGTTCAAAATCATGGCTCCCTAGGCTCTCTCCTTTCTTCTCCTAGAATGATCTCTTCCAATTAAGATCTTGTTATATGATTAAAGTTAAAGCTCTTCAATTGTCACAATGTGAAACCTGTGAATCAAAAAATTTGGAGCTTAAATGATTGTTTTTGAGAAGCAAGTTGGAGACTAAAGTAATCCCCTTGGAATGGCTTGGCGTGTTGGTTGGTTTTGGAGATAGCATACCTATCTCACTTGTTTCTTTCAACTCGGCCATTTTGGTAAGAAGAAAACCTTTCTGAATCAAACCATCAAGAGGAAATTGCCATTCTCCTCTGTGCGGTCCTCATAGCTCTCTATGACATTAAGAGCTCTTCCTGTTCGTATTTAAAGAGGAAATTCAGCAGGAGAAAATAAAGAAGAAGAAAGGAAACATGAAAAGACACCACCATTGCAACTTTCTTCCTCTTTTTCGCCTTTGGGCCCAGCAATGGCCATCATTAATGTCCTCTTCCCTTCCCTTTCTTCAGCCGAGCAAAGTTTATCTCTTTCTTTCCACACTCAAAACAACACATGATGGGATGGCATACTGGCCATGGACAGGCCATCATTGCATTTCCTCTCACCACTCCTGAGCAGAGGTCGAGCATCCATAATTTTCATCCGGTTTGATGTGATTTAATTTGCTCAAATTTAAGATATATTTTATTATTTATATAATTTAATTTGGTTTGATTTTCAAACTCGATCAACTGCACCATGCTCACATTCTAATGGTTGTCCATAAGTAAGTAAGTGTTGTCAAAGATTTGCGCAACCGTTTGCTTTTTAATATAAAGGCACATTCATGTTAATGGTAATTAATTAAAGTAAATCTTTAAGGCAAAAAGATCAAATCAAATATTTCAAAGTGAGCAGTAAGTATATACTTAGGTAGTGTTTAGGTGAAGCATTTGTTGTAGTGAATACAACAAATCCAATTAATGTGGTATGAAGGAAATTTTTTTAATTATCCAGAGTCCCATGTGTCATAATGAGAGGTAATTTTTTAGGAATATTTTGTTATTATGCATTTATATTAATAAATGGTGATTTTATCTATATAAATGTGTTTAACCATAGATGTAGCTATAGTATAATCACAAATGATTTAAATGTTTGAGAATCAGATTTTTTTTATCGAAAAGTTCAAAAGCACAGAGAAAAGCACCAAGAAAAACTCAAAAGAAGTTGAGCGTGTGAAAAGGTGCACCTCCATAATTGTCCTCCACCTTATGTTTTATAAAGCCATCAACTTTATTGACTATAAATTGAAAGCTGTACCTGCTGCGAAGTTGCTTGTCCGCAACTTTCAATTAAATCCCGTGATAAATGTCCAATATCTGTGTCTATATGTATGTAAAAAAAAATTCGAAATAAAATTATTATAAATATATTAATTTAAAACTTTTCGTGATATTAATCTTATTAATTTTATTGACTAAAAATTGGAAGCTTCGCCGAAGTTGCCTGTATGCGTTGAACTTTCAATTAAATCCCATGAGTAACGCAATACACAGGTCCCTATAATAAGCATCCTTTTTCTCCTTTTCTAATGTAACGCCGTGGTTCTCCTTTTGTAAGTTCCTGTGGGAGGATGATCCGGTGAAGAAGGCTTTTCACATTAAGAATGTGATAAGGCTTTTCGCATTTCCACCATGAGATCACCCGGAAGAAAGAGAGATTTTCAAGATCCCCAAAGCGGCCGATTCCCTTACGGCAGCCAAGTCCGCAAAATCGCAGAAATCGGCCTCTAAAAACCCTAATCCGGTGAGTAATTGCTCCTCCCAGGTACAAGATTCGAGATCGGAAGTTCTTTTTGCTGAAGAGGAACGCAAGGGAAGGGGAATCCAAGTATAAAGGGAGCGGCCTTTGCAGAACGAGACGGGCGAGGCCAAATCTGGACGAGCGGCTCGTGAGCGACGCATGCCCGTCCGTAACCGTCGTCGGCGTCGTCCGGCAGGATCTGGTCGGCTGGATTAGTGCCGGCGACTCGGCTGGTGGCAACGATGAGGGAGGGGCAAAAAGTCGAACTCCGAGGGAGGGATGACCAGATGGGTTTGTCGAGCAAGAGGGACTAGAGGCGTGGGAGCAAGCGGCGCCATTGTTGCAGAGAGGGAGCTTAGAGAGAGAGAGAGAGAGAGAGAGAGAGGGGGGGTGACCCTACTAAGTGTGAAGTGAGTTCCTATGGCTTGCTCAGAGACCGGAACGAGCACCGGTAATACATCAGGAGGTGAGTACGAGGTGTTCCTGAGTTTTAGAGGCCTCAATATTCGTCGCACATTCGCCAACAGCCTCTATCATGCTTTGCTCCACACCGGGATTCGTGTTTTCATGGATGACGAGGAACTTCCATATGGTGGAAGAATTAAAGACAACCTTCTGCGAGCGATCAACGACTCCAAGCTCTACATACCCATCTTCACCAAAAACTACGCTTCAAGTTACAGGTGCCTTCTGGAGCTTGCAAAGATGGTGAACACCTCTAAAGAAGATGGCAGTAAGGTCATATTGCCCATCTTCTACGACGACGTGACACCCGATGACGTGAAGTTGAGCACCCAGTCGTACAATGGGCCATATTGAAATTGGAGCAAAAGATGGCGGATCGGAATAGAAAGTTGAGCTCCGAGGATAAAGAGACGTGGCGACAGGCTCTCAAGAATGTTGGTGGCATCAGTGGAAAGGAGTCGAAGAATTATTCAGGGTAATGTTCTAACCACGATTGTGAAAATAATTTTGTAAAATCGGACCATAGTTCTTATAAAAATTCATTAATTATATTCGAACTCTAATTTCCCTATTTTAAACAGAAAGTTTCAAATTATTCTTTTTTTTTTTTTGGTGATCACGAGATTTCCAATTTTTTTTTCTGACCTAATAGGGTTATTATAATTTCGTTTTTCACCTATTTTCCATCGTATGAAAAATTTGGCTTTCCTTCATCTTTTTAAACTAATTTGATCCATGTTTGTATTAAGATTCCTATTGTATGCTGGAGAACTTGATTAAGGAACTGTTGCCTTTGCAAAGTTCTTTTATACGTCGAAAGAAATAAGTAAATCTACCATTACAGTAATTCATTAGATGTTTATATTTTGATTCTTCTACCCTTTCTTGCCAGAAATTCTGATTCTTCTGCTTGAAATAAAGAACAAACATTTCTCTTCCTCTATTCCTTTAACTTAAACCTGCAATGGATGTTCAAGTTTGCAATTCATCATGTTCCCAAAGCTTTGGGGGTAACGTTGAATTTTGATATATCCTAAACTTGATCGCGTTCCCACCTGGTTGCTCAGTAGAAGGCTGGTCAACATGCAAATTTGTCACCTTTTCTCAATTGAAACTGTTCAACTTTGTGGCAGCGATGGGGCACTTATCCAGGAGGTTGTTGACGAGGTTGTGGTCAGGCTCGAGACAAGACAAAGACCAGTAACCAAAGATTTAGTTGGAACGGGGGATAAAATAGCAGCCATAAACAATTTATTAAACATAGCCTCTGCTGGTGTGCGGCTAATTGCAATATACGGGATGGGCGGCATCGGTAAAACAACACTGGCCAAGATTATCTTCAATCAACTTTGTTCTGAGTTTAGGAAAAACTGCAGCTTTCTTGATGACGTGAGGGAAACGGCAAAAACGAAGAAGGGCAACAGTTGCAAAAAAATTATTGTCTGATATCTCTTATTGTTATTCTGAGAGGCTAGTAAGATTTAACAATGATCATGGCATCAAGAGGATTGGGGACACAATTTGCAACAAGAAGGTGCTAATTGTATTGGATGATGTCGATGAGGGCAACCAGATCCAAAATCTAATCCCAGTGAATTCTTTGTATCCTGGCACTACGATACTCGTTACCACTAGGGACAAGAGCATTCTGAATATCAGGGGATTTGAGAATAAATTCAAGGATTATGAAATGATGGGATTGAGAGACAAAGATGCACTCAAACTTTTCAGTAGGCATGCCTTCGATGACAACTCTCCTCCAGCCGATTACTACACTCTTTCAGAAAACATTGTCTCTACTGCAGATGGATTACCTTTAGCTCTTGAATCCATAGGTTCATCGCTTTTTGGTGAGGAAAAAAAAAAAATATGGGAAGACAGGCTAAAGAAGCTAAAGGAAACACCTTATAGGGATGTCTTGCAAAAGCTAAAGATTAGCTATGATGCCTTAGAGCCTAATCAACAATGGATATTCCTCGATGTTGCATGTTTTTTCCTGGTGAGAATAAGACTAATCCAATGTACATGTGGAAAGATTGTGAGTTTTTCCCAGAGGAAGCCATTGATGTCCTTATTCAGAGGTGCATGATAAAGGTTTTAGATGGTGATAGATTTGGGATGCACGATCAATTTAGAGATCTTGGAAGGGCAATTGCCAAACAAGATCATACCAGGCTGTGGGATAAAAAAGATAAATTCGACATCATTTGCGATTAAAAAAAAGAGGTAAAGTATGGCTAAATTTGAATAGAAAATTGCTTATACCCTCTTCTTAATTGAGGATTCACGTTTTTTTATTTGGGAGCTACTCTTCTGTTTCTTTTTTTTCTTCTTTCTACGAAATAAAATGGTGAGATATTGACAAATTCCTGCTTCTACTCCTCAATGTCATTGGCAGATCAAGGAAGGCGTTCAAGTTGAAGCACTCCAATTGTTTGTCATCGTCGGGTCCTATAACTGTCACTTCGGAGGAAATTAAGCGGTTCCCACATATACGGTTTCTTTCTCCGTATAACGTAAACTTCCAAGGTGACTTTACGGGCTGTCTTTCCAAGTTGAGATGGATCAATTTGGGTTACACTTATGATACTGATTACGAAGGTTGTAATCAACGTTTGGAGGCAACCAATTTGTTGCATCTACAAAACGCGGTTGTGGTGGAACTTTCTGCGCTTCAATTCACAGATGACGCGTTCAAGAGCCTAATCAAGGTATGCCAGTTTCCCTCTTAGTCTATTTTTCTTGTTCAATTGAGGACAAAATTTGATGGATTTATAATCTAATTTTCTCATTTAGTGAGAGGATCAGATGACATATGATACAAATTGGTAGCCTAAATCCATATTTATTTCTTGTCTGTCCTGATGTTTCATTGGCTTTTTGTAGGTGGCAAGGAAATTGAAGGTTCTCACTATTCACATAATGACTCGATCCATGGGACACCAACCTTTCCAAAGGACTCAGTTTTAGAGAAGTTGACTATTGACAGCAATTCTTTGTTCTCGAAAATTGACCGCTCTATTGGGAATTTGAGGTGTCTGACTGACTTGAGCGTTGAGTCCTGCCACGAACTTAGAAAATTGCCTGAACAAATTGGAGAGCTACGGAGTCTGCGGCACCTCTCTCTTCAGGCTTGCTGTGGCTTGATTGAACTCCCCGACTCAGTTTCGAAATTAGAGTCGTTAATGAAGCTGGATGTATCATGGACGGGAGTTACAAGATTACCAGATTCCATTGGTAGACTAGCAAATTTGTCATATTTAGATGTATCAGGCACACCAATTGAAAAACTGCCCAGCACAATGAGCAAGCTTTGTCAACTCCAGACACTGTACTTGGGTTGTTGTAATGGGATACAAGAGTTGCCGAAGCTCCCTGTAAGTTTGACCGCTTTGTTGCTGACATCTACTTCGTTGCTGACTATCCCTAACCTCTCGTATCTTACTAATCTAGTTGAGCTGGTCCTTTCCGATCACTTTAATCCAACGGGCTGTTGCGATCACTTTGTTCAACGGCCAGATCAGATATAATTCAAACTTGCGACTTACGGTGGATTGGGAAGTTATTCAAACTGAGCAAGCTGTGCTTTTGCTTTCCAAATGTCCGCGCACCAACTGTAGAGTGGGGTTCCCTTTCTCAGCTGATAGAACTTACTCTATATGGACTGGACTTGCCAACTTTCAAACAATTTCCGTCAAATTTGATAGTTTTAGAGCTCTACGACACTCGAGAAAAACAAGTACACCTCGACATGTTTCCTCCATCGGAAAAGGAGACCGTTTTATCAAGTTGGAGAAAATCGAGAGAAAACAAGGTGAACGAGCAACATCATGTTCAATTACTCGATGTCTTAGGATCGTCGGAGAGATCACGTATTCAGGATTGCAAATCTTCCGAGAGGTTGGTTTGTCTACCGGAGGAGCTGGGGTGCAATGAACTACAAGCTCCTGAGTTGATTGATCATTGGAGGGGAGCCTTCCATTTCCCAAGCTCCCTGAAGATGCTTCAAAAATTCGTTTTGTCGGGTTTCTTACAGAATTTGTTTCAGGATATTCAATTTGTTTCCACATTGGAATCATTGGAAGCATTTTTCAAACTTGTTCAAGAAATGCTCTTCATTAAAAAGCTTAGGGCGGTTTGTCAAACTTGAAGAGGGGTGCTTGAAGGAATTAGATATTGCACATAACATATAGTGCTTCTTTTTCCCAACTGTCCATCGCCCTCACGATCCGGTTGTCGAGGGCATTGACCCAATTAAAGATATTTTTACTTCAGGTTTCTACGTTCAATCATTGGAAAATTTTGGGTGCAGATCAATGGAAAGGATTTTTGATGCATCGAGCTCAAAAATACCAAATGAGTTTTTTAACATAAACATATGAAGATTGTGAAAGGAATGTTAGCCCAAAAATACCAAATGAGTCGTTAGAAATACAAGATTGGGAGGCTTCATAGATCTTTCTTGGGACGATTGGGAGATTCTGATTCTGAATGGAACAAAGCAAGCGATGATCTAAATTGACTTGAAACAACTCGACCAAATGTAAAAAGGGATCCTCCGCAAAAAACTAGTGCGCCTTCTTTCTATTCATAGATCATCAATTTGTTTCTTCTTTTTGCTTGCTTTCTATTTCTGCTTTTATTCTAGTGAAGAGACACAATGAAATGATTCTAAAACGTGCAACCAAGGACCATCTTTATTAAAATTCCCCCATCTTACTTGGAATCTCCATATGCCCTCTTTGTGTGTGTGTGCGTGTCAACTTCGGTGGTGAGGTTGGGGGATATTACCATCCCTCACCATCTAATAACAAGAGGGGCCTTTCTTAAGAGAAATTTAGGCCGAAGAGACCTCAAACTCACCGTATCATTTCCTTCTGCAGAACCGGGAAAATGAAGAGAGACAAAGAAAGAGAGAGATAGAGCCAGTCTCAGATCACGAATCGAATCTGTATGGAACAAAGCAAGCGTCGATCTCTCGAAACATCACAACGGACTCAAAAAGCAGAAAAGGGGGATCCTCCGCTGAAAAGCAGTGCGCCTTCTTTCTATTCATGGATCATCATTGTTTCTTCGCTTTGCTTGCTTTCTATTTCTGCTTTATTCTAGTGAAGAGACGCAATGAAATGATTCTAAAACGTGCAACCAAGGACCATGTTTATTAAAATTCCCCCATCTTACTTGGAATCTCCATATGCCCTGTGTGTGTGTGTGTGTGTGTCAACTTCGGTGGTGAGGTTGGGGGATATTACGATCCCTCACCATCTAATAACAAAAGGGACCTCAACCTCACCTTATTATTTCCTTCTGCAGAAGAGAAAGACAGAGTCGGCGAAGGAACAAGGAAAAAGAAAGAGGAGAAGACTTCAAAAAAGAGCTTGGGTGCGCGTGTTTCACGGAAATTTCAAGATTTGGAAAACTTTTTCTAAAAAATATGTACCTCTTAAAAAAAAAAAGTGATTGAAAAATATTTTTTTATTATTCACCCAAATAAATTAATTAGGTATAAAAATATTTTAATAATAATAAAAATATTTTTTGTAAATTAATTTTTAAAAGATATATAATAATTATTTTTTGAAAAATATTTTTTCTAAATTTTAAAAGGTTTTTCGTTTCAAACAAGCACCTTTAAAGTAGACTCATTGCAATATTTGTCTAAAACAACAGAAATTTGTAATTTGAGCAAAATCCCGAGCTGAATTGGGATTAGGGCTCTTTTTCAAATTGCTGTCCCCCAATCCTCGGCCGCTCCGCCGCTGCCCTCCTCGTTCTCTTTCGCTCATTCATGGCAAAGCTTCATCCGTCGCTTCACCGCTGTCTCTTTGTTTCCTAGGTTCCGTCGTCCATGAGCTTCAAGTTCCATGGTCTTCACCTTCCAGTCCTTCTTCGTGACCTTCAAGTCCTTCTTCTTCCTTTGCCGCTCGGTGGAGTAAATTTGGTGCCACATGAGGGGCTCCGATGGTTGCACTCGTTAACTCCACCCGATAGGTGGGGAGGCATGGGCCCCGAACCCAAGCTCGAATCACCAGCTAATCGCTGAAGAACAGTACGAGGGGTGTGGCGGTTGGTGTTTAGTTGAATTGAATGTAATCAAGTGATTTATCTTTGTGTTTAGTTGCTTTCTTGCAAATTGTTTGACTATTGGAAAACCCAGTCTAGTTATGTCGCTATGCTTCTGTGGACTGCTCGATGGAGTGTAATCATGTGCGGACGTGCTGTGCATATGTTAGTTGGGGTATTACAAGAACTATGTGTATTTGTTGAGCTGAATTAAGATTAGAAAGTTGCGGAATTTGGGAAACAAAGTTTACAGCTTTGATGGAGAATGGCAATGTAAACTTTTGTTGTCGACCATCTGGGGATCAAACCATTTCATGAATGTTATTGCAGAGCGCACAAAACTTTCTACACATAATGTTGAGCATCTTCTCATGGAGAGTTTGTCTGTAAGTACATTCTAAGGTTTGAATGATGGTCACTTTAATTTGAGGTCTGCTGCATATGGTTGAAGGGACTAGAAGTTAGTGGGTTGGTTTGCACAGAATGTGCCTATAGTAACTGCCGTGAACATGCGCCCTATTAAGAGACTTAGCTAGAGCAAATCAACCATAAATAGTTTTATATAACAAGTGGTGGCTGATGTGAATCAGCATCTCTTTTACTCTTTTAACATTGATGCTAAGTTTCCTAATTGGGGGGGTGTAAAGGATGATTACTTTGAGTTATTCATGCTTGTAGACTGACCGCCACTATTTCTAGTGTAAAACGAGAAGAGCTTTGGATATGCATCAGTGTGCTGCTACTAAAAATCTAGAGTACAATTTCCTTTCTTGCATATGCCGTCATGGCAAATACCGGATGTTGTAATTGCTTGCACCTTCTCTACTCTAGCATCCGTAATGGAAAACCGATATTCAAGCTTTCTTATTTTACAGTAGTCTAACCATTAGAATCTCAACTCAGGTTCATCTTATTGTGGGCATAATCGATCAAGTTGAGGGGACAATATAAGTTTCATGGATGCAGCCAAGAGTTTTGGGGATTCCACAGTCAAATTACTTGCATGACCCTGGACAATTGGCTGGACAAATTACACACGGCTTTGATATCTATTGAAGCGTAAACACCGGATCTTGTCGCTTCATGATTACTCCCATCTTTATTAAAATTCCCCATCTTACTTGGAATCTCCATATGCTGTGTGTGTGTGTGTGTCAACTTTGGTGGTGAGGTTGGGGGATATTACCATCCCTCATCGTCTAATAACAAAAAGGGGCCTTTCTTAAGAGAAATTTAGGCCAAGAGACCTCAAACTCACCATATCATTTCCTTTTGCGTAACCGGAAAATGAAGAGAGACAAAGAAAGAGAGAGATAGTCGGGTCTCGGATCACAAATCGAATCGGGATTAGGCGAATGTACACCGCCGACATTTTCTCGAGACTAAAACGAGGGCAATTTTGTCCGAAACCTGTAATAGGTTAAAAATTGACGAAAATCCTGAATTGAATTGGGATTAGGGTTCCTTTTCACGTTTTCTTCTTCCTCTCTCCTGCTTTGCTCAAGCAAATCGCGCCCGTCACCCGATCCTCGGCCACTCCAGCCCAATCCTCATTAAGCTCCTCGCTCATTCATGGCAAGCTTAGGTCAAGTCGTTCATTCGTCGTCTCTTTGTTTCCAGGCTCCGTCGTCCGAGCTTCAAGTTCGATGTCCATGAGCTTCAAGTTCCATGTCCGTGACCTTCAAGTCCTTCTTTAGTGCCACTTTTCACTCTAAATGCACATTTTCATCTTTCTTTTGCCGCTCGGTGGAAGAATTTTGGTGCCACATGAGGGGCTCCATGGTTGCATTCATTAACTCCATAAGTGGCGGGAGGCATGGGCCTAAACTCAAGCTCTGGAATCACCAGCTAATCGCTGAAGAACGGTAGCGAGTGGTGTGGCGGTTGGTGTTTAGTTGAATGTAATTCGCGCGATTTATCTTTGCGTAGTTAACCATGAGCTCGAGCTCTAGCTTCATGTGGTAATAACTTTATAAAGGTCTGCTTTTCCAATTGTTTGACTATTGGAAAGCCCAGTCTAGTATATGTTGCTATGCTACCGTGGACTGCTCGATTGCGTGTAATCATGTGCCGGCGTGTTGTGCATCTGTTTGTTGGGGTATCACAAGAATTATGTTTATTTGGTGAGCTCAATTAAGATTAGAAAGTTGCATAATTTGGGAAACAGAGTTTATTACAGCTTTGATGGAGAACGGCAATGTGAATTTTCGGAGTCGACCATCTGAGGATCAAACCATTCCCATGAATGTTGATGCAGAGCGCACAAAGCTTTCTACACAGGATGTTGAGCATCTTCTCATGAAGAGTTTGTCTGTAAGTATATATAATGGTCTCTTTAATGAGTATCCACTGTCTCTTTATTGCCTGTGAGGAGCTCTCAATGATTGAAAATGAAGCAAACAATGCTTCTCTTTTCGGTCCTTCATACAGAATTAAATGGGATAACCAGGTTTGTTTTTTACATATTTTGGGCAGTTGTTTTTTCCATTGGGAATTTGAGGTCTGCTGCATATGGTTGAAGGGGCTAGAAGTTTGTGGGTTGGCTGCACAAAATGTGCCTGAAGTGACTGCTGTGAACTTGCACCCTATTAAGAGACTTAGCTTGTATTAATCAACCATAAATACTTTTATACAACAAGTGCGGGTGTAAAGGATGATTACTTTGAGTTATTCATTCATGTTGTAGACCCGACCGCCACTATTTCAGTGTAAAATAGAAGAGCTTTGATATGCATCGGTGTCTTTGTTGCTAAAAATCTAGAGTACAATTTCCTTTTTTTGCATTCGTCATGGCAAATACTTGGATGTTGTAGTTGCTTACACCCTTCTCTACTCTAGCATAAGTAATGAAAAACCGACATTGAAGCATTTACCTTATTTTACAAAGAGTCTAATCATTAGAATCTGAACTTAGGTTCATCTTAATGAGGGCATATAATCGATCAAGTTGAGTGGACAGTATATATTTCATGGGTGCAGCCAAGAGCTTTGGGGATTCCACAGGTCAAATTACTTTGCGTGACCAACTGGACAATTGGCTGGACAAAGTACACACGGCTTTGTTATATGTTCAAGCATCCGTTTTTGCAACGATCTTCTGATTTGAACTGAAAGAAGAGAGATAGATGAGACACTTTGTAGCAAGGTGCTTGGTCAGGCAGTTGTGCATCTCAATTTACTTCCTTAGTGCTTCATTGTCTCATGCCTAATTCTCCTGTGAAATCAGCAATTCCTTCCTACTTTCTCACGTCTAAGATGAGTCGTCTTAAAACTGTGGCAACTCGGTTTTATCCTTTGGATGTGGTCATTGGAACACGTACTGATTTTTTTGGCTCATTTGTGTCCATTTTGATCCACCGTCATGTGGATGGTGCACATTTAATTGCCGAAAGCCCAGGTTTCCTTCTCACTCTAAAACGATATACAACATTGGTTAGATAGGACCTAGGATGGAATTCTTCACCAGCATAATTAGGAGACCACAATGTATTTAAGCAAATACATGACCGACTAAGCACCAATCGAGATTTTGAAACCAGCGAAAGAGCTCCAAAGCATAAGGTTACATGAGACTGCACCAGGAGTGCTACCAAACCCGCCATCCAAAGTTTTGCAACTCATCAGTATATCTCGAGCCTTCTCCACATCTATCGAATCCAACCGTTTTAGTATTGCAAGACAGCATATAGCACAATAAGAGAACCTTCGAAGGGAAATAAAGGGGTGAAAGGGATGTCAATTATTCAAGCAACATCCTCAAGAAGCACCAAAATTGTAATTGATCAAAGGCGAGGACAAGACACCGAGTATCGACTTCTCCCCACATATCACCAGAGAAAGATTCATCTTCGTTTTGCAATGCTCTGATGTCTGAATCATGGTTCAGGCACAACAATGTTTGGCTAGCAATTTACACATTAAAAAGTAAGTGTAAACAAAATTCCATAACATGACATAATCCGATCTCTTACATGCAAAACAGAGCCGAAGGTAAGTTTATTACTCTCATGATGTTGAAAACTAAAAACATATAATAACACTGATGAACTTGCATCTATGGTAAGAGTTTGCAGATCTAGGGCGCTTTATTCCAAAGGATACAATTTGTCACCTTATTGATGTCAAGAACATCTAACTTGTCAAAAAGGGCCAAAACTTGCACGGCACCGAGTGTATACAAACGAATCGGATCACGTCCAATATTTCCCACCAAATCCGCTTTGCACATGCAGCCCTAAGTGACATTCGTATTTTGTTCTTAAGGCTGAAGTTTTAGAATATAAATAAATAAAGCAACACTAATCACTCCTAAGACGTGGTCATCATTGTAATAGATGGAATTTGTTAATCCCAAGTTAAAATCTGAATCATTCTTGTCAAATAAGAAAATTTTGATTGAATGTGGGGTGGAGGTTCCTGTTAGCTGCATGTTTTTCAAGGGTAATCGCGAAATAGAAGCCAAGACAAGAGACAAATAAATACAAACCAGACTTGTGCTGGCATTGCAGGATCCACGAAACAACTTCATTCGAATCCACAGTGTCAAGTTTTCCAACAAGATCTAGAGTGGTCAATCCTCAAAATATGCAAGTGCTCCATAACCACCAACACAAAACCATCCTTTTTCTGAGTGCAAGATATAACCCAAAAACTCAAATCGAACTCCAACATGCTGAACAGCAGATCCAGATAAACCAAGTCATTTTCAATGAACCGGTAGGAGGTGGACAAGAGAACAAGATGAGAATTGTAAAAATTTCATACCTACATTTTCAATAGACAATATGTACTTGACATGTTTATTGTTTGGCGAGCTCTCCCATCTCTCGATAAGAGACTACATTTTTATCAACATGGAATTAAATCTTACACATACCACCTAAGAACTCAGCAACGGAAGTGCAAAAAGCATATGATTACGAAGTTTTTGTGAGGTCATCAAGGATCGTAATGATCCTATAAATTTAACAAGCCCTAGTTTCATTTCAAAAATTTTTAATCAAATAAGTCTACTTATCGATAATAATATGATAGAGCAATGATCTCAACTGTAAATTGGTAATTTGTAAATCCAAGTACTAGCACTTACCGGTTATCGAGGACGATTATGCACGAAAGTGCGCAGTTAAATGCTTATGCACGGAAGTGATGCAATTGGATTTATGGTACGTTTCATTTTTCTTTGATTATTCAAGTTAATTTTTTTTTAAATACTATTGCAAATTGCGTGTGTTATTTTATACCTAATACCCATGTTAAATGCAATTTGGGGAGACCTACTTAATCTTAATTTGGGTTACTTACTTTTTATAAATACTAATATTTTCCATAACATATTTTTCCTTATTTCAAGAGTTTAGGTAAGTAGTAAGAATCAAATGTTTTTCCCCTTTCTGAAATTAAAAAAGTGGGTTTTCATAATTTTTTTTTATCACAAATATGAATGGACATACTAAAACTTTCAGACCGGTCAGGGCCATTTGAGATCCACCATGCGAAGCCTGAATTTTGGGCCCGGCCTGAATAGAAAATAAAAGAGGCCAAAAGACCAGGTCGACCATTTTGGGCATTTGAATT
This sequence comes from Syzygium grande, assembly GCA_024733475.1. NCBI lineage: Eukaryota > Viridiplantae > Streptophyta > Magnoliopsida > Myrtales > Myrtaceae > Syzygium > Syzygium grande. The sequence goes on along the minus strand of JAMXDD010000052.1, from coordinate 57,289 downwards.
TTAGGGTCGGGCCAGTTCAAATTTTCGGGCTTCCGGTTAGTTGTTTAGAAGTAGGTAAGTGTGTGTTGGGCTCGTATCTAGGACATTACTGAGTGTTTTTCATAAAATAGTTAGGCTTGTACTTCGGTTCGGTCCACCCAAATTTCACCTGGTTGTGCAATGATGAGAGGATAAAGTCTTCTTGAATTATTGAACTTTTTCAATTCGTGCAATATCATCCCTAAACTTTCTTTTAATGCAATTATATCCTTGATTTATCTGTTTCTTGGTTCATATTAATCCTTCCGTCAAATATTCGGATGGAAATGCTGAATTGGTCACCCTCGTTAGTGCCACGCAAGGACTCTTTTCCTATCCAACGTTGACATGGGGGAAAAAACAAGTAAATGGGGACATGCTTAAAAAGAAATTTTTTTTAAAAATCACAAACATAGAGAGAGAGAAGTGGGAGGGAAGCTCAGCCTCGGTATAGGCAAGGTTGCGATCCTGGCCGCCGTGTGCTAGGGACCTTCTGGCGGCAGTGCACTTCACGGCAAGGGTTGCTTGCCTAGATCCAGGGCGATGGCAACACTTGGAATCTTCACCTGCGCCCCCTCTCTCCCGATCTCATCGATTTAACTCAATCATTATTGCGATTGGAATCGACATTTGGGACATAATAATTCTGAGACTATTTTTCATCCAAAGGACTTACTTGGAAAGAGCATCAGAAGTGCGATCCCCCTTCTCTGCCCGACTCATTGGTCTTAAGAATGCTGAAACATTATGATAGGTACAAGGAAGCCCAATGGGAAACTCTCAATGGGAAAGACGCAGTTCTGGTGTACCAGTTATCCTGCCCACATTAAACGCCTGGGTAGCCGAGTGCGGAGCGGAATCCTCCCAAATGGAGAGATAGTTCGAGAGGTGAGGGATGCTGTATTTCGCAGCCCTCGCCACCAGTGACCCGGCATTCAGTATACTTGGAAACTTGTATTTCTTCAGCCTCTCAAAAGGGCAAGAAAAATTGTCGCCCAACAGGTTCAAGCTTGCTAAAAGAAGTTAACGTCAGATGGGGCCGTTTCTGGACGCAGACAGAGTTTAGGGCTCTGAAGGAGAAGTATCTCTCTGCTCTGGAAGACATTGAAAAGATTCAAAATAAGGATATGCAATTTCTATCTTCTTGGGTGTTTTATTAACCATTTCGCCAAATCTGAGGGATTTGAATCTTGACGAGTCTACCTCCAACGGAATTCAAGGAAAAAAAAAAAAGAGAGGAAAAAGATTTAAATAAAAATGGCCTTGACGAAACTACCTTTAACCTTGGTTTGGAAAGTGACGTGAGGGGCACGTGAAGCTGAGATCCTTGTTTGAGACAAAATTGGTTTCATATTGGGCTCTTTTTTTGAGAAAAAAAAGACGTCACTTTAGGTTTTTATTCGAACATTTCCCATATTTTTTTACTGGAAGTTTGCATAAAAGGGACGGAGATCAGTGTCCGATAAATTCCATTTCATTTTACTTGGAAATGAGAATCGTTCTAGTCCATCCTCTGATGTCCTTTTGGCCGTGAGACAAAGAAAAGATTTCGACAGAAGGGCCTCTAGTCTGACTGAAAAAGATGGTGGGAGATTTCATCACGAGATCCCTCTTGTAAGATGGTGGATGATTTCATCCCGATAAATCACACAGGTTAAGTGAAAAAACACCCAATCGCCCCAAATACAAATAGCATAATCAATCTAGTAACACATACAAGATACTCATAATAGCCAGATTTTGTGGTTGTCAAGACGACACTAGAAAATCGCCGCCTAGGGCACAGTTTGAGCTAGTTCGCACTAAATACAGTCGCTACCTTGCCGCTAGAGTTGCCGAAACCTCACCACCATGTGCCGAAGGCTGCTGACACCACCGAAGCTCTCGGCTGCTGTTTGGTTCCAATCACTTCAGAAGTTTGGTTCCAATCACGTCAGAAAAAGTTGAGCCTTTGATGAAAATGCCCTTGATCGTGGCTTGAAAGTAGAGCCCTAACTTGCCCTTATTTGAAACTCTTATTTGAAATTAAGTTTGGAAACCCTAAGAAAAGTATTTGATATTTTCTCTTTATTTATAATTACAAAAGATACGGGATGCAGCTCCTTCTCGAGCATAGAAGGTGAGGATGGTCGATTAGAGGTATTTGAATGTGGTCCGAAGAGTAGTTTAATCTGCAAAAGTGGGACTTGATGTTGGTGGTCCGAATTGAACTTTCTTTTTTTTTTTTTCAAATTTTCCTTTATGAAATAAATTTAACTTTTGTTCATTTTTAGTTATTTCCAGATTTAAATAAGCATGTAGGAGCCATGTGGCAGTCGGAGCCAGCATGCCATTTAATAACCACTCAACAGTCACATAAGCATTTAACCAAAGGTGTAATGTGAACGTACTAACCTTAGTTCAAGAATTTGATTGCAAAAAATATAAAAAATTCAAGGACAACATTGCATAAACCAATAAAATAGAAATTTCCAATAGCTTTATTTCATAATAAATGATAGCTCACCAAAGAAAAGTGGGAAGTTTTTGGCATTTGTCGTCTAAACTTTAGCATCACCATGAAACATTTCTCTGGATGCTTAAAAGATGCATTATATCTCACGGACATTCACATCATTTTACTAGTGGAAACCACAATCATTGGTCTAGTTGAAAATAATGCAGAAAAATAGATTGAAGAATTTTCTGTATATTTCAATCTATAAAAAGAGTACATAGATAACCTATTTATAGGTCTTATTAGAAGACTATTTGATATTCTATTCCTCATCTTCTTTATAATCCCTTCTCCATTTATAATCCCCAGATCCTAGGTGGCGCTGTTGCTGGGGAACGAACTTGGGTCACTCGTGTGATAGGTGGGAATACTTACCACTGTATTATAACGATGAATATCTTTATCTACCCTTTGGTTCTGATACTATAAATGGCCTAGGATCTAGGGATTAATTACATACCATTCATAGGCGGTTCGACCCCGCCCGCTTGTGGGGTATGTATTATAGGTTTTATTAGAAGACTATCTAAGGTAATAAGATAAACACAATTTCAAATATAATCAGTCAATGTTATGCACTATCAAAGAAGATATAGGCATAATCCCGAGAGATATGTAGAATCAAGTAAATTTCCTAATATCACTAACAGGTCTAGTCATGTCCATAATTCAAAAGTTTAGGCAAAGGATTAATTAAAGACATGGTCGGACTCGAACAGAACATTATGAATAAGCATTGCTTTCATGAAAGTTGACAAACGTGATGATCAACTACTAAAAAAATGAAAACCATTGGGTAAAAGATAGCGCATATCTTTTTTCCGTTATTCTCTTATTTAAAAGGACTATAAGAGAAGAGAATATAATGTAAAGGTTAATACTTTGTCCGTCCTTTCTACTTGGCTCGATTACATTTTCCATTACGCAGGGGACATAGCAAAAATCATTCTCGACTTTTATTATAATTTATTCCACGCCTTATATGATTTCGAGCATGCATTTTCCGCCTTGATGTCAAAAAAATGTCTAAATTCTACATCTTTGAGTCTAACAAACTATGGAAATTAGATTGTGCAAAGTGTAGATCTTTGATCTTTTGAAAGTGTGGATAGATTGCAAAGCGGATGTGAAATTAGTATTTGGTTCGAATCCCGGCGCCCGCTTGACTTAACCGAATTAGCGGATGTGAAATCAAAAAAAAAAAATTAGTATTTGGGGTGAAAATCGAAGATTGGTTTTCTTGTAATTGAAGAAAACTTTTCCACTCGTTCTCATGAGGGAAATATCAACGAATTAAAAGAATAGCATCTTGACATCACTCAGTTGCATTGGACGAGCTAATGTTAGAGGTAAAACATATATTATTCAAGGCCATTTCTCTGCAAATATGGTGCCCATGAAGGTCATTTCTCTGTTAATTTTGCCTCCCTTACTTATGTACCTAGAAAACGATCTTGGTCATTTATATTTTCTTGTTTTGTTTTGTGTAATAGCATGGGTGGTTCCTGAATTTTTCCTTAGTATTCAATTTTGTCCTTATACTTTTTAATTTGACTCAATAAATAAGGGAAATTGTTGATATTGCAGTTAACACCATTAACTAGCCAATTAATATGTCGACCAGAACACCTATGTGGACATTATAAATTAGCCGTTCAGATATGAGGCCATGTTGTGCCACCCAGATCTGAGCTCGAGCACCTCCATCAATGGAAGGTCGCGTGCAGAGAGAGAGAGAGAGAGAGAGAGCTTGATGAAGATTGATGGAAGGATGTTGATAGCAATGGCTAGGCGGAAGGGTTCGACATTGGGAGGGATGGAGGTGAGGCACGATGGGACCACACCAGGGATGACAAAATGCTCTTCGGTACAGTGGGGCTAGCATTGCAGAGTGACCAATGATGGTGAGAATAGATGAACAGAGAAGAAGAAGAAAACAAGGAAAGAGAAAAGGAGAAAAGTCTTTTTGAAAAAATAATTAAATTTAATCGAGTTGGTTACTCCACATCAATTATGCATGATTTTTCACGGCTCTGTTATGCCACGATAATGACAAACACATAATGTTGAATTTCAAATAATTTAAGGACTACATTGACTCGATTTCAAAAAATTTAATGATTAGCTTGAATAAAAAAAATTAGAGGAGAAGGTAGAATAGAAAAAGTTATATGCACGTCCATTTCTATTAGGGTTAGGGTTAATACTATAAAAACTCTAAATTAGTACACATGTGATAAATTTACTTTAAACTAATTTTTTGATCCCCAAAAATCTCAAACCCAGATACAAAAACAAATTTACCTCAAATTAATTTTTTGATCACAAAAATCCCAAATTGATACATTTATGATAAATTTACCCTATATTGAATTAGATTAATGTCGCATGTGAGAGGTATTTGTCGATGGATATGAACAACGATTGATTCTTTTTGAAGGGTTTGTCATGGTTCATTAATCCAATGATTCGAGGCACTCCCAAGCCTCATACCTCAGGTATACGACAATCATCTAATTTAAGCATTCAATTGAGTCGCTTACTAGCTATGATCAAGGATTGGCTAGAAATCCCGATCGAGATGTTAGAGGGAATCATCCCGAATGTCGAGAAAAAGAGAGTTTTCCAAAATTTAGGGACTTGATTACACTAGCAATTTAACTTGGTGCCCTTTCGGTACCTAAACTTGAATATTTCATTTTTTTTCAAATTTTCCTTTATCGAAAAAATTAACATTCCACCTAACCGTTCTAAAAATTTAAAAATAACAATCAATAAATTAAAGATGCAGTCAAATAATCATAAAAAAAAATAACCAACAGTCACTTAAGCATCGTCTCTAAAAAGAAAAAACCAATCAAAAGTCCTAAGGTAAAGCCCTAATGGCTTATCCGATTTTAGAGAATTTTTTAGAGGGTTTTTCTTTCATTTTTTGAGTTTTTAAACCTAAAATCTAGTGAAATTAAGCCCAAAACTAATTTCTAAACATTTCCTAATTTTTTGATTTTTTTGGAGTCTTTTCAAATTTTTCTGAATCTTTAAATATTTTTTGAATTTTAAATATTTTTTTGAATTTTATGAATTTTTTTATATTTTTTGGATTTTCTGAATTTTTAAATATTTTTTGGATTTTCTGAATTTTTTAATATTTTTTGAATTTTCTGAATTTTTAATATTTTTTGAATTTTCTGAATTTTCTTTACTATTTTTATTTAATTAATATTTTTTTGGGATTTTTAAACATTTTCGAGTTTTTTTTTTGAAAATTTTTTTTTTTATGTTTTTTTTAAATTTTTTAAATTTTGAAAATTTTTATTAATAAAATAAAAATTCCCGGACCGGTCCCCTGACCCGATCCGCCCGACTTCCCGACCCGGGTCTCCTCCCTTTTGCTATTCTTTTCTCTTTTCTCTTTTTGTTTCTTTGTTTCTTTTCCCCTTTTTCATTTTCTCTTGTTTTCTTTTTCTTTTTCTATTTTTTTTTTGCTTCATCCCCTCCTTCGTGTGCCCCTTGCCCAGAACATCTTCTCCTGTTCTTCACCGAGAGCTCCTCATCACTCCATCGCTGCCCAACGGCTCGGCCCACACCGGCGACATCGACGACCACCACTAGCTCCACCTCCGCCGGCGACCAACGTGGCTACCGGACCGTCGACTAACTCCGGCCACGAAACAACATGGACGAACAAAAACTCCATATCCGGCGCTCAAACTCCCGACCCCAATAACAGACCTAAGACTAAACTAACAAGCACGAACACACATGAAATAGGGATAATGGGCTAACGGCTGTGGTTTCAAACCGCGGGCATCGCTCCGATGGGGGTGGTAGCACCTCCGGCGACTCATTCGACGATGGCCGACCCGAGAATGGGATTTTCATGCCACAAAATAGGAAGAAATCATGACGTCAGTATCGCCTTAACAAGTATGAGAATACAGAAGCACGGAAAGGCGCTGATTCTAAAAAAAAATCGGGACTTCCACTTAGGCATTCCGTCGAACAAGTGGTAGGCGAGTGCAAAATGGGGATTCAAAACCGAGATCTAAAGTGATTTTTGGCTCCGAGGTGATATATGCAGCTCAAAACGACCCTATCCGTACACAGGTTCAACTCAGCTTACACCGAAACGCCAAAAAAAAGCACAACCGGGTTCAACATCATAAAGCTTAAACAGTTCGGTTCAGGCATTTGACCAAACAGGTATGGTTCAAACGAGAAATGACCTAACAAACTTGCTTTTGACGAAGTTCGTGGTTGATTTTCGACATATAACATCTATACCATCATCACTGGGCGTCAAAAAAAAAATGTTTACCTCGGTCGACGGGGCCGGGCGACCACCGAATAAGCTCGGTGTGCCCGGCACCCAAGAGGCAGGGAATGGGGGCGAAAACAGAGGAAAATAAGAATGAAAACCCACCTGGTTCGGGGCTGATCGGGATGAAGCACGGCTGTCGGAGACTCAACGGGGCCGACGGAAACTCAGACAAACGGCGAGTGAACGCGGAAAGCTACCCTTTCCGATTCACTCCCAGACTCTCTCTCGGTTTCTCACCCTCGGTTCCACAAAAAGACCTCCCTTGTTTCGCGACGGACCGGCACAAGGCGTGATGGCTGAAGGTTCGACGGGGGCTCCAGCGGACCTTTGGCGAACTCTTTTCAGCTCTCTCGAGCTCATTCTCCAAAAACTCCTGAACCTCCTCTCCTCCTCCTGTTCTCTTGTCTCAAAAACTCTCTCAGTTCTTCTTTTCTTCTCTTTCAGATCCTACCCCCGTGAAGACCCCCCCTTTCAAATAGCTTCCTTTCCTCTCTTTTTTAAACCCCCAGAGAAAAGGTTGTCTGCTCCCCTACGTCACGCAGCGGCGCGCCCCTCTGCTCCGCTCCGTGCCTCCTCCCTGCTGCGCGTCGACGCTCTGTCCTCTGGCTCCCGTTGTCTCTGGTCCCCGTCCACGCCGAGAGTGACAGGAAGAGAAGATCGTGATGGGCTGGGCCAAAGAAGAAAGAAGACTGGGCTAACTCACGCAAGAAGGAAACAAAAAAAGGGAAAAAGGAACTGGGCCGAGGTGATCTGGCCCACTCGAACCGGGTCAGATCAGCTCGGATTTTTGTTTTTTATTTTTTTTTTTTTTTTGCAATTTAAATGAAAATTATTCATGTTTTGGGGTCAAAAATTAACCTTTAGTTTTATAAGTAATTAAACTAAAACGGATAGGGAAAAATTAGGTGTCAACAATTAATACCACGAAAAATCACAAAGTGATATACCTAACCCCGAACCCAGACACCCATCAACTATCACGTGTCATCTAACAAAAATTTTTAACGGTAAAATTTAACTGAAACTAACAAGAGTAAAATTATCACAAGTGTACCAGTTTGAGTTTTTGGTGATTAAAAAATTAGTTTGGGATAAATTTTTCATAATTGTACCGATTTCAAGTTTTACTCTCCGTTTTGTCATAAGTGTATTGGTTTATGATTTTTCGTGGTATTAATCAAATTTAATGAAAAATAATAAAGGATAAATTTATCACAAAGATATCGGTTTGAGGTTTTTAGTTATCATATGTATATTAAGTTGGAGTTTTTTTTTGTCAAAAAATTAATTTAGAATATATATATCAATTTTGAATTTTTGTGTTATTGGCTCTTTGTATTATGAACGGCCACCAATAACAGTGGACCCAAAAGACATGACATGATGTGGAGGACACGTACGGTGAGATAGATGGCGGATGCGATACGGAAGGTGAAGCTTTCAGGTAAATTAGAGGACAAAACGTTGGATGACGTTCCCAAAGCACGCCGTCCTCTCAAAGACTTCGGAGCAGGTTAAATTAAACACCGACCGTTTCTAGAAGTCTCAAAAGTCTTCGTCGTGACTTTAACATCACAGACCAAAAAAAAAAAAAAACTTTAACATTAAAGTCTTCGACTTGCATTCAAGAACCCCAAAACATCTTGAGCTTTGTGCGATTTTTCCCATACCTGTCATAACGTACCAGATGAAGTATTTCAACAGTGCCTATTAGAGATAGAGATAGAGAGAGAGCCTTGCTAAGTGCGAAAGTGAGCTCTTATGGCGAACTCGGAGATAGGAATGTGCTCTAGCAATATATTAGGAGGTGAGTACCAAGTATTCCCGAGTTTTAGAGGGTTCGATACTCATCGTGGATTCACCAATAGCCTCTACCATGCCTTGGTAGATGCCAGGATTCGTGTTTTCATCGATGATGAAGAGCTTCAACCAAGTGATAGAATTAGTGGCAACCTTTTTGCGAGCAATCGACGATTCCAAGCTCTACATACCCATCTTCTCCAAAAACTACGCTTCAAGTCACTGGTGCCTCCGTGAACTTGCAAACATGGTGGAGAACACCTCTAAATCTAAAGAAGATGGAAAGAAGGTCATATTGCCCATCTTCTACGACGTGAAACCCGATGACGTGAAACTGAAAACCACATTGTACAGCAAGGCCATATCAAATTTGGAGCAAAAGATGGAGGATCAAGAAGAAGAAGTTTAGCTCTAAGGATATAGAGACATGGCAGGCTCTCAAAAGAAGTTGATAGCACCAAGGGATGGGAGCTGGAGAAATATCGAGGGTAACAATCTAGTCATGATTGTGAAAATTATTTTGTACAGGTCTTATAGAAATTCGTTAATTATATTCCAACTTTAATTTCCCTTAATTTAAACAAAAAGTTTCAAAATTTTCTTTTATTTTTTAAATCACTAGATTTCTAAATTTTTTTTTCTGACCTAATAGGATAATTATAATTTCGTTTTTTACCTCATTTCGAGTGTATAAAAATTTGGCTTGGCTTCATCTTTTTTATACTAACTTAATCCATGTATGTATTAAGATTCCTATTGTATGCTAGAGAACTTGGTTAAGAGAACTTGGTTAAGGAACTGTTGCCTTTGCAAAGTTCTTTTCCACGTCGAAAAATTAAAGTAAATCTACCATTACAGTAATTTATCAGACGTTTATATTTTTATTCTCTTTTGCCAGAATTTTTTATTCTTCTACTTGATATAAAGATCAAACATTTCTCTTCCTCTATTCCTTTAACTTAAACTAGTAATGGATGTTCAAGTTTGTAATTCATCATGTTCCTAAAGCTTTGGGGTAACATGGAATTGTTATATATCCTAAACTTGATCGCGTTCCCACCTGGTTGCTTAGTAGCTGGTTGGTCAACATGCAAATTTGTCACCTTTTCTCAATTGTTCAACTTTGTGGCAGCTATGGGGATCTTATCAAGTCGGTTGTTAACGAGGTTGTGATTAGACTCAAGACAAAACAAAGACAAGTGACAAGATTTAGTAGGAATGGAGGATCGAATAGCAGCCATAAACAATTTATTAGACATCAACTTGGGTGGTGTGTGGCTCGTTGGAATCTATGGGATGGGTGGCATTGGTAAAACAACACTTGCAAAGATTATCTTCAACCAACTATGTCCTCGCTTTGGGAAAAATTGCAGCTTTCTAGATGACGTGAGGGAAACGGCAAAAACCAAGGGCTTAGTCAACCTGCAAGAAAAATTATTGTCCGATATCTCTTACTCTAGAGTGACTTGTAACATCGATAACATTGATCATGGGATCAATATGATTGGAGAAACAATTTGCAACAAGAAGATGCTCATTGTATTGGATGATGTCGGTGAGGGCAACCAAATCCAAAAGCTAATCGGGTGAATTCTTTGTATCCTGGTACTAGGATACTTGTTACCACTAGAGACAAAAAAGCGTTATCAAAATCCGGGGTTTAAGTATGAAATCTTGCCTTATGAAATGGAGGGGTTGAGCGAACAAAGACGCACTCCAACTTTTTAGTAGGCATGCCTTCGATGACAACTCTCCTCCAGCCAATTACTACACTCTTTCATATGACATTGTCTCTACTACTGGTGGACTACCTTTAGCTCTTCTAGCAATAGGTTCATCACTTTTTGGTCATGAAAAGAAAAGAATATGGAAAGAGAGGCTAGAGAAGCTAAGGAAAACACCTCATAAGGATGTCTTGGGAAAGCTATGGATTAGCTATGATGCATTAGAGCCGGATCAAAAACAAATATTTCTCGATGTTGCATGCTTTTTTACCGGTTCGAATAAGACTGAACCAATCTTCGTGTGGGATGACTGTGGGTTTAGCCCAAAGCTTGTCATTGATGTCCTTATAGAGAGGTGCATGATAAAAGTTTTAGATGATGATAGATTTTGGATGCATGATCAGTTTAGAGATCTTGGCAGAGCAATTGCTAAGGAAGAATGTACCAGGTTGTGGGATAGAGACGACATCATTTGTGAAATAAGATCAACAGAGGTAAAGTATGGCCAAATTTGAATAGAAAATTGCTTACGTGGTTCTTAATTGAGGATTCACGTTATTGAATTCGGAGCTACTCTTCTGTTTCATTTTTCTTCTCTTCTAAATGAAATGGTGGGGTATTGACAAATTTCTTCTCCTCCTCAATGTCATTGGCAGATCAAGGGAAGTGTTCAAGCACTCTATTTGCCATCGGGGTGTTTGTTTCAACATACTATGACTGCAAAGCAAATTAAACGGTTCCCACGTATACGGTTTCTTTGGTTGTATGGTGTAATCTTCCAAGGCGACTTTACGGGATGTCTTCCCGAGTTGAAATGGATCAGTTTGCAATATTCTCCCTTTCATCATCAATGTTTTGAGGCAACTAATTTGTTGCATCTAGAAAACGTGGTTGTGGTGAATATTTCTTACCTTGATTTAACAGAAGATGAGGTCGAGAGCCTAATCAAGGTATGCCAGTTTTCCTCTTAGTCTAATTTTTCTCATTCAATTGAGGACTAAATTTAACAGAGTTATAATCTAATTTTCTCATTTAGTGAGAGGATCAGATGACATACCATACAAATGGTAACCTAAATCCACATTCATTTTTGTTTGTCCCTAATGTTTGATTGGCTTTTGTAGGGGCAAGGAAGTTGAAGGTTCTTACTCTTCTATGTATTGGTTCCATACATAGGAAACCAACCTTTCCCGAGTACTCAGTTTTAGAGAAGTTGACTATTTCTGAATGTCCGTCTTTGGTGGAAATTGACTGTTCTATTGGGAAACTGAGGTGGCTAACTGATTTGAGTATTGAGTTTTGTTTGGCACTTAGAAAATTGCCTGAACAAATTGGAGAGCTACAGAATCTTCGACACCTCTCTCTTTAGTGGTGTCGTGACTTGAGTGAACTCCTGACTCAGTTTCGAAATTAGTGTCCTTAACGCATCTGGATGTATCATTCACAAGAATTACAAGATTACTAGATTCCATTGGTAGACTACCAAGCCAATCATCTGCCAATGTATCACGCACACCAACTGTGGAATTGCCCAGTACAATGAGTAAGTTTCTTCACCTCCAAACACTGGACTTGGCTCAATGCCATGGGATACAAGAGTTGCCGAAGCTCCCCAGAAGTTTGACCATTCTACGGCTGAGTTCTACTTCGTTGCTGACTGTCCCTAACCTTTCATACCTTACGAATCTAGTTGAACTTCTCCTATCTGATGGCTCTAACGGTGGGTCCACCACATCAAATTTAATTCAAACTTGCGACTTGAGATGGATTGGGAGGTTATCTAGACTGAGCAAGCTAAACTTTAGCTTATCAAATGTCCATGCCCCAACTACAGAGTTGGGTTCCCTTTTTCTATTGAAAGAGCTTATACTATGTGGACTAGACTTGCAAACCCTCAAACAACTTCCATCAAACTTGATAGTTTTAGAGCTCTATCGTACTCGAGTGAAACAAGTACATCTCGGTGGGCTTCCTCCATTGGAAAATGAGACTGTATTCGTTTCATCAAGTTTGAGAAAATTGAGAGAAAAAAAAAGGGTGCACGAGCAATGTGATGTTCAATTTATCGATGTCTTAGAATCGTCGGAGAGATCGTGTATCCAGGACTGCAAATCTTCCAAGAGTTTAGTTTGTCTGCCAGAGGAGTTGGGGTGTAATGAGCTACAAGCTCCCGAGTTGATTGATCGTTGGAGGGAGCATTCCTTGTCCCAAGCTCCCCAAAGATGCTTAAAGAATTCCGACTATGGGGGTGCCCAGAGGTACAAGATATTCAATTTGTTTCTACTTTGGGATCATTGGAAAAATTTTCTGTTGGATATTGCATTTCATTAAAAAGGTTAGGCGGTTTGTCAAACTTGAAGAACCTGAAGTTGTTAGATATTCACTGGTGCAAGAGCCTGCAGGTTGTCGAGGGCATTGACGAATTAGAGTTTTTGCAGCAGTTGTTACTTTATCAGTGCAGATCAATGGAAATGATTTTTGATGCATTGAGCTCAAAAATATCAAATGAGTGCCGGATAGACGTAATATGTTGTGGGAAGTTACTTGACAGTGGTCCAAATCCACATATCGTCACTTGGGAGTCTTACAGAGAGATGATTGTAAATGGAACAAAGCAAGCATTAGACTCTGAAATTGAAACAACTGAATCTAAAACAGAAACAGGGGATCTTCTAAAGAAAATGGTGCGTCTTCTTCCTATTCATAGATCATTGCTGTTTCTTCCGCTTTATTTGCTTTCTATTTCTACTTTATTCTAGTGAAGAGAGATAATGAATCGATTCTAAAACGTGCAACCAAGGAATCTCATTATTCCCCATCTTACTGAGAATCTCCATATGCTGCGTGTCAACTTCGGTGGTGAAGTTGGGGATATTACATCCTTCACCATCTATAACAAAAGGGACTTTCTTAAGAGAAATTTAGGCCCAGGAGACCTCAACTCATCTTATTATTTCCTTCTGCAGAACCAGGAAAATAATCAGAAGAAAAGAGAGAGCAAGACTGTCTTGCTCAAGCAAATCGCTGTCGGCAAAAAAGAGAGCAAGACTGTGCTCCTCTCCCTGCTGCTCAAGCAAATCGCTGTCACTCAATCCTTGGCGACTCCGCGCCCAATCCTCACTCGCTCCTTGCAAGCTTTAAGTCTGTCATTCGCTGTCGTCCCTCCTTTCCCAGGTTCCATCGTCCGCGAGTTTGAAGTTCTATGTCTGCAAGCTTCAAGTCCTTCGCGAGCTTCACGTTCGATCTCCATGAGCTTCGAATTCTTCTTCAGTGCCACTTTTCACTCTCGTGCATATTTTCTTCTTCAGTGCCGTTCAGCTGGAGGACTTTGGTGCTACATGGGGTTCTGATGGCTGCATTCATTAACTCCATCGGTGGTGGGAAGCATGGGGCTGAACTCAAGCTGTGGATCACCAACCAATCGCTGAAGAACAGGTACGAATAATATGGCAGTTGTTGTTCAGGTGAATGTAATCGTGTGATTTATCTTTGCATAGTTAAGTATGAGCTCAAGCTCTACCTTCACATGGTAATAGCTGTGTAAGGGTCTGCTTTCTCGCAATTGTCTGACTATTTGAAAGCCTAGTCTAGTTATGTTGCTATGCTTATGAGGACTGCTCGATTGAGTGTAATCATGAGCCGGTGTATTGTGCATCTGTTAGTTGGGGTATTACAAAAATTATGTGTATTTGTTGAGCTGACTTAAGATTAGAAAGTTTACAGCTTTGATGGAGAACAACTACGTAAATTTTTGCAGTCGACCATCTGAGGATCGAACCATTCCCCTGAATGTTGATGCAGAGCGCACAAGACTTACTACACAGTATATTGAGCATCTTCTCATGAAGAGTTCATCTGTAAGAATATTCTAAGGTTTGAATAATGGTCATTTCAATGAGTATCCACTGTCTCTTCATTACCTGCTATAGCTCCCAATGATTGAAAATGAAGCAAACAATGCTTCACTTCTTGGTTCATCATACCTAATTAAATGGGATATCCAGGGTTTTTTTACCTGTTTTGGGCAGTTGTATTTTCCATTGGTAATTTGACGTTTGCTGTGAACATGTGCCCTATTAAGAGACTTAGCTAGTATTAATCAACCGTAAGTAGTTTTATACAACAAGTGGTGGCTGATGTGAATCAGCATTTCTTTATATTCTTTTAATGTTGATGCTAAGTTTGATAATTGGTGGGGGGTGTAAAAGACGAGGACAAGACACCGAGTATCAACTTCTCCCCAAATATCCCTATAAAAAGATTTATCTTCGTTTTACAATGCTCTGATGTCTTAATCATAGTTTAGGCACAACAATGTAGAACATCTGATCCAACAGTAGCAACTTCAATCTCCACAGAGAGAGCCCCCTCATCAATGTTTGGCTGGCATTACACACTATAAAGTAAATGTAATCGAAATTCCATGACTTGACATGATCTGATCTCTTACATGCAAAACAGAGCCCAAGGTAAGTTCATCACTCTCATGGTGTTGAAAACTTAAAAACATAAAATAACATCGAGGAACTTGCATCTATGGTAAGAGTTTGCTAATCTAGGATGCTTTATTTCCAAAGGATACAATCTGTCACCATATTGATGTCAAGAACATCTAACCTGTCAAAAAGGGCCAAAACTTGCACGGCACTGAGTGTACACAGCCGATGCAGATCATGTCCAATATTTGCACCAAAGCCGCTGGCACAAGCAGCCCTAAGTGTCATTCACATTTTGTTCTTTAGAGTCAAATTTTAGAATATAAATAAATAAATCAACACTAATCACTTCAAAGACGTGGTCAATAATGTAATTGATGGAATTTGTTAATCCCAAGCTAAAATCTTAACCATACTGTCAAATAAGAAATATTAATTGAATGTGGAGTGGAGGCTCTGTTTGCCGCATGTTTTTCATGGGTAATGGGAAAAAAGAAGCCGAGAAACAAATAAATACAAACTAGACTCGTGCTGGCATTGCAGGATCCATGAAACAACTTCATTTGAAACAACACTCTCGAGTTTTCCAATAAGATCTAGAGTGGTCCATTCCCAATATGCTCCATCCAATCTCAAGTGCTCCATAACCATCGACTCAAAACGATCCTTTTTCTGAGTACAAGATCAAACCAAAAACTCAAATGAGTAAACTCCGACATGTTGATTAGCAGATCCAGATAAACCAAGTCATTTTCAGTAACTAGCAGGAAGTGGATAAGAAAACATGAAGAGACTTGCAAAAATTTCATACCTACCTTTTCAACAGACAATATATGTACTTAGACATGTTTATCGCCAGCGAGCTCCTCCCCAATCTGTCAATAAGAGACTACATATTTATGAATATGGAATTAAATCTTACACATGCCACCTAAGAGTTCAGCAACTCAAGTGCAAAAAGCATATAATTGCGAAGTTTTGTGAGGTCATCAAGGATCGTAACAATCCTATAAATTTAACAAATGATTATGTTCGGCTTTGTTTCGTACAATCGCATGCATATTGACATTGAACAGAGGGAATGAAGCTACATCTCTATTTCTAATTGGAGAAAGATGTGTCCATGTTCAAATTGCTCGCATCCCCAACATCTGAATCAAGCATAGAACAATTTCCTAGCATATAGTTCAAAGAAATCATGTCATTCAGACAAACGAGCAAGTTCCATCACAAGTAATTCGACGAACACCCATCAGCAATTACGAGTCAAAAAAACAACTATGACATATTTTCTAAAAACTCAATTTCATACCTTCTTATACTACTATCTATCTCGATTACGATTACCCCAAGAGATCTCCCTTATTTTCTTGCTATCTGAGGTAGAAACCGTACAGCTCCAGTTAAAGACGATCTAATCAGCAAAAACAGTCACAATGTCAAAGGAAATTCAATGCAGATGAACTTCACAGAAAAAAAAAAAAAATCAAATTGAAGAACAGAGGCAGCGCGTAATGATTAAAAGTGAAAAAACGCTCAGAAGTTTGGGAAGACCTTGCCAGTCGGTCGATCAAAGATGAATTTGGGTGCAAATGAAGATGTGAGTTTGATTCAAAACGAAAAAATGTTCTTCGGTTTGACGGAAGATGAGATTCTTCCGAGTCCCCGAGCCACTGGCTTCCTTTCGTTACAGCCTTCGTTCTCCTGAGCAAACGATGGTCATCGGTCTTCCCAGTGCCGCCGCCGCCGCTGCTGCTGCCGCTTCGAAAGTTGAAGCCTATCGGGCAGGTAGCTTCTATTGGAAGAGATTCCAACCTCTGTCCTCACTCCAGTGATCAAACTCGAACACCACCCACAGATTGCTCATGGTGGTGCTATAGCTCCTGGCGGCAGACGGGTGGTGTGGTGGACTCAGTGGTCTGGGTGATTATGCAAGGAGAGGCTCGAGAGATGAGGAGGGCTTGAAGATGGTGGCGCCGGGGAGGACGTCGGCGATATTCACAGTGGCGGTGCTGGTCGGGAGCAAGAAGGGTGGCACAGCGGAGATGCATGTATTCGTGCATGACTTCGACAGGGAGGTGGAGAAAGTTTATAGTGACGAGTTCTTGTGCAGGGACAACTTGGCGGAGGTTGTTGGTAAGCTTGGGCATTTTGTTGTGGAGAGAGGGAGTGACGATAAGAGATTGACGACTGAGTTTTGTAGCGTTTCGACTTTGGCCAATTCATCTTTGTCATCAACATCAATGGCGTAATTGGGGGATTCACAGGTGGTTGATGAGGAAAATGATGATGATTGAGCTCAAATGACCATGGCCACAAGCTTCGAGCTCGAGCTACCATGGCGATCATAAGCTTCTAGCTCAAATGGCCATGGTTGTGAGCTTCGAGCTTGAGCAGCCAAGGTTGCCATATTGCTTCTACTCAATGTTCCGATTGTCCACATCAGCATAAATCGATTGGAAAAAGTAGCGACATAATAGAAGGATGAGAAATGACCTATTTAAAAACTCGGATGATTTTGGACAAAAAAAGATACAAGCACGGTCTTGAATTTTGGGCAAAAATAAACGTACAATTGGTGCCATTTCACCTAATGTTTATACAAATAAAATGCTTATGTGTGAAATGGACGTAACTAAACAATCAAGAAGGGAATGAATAGATTGTTTTAGGATTTTTGAAACTTTTGCAAAAAAATGTGTTGAGCATGAAACAAGGTTTGTAGACAAAATATGCTAATATCTTCTATCATCAGAAATATAAAGAGGGTAACGCATAGAAAAGGCTCCAAATCAATTTATTTTGGTTTTAGCTAGAGGGCACTCAGCTTTTGCTGGTAGGGAGGGGTGGGGACTAGGGACGCATGCAGGGTTCGATTTCCACGCTCTGTGAAGAGGCAAAGTAAAAAGTCTTAGAGAGAGAGAGAGAGAAGTTAAAGGTAGAATTGACAAAAAAAAAATTATAGTGGTTCAACTTATCCACGTAGCCTCTTCCATTATCCCAAAGCTAACGGTCTAACAATGGAGAAATTGTCAAAAAAAAAATTTTAACGTATTGTACTACGCCCAATTCAACTTTAACTTTTTAATTTGGTCAATTTAGTCCTAAACTTTTGCACGAAATTTCAATATAGTCCATCCCATCTGAAATTTTGATTGAAAATTGCTAAGATGGCGGTTTAGTCATCGCCAATGCATATCCTATATGACCGCGGTCGGGCACTAACGTAACTATTAATGATCGAAACAACGTTGTTTTTAGAATTTTGAGATTTTTTTTTATTTTCTTTCTTTTCTTTTATTTTTTTTATTTTCGTTTTACCCCTTCCTCACTATTCACCTTCCCGGAAAGGTTGGCCGAGTCACCAGTTCCTCAGCCCAGTTCCTTAGCGATGGCGCGAGGGCAAGGGCGTTGGAGCCCTCACCCAAATCCAAACGAGAGCCACAACCCTCGTCTGTGGTCTGCAAGGGCCGCATCGCGCAGATCCAGGTGAGGGATGGGGAAGAAGCGAAAAGAAGCAAGCAGAGCTTCTCAGTATTTTATCAAAGTGTTGGGGAAGAAGCAAGCATCGACCATGAGACCTCTTCAAAGGTCGGTCTAACGGTTGACACCACTAGGTAAACTCGATGGCTTGGGACAATGTCATCGTTTGGAAGCTCGGCAACGGCCCCTCTATGTGCTCACTTCCGACCATGTTTCGATTATAAGCGAATGCTCTTTGTTCTCGCCTTGCGCCTCTCATCAGTGTACCGGTTCATCCAAAATGGCAATGTTTTTCTTTGTCGTTGCCGTGGAGGAACGAACTTCGATGGTATCAAAGAGGAAAAGCAGGTAGAAGTCAAGAGTGCCTTTGCCTGGCGGAAAAACAAACAATTTAAAAAATATTTTCTCAAAAATAATAACTTGTATTGTATTGTATCTCTTAGAAAAATAAATAAATAAAAATTATTATTGTCATTTACGAAAATATTTAGACATAATCGTTGTAAAAAAATGAAATCATTTTTATTGACTAATTATTTCAAGTAATACAAGTGATTAGTTTTAGGATAATGTTTTCCAAATCATTGATTTTATGCAAAACAAACGGAGCTTAAGTTTAAACATTCAACTACCACGCTTTATAGGAACCTTCAAATCTCCACCCGGTGCGGACTAGAGCTTAGGAAGCCCTTACTCTTTGCCCTTCTACTTTCTCTCTCTTTTTAAAATTCACTTTACATATTTAGAAACGAAGAATGGAAGCAATTAGTTTGATTGAATTTCTTGAGTCACTGAACAATAGAAACATTTGTGGTGTCTTTGGTCAGGATTCACGATGAGGTGGTGATATCAAAGAAGCAGCCCAGGTGGAGTCACAAGGCAAGCGCCTCGGACTCAAATTCTATTTAGATGAAGGAAAAGAAAAAGAAGAAAAGAATTCAAAAAATTGTAAAAATCGTTGACAGCCCATCGGTCATTCGACCATACCACATAAGACGCCAAATACCGACCGAATCTAGCCATATCAACGATTTCCCACTCAAATTGGCAAGATGGACTTTATCGTAAAATCGCTAAAAAGTTTTGGACTAAATTTTCCAAATTAAAAAATTTAGAAGTAAATTGATCACTTTGACACCTAATTTCGCCTTGCTGCGATTAATCAAAGCTTAATTTGTAAATGGGCCAAATTAGTGCAAAAGAGAGATAAAAATTTTTATTTTTTAAAAAATTATTTAAAAAAAAGAGAGAGAGAGAGGAGCCAGGCCAGTCTGACTCAACCCGACCAGATTAGGCCCTTTTTTTTTTCTTTCTATTGTTTTCTTTTTCCAATTAGGCCCACCTCCCCTTCTTCCTTATTTTTGGCCCAGCCCTCCTCATTTCTATTTGTCTTTTTCACGCTTGTGAAAAAAGACAAATAAGGGGGGACCATAGGAAGCGCAGGTACAAGGAGGAGCATCTCGCATAGTAGGAGAAAAACGCTGCAGCAAACGACGGCGTTGCGCGTCGAGGCACAGAGCGGAGGGGCAGCCATGGTCCCCAAAGAGAGCAGGTGATCCTCTTCTCTCTTGAGTTAAAAGGAGGAGGAAAACGAAAAAAAGGAGGAACGGAGAGGTTCTGGGAGAGTTTTTGGAGAGGAGAGAAAAAGGGGAGGATCGAGGGGTAGCGAAGAGAGCGTTCCGACCCCCTTGATCGGCAAGGAGGGGCCGGACAAATCTCTTCCCCCTCTCCACCGTGCACTGTGAGTTTGCGAAAACCAGAGTCGGACACCTTCTTCTTTGGCGTGATTTGACCTCCTCGCACAGGGAGACACCAAGAGAGTGGGAGGGTGGTGCCTGAAGGAAGAGAGTTTGGCTCGTTTACCGACCATCAACCCGAGTCGTCGTCGGTACCACCAAGTTCTCAGTCACCGCACTTCATCTCGGTCGGACACAAACCAGGTGGGTTTAGTTTCAGTTCCCCTGTTTTGCTTCCTCATCCCCTGCCTCTCGGGTGCCGAGCTCACCGAGCTCCTTCAGTGCTTGCCTGACACCACAGAACGAGGAAAATGGTTCCATACTTCCCCAAATGATGTTATTGAACGATTTTTAACGAGAAACAAGCCCTGAATCCCACAAAAATCGTCTTAGAAGCCCTTAGTTTTAGGTGCATCCCACCTACTCGTTGAAATATCCCAATGAGCCTCTTTGAGTTTAGGATCCCGAGTCTGATCTTGCATTGTTGGGTCATTGTTGTGCAAACCGAGACCTTATTGTGGCAAAATATGGTTGTATGGATCTTCTCACTTCACGTTTGAGTTAAAAACCGCAACAAATCTCACGTCAGAACACTTTTATGAACTCGCACATCACCTGTTCGACGAAATGCCTAAGTGGAGGCCCGAGTTATTTTTTGTAAAATCAGTGCTTGAAACTCGATTTTTATGTTTGATTAGTTCCCATATTGGTCGAATGGTGTCTGAGTTCATGTTTTCTCTGTGATTTCTTTCGGTTTCGTGGAATATCTTGCATCGCCCGAGTGAGCCGTCGATGAAGCCTTCGCCAGAGATGCCGTTCCTGTCGCCAGAATGACACTCGTGATTTGGGGCCGCTCCCGTTAATCCATTATCTCTGCTGCTTGGTGTATGTTTGTTTGCTGAGATTTAGTGCGTTTCTTTGGGGGCGGAAAAGTGTGGTGGCTGGAAATCGTATTTCTACTTAGTCAATTGGCCAGCGGCGAAGGTGGAGGTGTGGTGGCTGTCGGCGTCGCCGGCGTGGGCTGAGCCGTCGGGCAGTGATGGGGCGCTCCCGGCGAAATCTCGGTGATGGCATGAAGCGTCTCGGTGAAGAAGCAAAGAAGAAAGTGTTCTGGGGAAGACGTCCTGGGCAGAAGGCGTGAAGGAGGGGATGAAGAAAAGAAGAATAATAGAAAAAGAAAAGGAATACGAAAAAAAAAACAAACAAAAAGGGAAAAGAAAGAAAAACAAAAAAATTAGGAAAAAGTGCATAAAAAGGGTTTTTGGCAGGTTTGATAATTGGGTCAGAATCCGGGTCAGATCAGGTCGGGGACTCGGTCCAGAATCTTTATTTTATTAATAAAAATTTTCAAAAATTTAAAAGTAAAAAAAAAACATTAAAATATTTTAAAAAAATTAAAAAAACATTAAAATATTAAAATATTAAAAAATATTAAAATATATTTAGAAAATTCCAAAAAATAAAAAATTCCAAAAAAATTCGAAAATGTTTAAAAACCCGAAAAAATTTAAAAAAATCTGAAAAAAAATATATATTTTTAAAAAAAAATTCAGAAAATTAAAAAAATTAAAAAAAATCAGAAAAATTCGGAAAAATTCCAAAAAAAAATCAGAAAATTAAGAAATGTTCAAAAATCAGTTTTGGGCTTAATTTCACTAGATTTTAGGTTAAAAACTCAAAAAAAATGAAAAATGAGAAAAAACCCTCTAAAAAATTCTCAAAAATCGGATAAGCCATTAGGGCTTTACCTTAGGGCTTTTGATTGCATTTTCTTTTTAGAGACGATGCTAGGTCGTTGGTTATTTATTTTCTTTATGATTATCTGGTTGCGCACTTTTAATATATTGATTGTTATTTTCTATTTTTAGAATGGTTAGGTGGAATCTTAGCTTTTTGATAAGTTGCCCAGTACGTTAGTTTGCGAGCATTCAAGTTTAGGTACCAAAATGGCATTGGTTAAATAGCTAGTGTAATTAAGTCCCGAATTTTGGAATCTCTGGTTTTCAGCAGCGTCTGAGGCGGCACTCCAGCGTCTTGATTAAGATTTCTAGCCGACCCTCAATCATGGCTAGTGGCGACTCCAATCAACGGCATAAAAAAATGAGAAAAAAAAAATTTTCGTCACATGAGGTATGAGGCTAGGAAGCGCCTTAGTCTTTGGATTGATGAACCATTTGGTTTGTCTTTTAAACAAATTAATCGTTGTTTGAACCCATCGACAAATACCTCTTAGGTCGCGACAATCACCGTATAGTAGGTTTATGACTTTTTGAACAATTTTCCCATCTAACAACAAGTATGGAATCCACTAATACAATATCTAAAGCCTTTAAAAAGCGTTTAGAGATGAAATTTGCCTCTCCAAGAGGAACTGTAGTTCACTCTACAAGTAGATTAACTTCACTTTGTACACTCAAAGCACTTTGTACAATAATTACGTCAACACTCTTTTAAAGATTTACGAGTAGAATCGCGATATATTTTTTTTCAAAAATAAGCAAAGATGTAAAAAAAGCTTTGAGAGTGTTTTGATCAACTCAACTAGCCTTGTACAACCCCTTTGATGCAATATATACCCCTCAAACTTGATCGACATGTTCGAGTCTTCAAATAGGTCATGTAGCGCCTCGACGCTCTTGGGGTCCGAGGTTTTGTTCGGCAAGAGAAGCAGCAACGTCGTTGGAAAAGGAGTTTTAGAAGTTGCGGGCCAACCCCAGGGTTTTGTTTAAAGTAGGAGATGGAGTCGCCCCCAATCAATTTATGAAAACTAGGCTGATTGGAAATTAGGTGCATGTGTGAAAGCATTGGTCATTTGTGAAAACCAAAGAAACCTGCTATCCGAGTTTCATTTAAGTGTGGGGAGGGTCTTTTGGTACCACATTTTCCATTCGTCCTTTAAATACAATTTTCAAATAATTCCTAACATTATTGATGCGACTTATGATTTTTCCGGTGACGTAATCGGGAAATTCCTTTGTCAATTTATGCCCCGACATGGCTTCAGGTGCTATGTTGGTTTGTGTTTTGAAAGTATGCATTGGCATGTAAAAATTTGCTTGAGACTTAATTCATGACGTGTAAGCATGTGCAATTGACTAATGACGTGTAATTAGATGATATATGTTTAGTTTTGAAATTAACGGAATCATGTTATTATTTGGCCTACTTACCCATTTGGTTCAACTTTGGGAATGGGTTTTCGGCCTCGAAAGCCCATTCCTAAAATGCTAAACCGTTTAGTTCAATTATTCGGTATAGTATTGGCCGAATGCTAGCATTTGAAATGTCGAAAGCCCAAAGTTGGTCCGAATCAACTTTGGGCTTTCGACATTCCACAAATGTTGAACCAAAATTTTTGTTCCCAAACTACCTTCACTTATTTTGGCTTATTTCGATTTTGCCTCTTTTGGTCTTTGTTCATCTTCTTCGTGAGGTGACCCAAGGGCGGCCGACACCTTGGATCGAGCCAATGAGGAGGGTTGGCGAGGTCGCCCAACCTAGGCGCCCGGCCACTTGGGTCAAGAACCCTCCAAGGGTCACTGGCCTTGGGGATGACCACCGACGGGCAGATCTAACTCGTCGGGGTCACCCGACATCAGTGTGATGCCAAATCTAGCTTGTCACGTGACCCGTAAGCCCTCACCCGGTGGTAGGTGGGCCTTCACGGAAACTCCGTAAGGGATAGGATAGGTTTTTTTTAATAAAAAAAGATAATTTCAAGATAATTTCCAAAGCCCTTTTGCAAAAAAAAAAAAAAAATTTACCAAATGTTACTTGGGCCAAAGTAGCTTTACAAATGATTTTTGTCAAATGCCACTTGCATTTAACTAAGGGACTTTAACCTAAAGGTATTTGCATTCCCCATATAGCATTTGAAAATTTGAACCAAACGGGCCCTTAGAAGTACTTTTGTCCTTTTGATCATAGATAATAAGGATTTTGAGAGCTAAAAATATTTTAGGAAAAATAACGATAATCTTTTGAAAGTATTCTAGAAAATCATGATATCCGCGGGGCCTTGATTTAAGATCGGGGGGCACCTTTGCCTTAATATCCAACCTTTGAATTTGTCCGGATAGTCGCGACATTTCGATCTATGAGTTGGTTTTATGCAATGGAATTTCTAATGCAAATATTTAAACAAACAAAACAACCTCCTATGGAAACTATGATATCATTTTATTTAAGTGCAATAATAGCTGTAAAATCATGTTCTTATATTTTCTTGAAAGAGTAATTTAGGCATTACGACTATCTATTCATTCATGAAAAGCCTAATTTTAAACCAGTAGAGCAACAACCATTTAATAATTCAAGCCTATCTCCAACAATATAACAATATTGATTTTATTTATGGGGGTTTAGAAAGCTTACCTATCACCTAAATAATTTTATTCATATCCTCCTAAGATCACCGGTATCTGCGCGGTTGACCCTTGCCGGAATTTCCTTATAAAACAAGATCAAGTTAGTTATTAGAATTTGAGAGAATAAATTGAAAGAGAGACTTTTGAAATACATTGCCTTAGTCGAAATGAGAACATAAATGAGGGAAATTTTGAAATCACATCGTAAGGGAAATGGCATGCATAGTATAAGGCAAATGTGGTGAAAGGCCCTAAAAATGGTGGACAGGGCTTTATAGGTGCGGAACTATGCTTCAAAAGCCCAACTCCGCACGAAACGAGTCTGGGGACAGCTTAGGCCCGCTTGCGGCCCTAAGCCACTGGGGCCCAGTCATGCGCTAGGACATGCGGCCCATATGCGCTGGGCCGCTGTGCAATTGGGCCTGACATGGCTTGGGCTCACGTGCGATTTGTCTCCATTCCATCACCGGGCTAACGCTGGAAGCAATACGTGGCGACCGGCGGCGCAGCAGGGGCTGACGTCATCATTCTTTCTCTTTGTCTCTAAAGAAATTGAAAATAATATTTTTCAAAAATTTTGACAAAACTTTGTCTAGTCATGACTTTTCTGTCTTAGTTTGATTGACTTAATTTTTACGCCCACGGCAAGCTGGTGGTTGAATGAATGTGTGAAGGCATTTGAAGGATAAGAAAGATGGGGAAAGTGAGGTACTGTACCCGGGTAATATCCTCTGACCGGTTATCTCATTTTTTTTTTTTGTCTTGAACCGTTAGATTTTCTTCCCTTTTTCATGAATTTCTTGCAAGGAACACCACGAGGGGCAAGATGAGCACATCCACATCCAACTGCAACCCTCATGCATTGCCACCAGCACCGAGCCCCGCGTCGATGGCTGTCGCTTAGTCCGAGCCCCGTGATGTTGCTGGTGACCAAAACACCTTCCCTTGGAGCTCGACGTCCCCACTAACGATGTCCATCTCACCCATGAAATCGAAAAATAAACCACGAAACCGTATTGTATAAATTATTGATATTGCTAGAATAGCACATTTAAATAGGTTTGATTTTCATATTTAAACAGTTATGAGCGTAAAACGTTGACTCCTAAATTTTTGAGGTCGTAAATTTTGTGCATCTGCATTTGCTACATTTAGATACTACCAACATTTTTTTTAGGGATAACATATTCGCACCGGAGAAAATAGGAAAAATTCCAAATAAAGGATAAAGTGTCATCGTTTTATCAAATAAGAGTTTGAAGTTGATCTTGTATCAAATAAGAGCTTGAAATGATCATGACGGTTTCAAATGAAGACCTAACCTCACCGGTTCTTGGCCAGCTAAATATTCTGGCGGTTAAAGGCATTTTCATCAAAAAAAAAATTTTAATTTTAATTTTTTTAAATTTTTTCTTCTTTTTTTCTCATGTGACAATTAAGAAACTATACTCATATAATATCACTGTTTGAACTCCACCTCGGAGTAAAATGAGTATGAAAAATAGCCTATGAAATGAACACTTTTACGCGAGAGAGGAGATCAAAAAGATGAAAAGCGCAAAGCTAATGCTCCTCCATCCCACGATCCAAAGGCAATCATCTTCAAACACCAATCGCTTGTGGCTCATCTTCATCATCACCTTCTTCACCACCGCCTTCACTCTAACCCTAATCTCCACACCGCCACCACCGCCACCACCACCGCCCACGGGCTCTGCCGCCTCTTGATCCCGGCTTGACTTTCCATATCCGGCGCCCTCCTCCTACGCCGCCACTACCAACTCCACCCACATGCGTCCACTTGAGCTTGCCACCATAACCGCCCACAGGTTGCCCGGCGTGCATTGCACGCCTCCCACCGCAACCTCCTGTTTTTGGCCTCACCCACGAAGCCCTCTTGTACAAAGCCCTCAACTTGACGGCCGCACCAACTTCCTCGAAGAGAATGAGAACCTTGTCTCGAGGTTTGAGCAAAACACCCGGAATCGAGGCCCACGACGGAAGTATGAGACGAGGGTCACGAAATGAAGAGGCTGCCGAGTCGCCAAGAAGAGGTGAGCTCCATGGCGAGTTCGCCGGTGAAGAACCTGCTCTTTCTCGGAATGCAAGCTCGCTGAACAGCTTTGCCCAACCACGCAGTATGAATTGAGTTGGGACGTGATACTAGTCGACGGGCCAAATGGGTACCATGAGGCAGGCGCCGGGGAGGATGTCGGCGATATTCACGGCAGGTGTACGGCCAGAGCAAGAAGGGCAACATATGGAGACGCACGATTCGTGCATGACTTCGATAGGGAGGTGGAGAAAGTTTATAGCGACGAGTTCTTGTGCGGGGACAACTTGGTGGAGGTTGTTGGTAAGCTTGGGCATTTTGTTGTGGAGAGAGTGAGCGATGAGAGATTAATGACTGAGTTTTGCAGCGCTTTCCGTCCAATACATCTTCATCACAACATCAATGGCGAATTGTGGGATTCACAGGTGGTTGACAAATCGAAGATGAGGATGATTGAGCGGAAGATTGTTAATATTAGTTTTTTCCTATCTTTTAAATGCAAGTTGTAATTACCATAAGAAATAAATAGACAGACATAACAATCGCAACAAAGCATATAAACTTTACCGAGAAAAAAAGCTTTGTTATTAATTTCAATGCAAGCTTGCTCTGGAGATCGATACGTGCTAGTTTTATTCTTTTTTTGTCGAGTTGAAAATGGCACTTTGAATTTCCTCCTAAAAATTGAAATAAGTAAATAGACTAATTATATCAAATTAATCACGTGAAAGAAAGAAAGAAAACTTAAATTTATTAAAGAAAATAATCAAACGCAAGAACTCAACCATGCGAGAACTATTTACCGTAGAGGCCGTAGCGTTCCTTGGGCCTTCTATGTCATTCATGCTTTTAAGATTTGGGGCCTGTTGTCCTTATTTGTATGGTTTAATATTGGAATTAGAACCTCAAATAGGTTCGAATGTTGCTAAATACTTGGGGCCGTTGTGAATTTTTGTTGATGTGGCGTAAAGGTCGTTAAATATTTGTTGATATTTATCTTTTTTTCTTTATATTCAAACGTTGACTCTATCTTTCACATGGAAATTCTTCTTCTTCTTCTTTAAAATATTTAAACCCTACCAATGCAATTCCTTTGTACCCACCCACTCACGACCGTTCTTCCGCTAGCCTTGGCAGCACATCAAATGCTCGAGTAGCCATGGCGACCAGGAGCTCTAGATCTATGACCTTTAGATCTCACACCTATGGTTGCTTGATCTCTACCCTAGGCACGAGCTTCGAGCTCGAGAAGCCATGACGACCGCAAGTTTTGAGCTTGAGCTTGAGTGGTCATGGCGGTTGCGAGCTTTGAAGTAGAACCAGCCACGGCAAATTGCAAGCTTCGAGCTCAAATGGCTATGGACCGTGAGCTTTGAAGCCCGACTGGTCATAGATGTTGCAAGGCACAAGGCAAATGTGGTGAAAGGCCTAAAAATTGCAGGTGTGAAATTGCGCTTTAAAAGCCCAGCTCCACACGAGACGGTTCGGGGGATAGCTCAGGCCCACATGCGGCCTTGCACCATTTTTGCCCCAGTCGTGCCCTAAGACATGCGGCCCATGTGCGCTGGGCAGATGTACGACTGGCCTGGCATGGCTTGGGCTCACATGCGGATTGTCACCGTTCCATCATATGGCTGATGTTGGAATCGACATGTGGTGACTGACGACGGCAGCGGGGGTTAACATCATCATTCATTCTTTCTTTCTTTCTTTCAAAAGAAATGGAAAAAAAATTACAAAAAATTTGACCAAATTTTGACTAGTCATAATTTTTCTGTCCAACGTCCGATTGACCTAATATTTACGCCCACGTAACGCTGGTGGTTGAATGAGGGATCGTCTACGATGCTTGGTTTAATCGAACACAATTTGAAGGATTTATAGATTCATTAGTCAAGGCTTGACAGGAGAACTTTATAAGTTTTCAAAAATTGAAGATACAGATCAAGAAATTTAATAATAATTATTTGTGAAAACGTATCAATTGGTAGAACCTTTGACACGAAGAAAGAAAATTTGAAGGAAGAATCGTGCAAAGTTCAAGAAAGCAAGAGACAAAAGCAGGAAAGGGGAGAGATTGATGATGAAGGCTTGACTTTTGCATGCGAAATTTTCTGTCTTCATCCCCGTCCTCACGCCGACCATGTCTGGGGCTTTTGGGAGATTGACTGATTGATGGATGACTCCACTTTTTATGCTTTCAGTTTCAGGCTTTTTTCAAAGCGCGCCCTCTCTCTCTTCATCTGCATGGTTTTGTCCCTTATCATTTCCAAACTCTGGGGTCCAAGGATGTTTTGCATCTTAGCTCTCCTCCGGGCCATTGTGTCTAGTCTAATTACGTGGTCTCTTTAAAATTCGTGCGATAAATTACATGCGTCTGGTGCATATGAGCCGACAGCGTTTTGGATCTGACTTCTCTCGCGTGTAATTCGAATTAACCAGATATATTAAGGGTGTGCATGATAACGATTTTATACCCAAAAATTAATTCTGCTCAAAAACAATTATTTTTTTTTTTCAGTACTTAGGAATGATTTCTAATCATTTGAAAATATTTGATAATTGATCAAAATTTCTATTCTTGAAATAGAAAAAAAAAAACAGAAATGTATTTGCTAACTACAAAAATTTATTTTATTAATAATATTTTAAATTTTTAATATTTCTTTCTTTTTTTTCTTTCTTTCTCTTCCCTTCCTTGGTCACCGACGATCGGCCACAAGTAAGAGCCAGCAAAGGGTGGCAACGCCTCGCCGGGTCGCGATGGCGAGGTTGGCCTTGCCTTGACTGCACGAGGCTCGATCTCGCCTAGATTTGGTGAGGCCGACCTCGCCGTTGCGACCCATCTACCTCGCCTAGGTTGCGACGGGCGAGGTCGGCCTCATCATGGCTGAGCGAGGGCCATGACGCCCTCGCCGACTCTAGCTCTGCGGGTCAGTGGGTCGCCGGTAACCAACGACCGACAAATTGACAAAGAAAGCGGGAAGAAGAAGAAGAAGAACAAACCAAGAATGAGGAAGAAGAAAATCAAGAAGAATCAAAAATGAAAAATTTGTTTATAGAATTAAGAAGTTACTTTTTTTGCTTCTTGATTCTGTTCCAAAATTGATTTTAAAAATAATTTTTTGCAAATTTGTGCCCGAGAGCAAAAAATTTAACAAGCAGATTTTTTGTTCCTAAACCGATTCTCGAAAACAAAAGAACAGAAATTTTTACTATTTATCAACTTACCAAACGAACCCTAAATGAGTCATAAATTCATTTGAACTTCAAAGCCGAAAACCAAGACGAGCCTGGCTCACCAAGAGGGAAATATCGACAGACTTACCCAGCCAACACAAGTGAAAAGGATTTTAGCTTTATGTGTTAAAAGAAAGGAGAAAAAAAAAGAAGAAGAGGAAAGGAAATAAAAGCAAGCACGTGCATGGCTTTTTGCGTTAGTTCATGTTGATTGTTACTCGTGTTTTAGTAAGCATAAATATGTAAATAGTTAAAAAATCTGCACGATGTAGCTCAATTTGCACACGAGTCTTAACAAAATTATTTTTGATTTTTAATTAATAGTTAATTTCATCAATTAGTATAGATGTAAACATCCAATTTGATTTCGCATTGTGTGGATTAGTTTCGCTCTAATTCATAGCATTTCGTCTAGTTTTCTTTATTTTATGGGGCTCACTAACTTTGTTCTCGTAGGAAGTTTAAGGTTGAAATTCCAAGTGAAAGTAGTGTAGATTTTCATGAAATATGGATTTATATTACATAGTATTTTGGCATCTAATTTAGATGCATGCATATAAATTCTAGTTCATATTTATTTCGGCACTTAGTTAATTTTTAGTTTAATTTCACTTCACTATAAATAAATATAAATAAAGAAGGGAAAAGGAGAAAAATAAAATAAAAATAAAAAATCGATTGCATGCTTAAAGAAGTTGATACCAATCTCCTTACTCTAAACCTATACTTGGTACCGACATAGACGCCCTATAGTTGTCATCGAAACGTCTCCTATTTAACTTTTCTCTTATTCGAGTGATAAAATGAAACAAATTTTGATATCAACTCGAATCGAATAATAGAAATAATTTGGATTGTCATTATCATATGAACATAAAATTAATAACTCACAAAAAGGGGCAGGGGGTTGGTGGTGCGGTTTAATAATTAAAAACTTTTGTAGATAACATTTCGGATTGGGTCATCAAATGTGAATATGAATATGAAATGGTTGAAAGTCGTTGAATGTGGCCATGTCAAGAAGTCTTTAGGGAAATAATGGAGTATTTTAGCTAAAGAAAAATGAAATAAAGGACTAATCATAGGAAAACCAATCAAAGGGTTGAAACAGAAATAGTAATATTTTACGACTAAGACCATAAAATCAAATTCTATTGGTCGACAGCCGATGTCCACGCCAACTATTATTGATAAAAATTTGCCAAAATGACTAAATCATTATAAGGTTTAGAACTCAATTGGAAAAATTGAAAAGTTTAAGATTGAATTAGCCGCCATACAATAGGAACGAGAGGAGGGTGGTGGATCAAAGTTTAATTTGGATCTTCAACTCGAATAGGATAATAGAAATAATTTGGATCTTCATTATCATATGAACATAAAATTAATAACTCACAAAGGGGCAGGGTGGTGGTGTGGTTTAATAATTAGAAACTTTTGTAGATAACATTTCGGATTGGGTCATCGAATGTGAATATGAATATGAAATGGTTGAAAGTTGTTGAATGCGGCCATGTCAAGACGTCATGAGGGAAATAATGGAGTATTTTAGCTAAAGAAAAAAAAAGAAAACAAAGGACTAATCACTGGAAAACCAATCAAATCGTTGAAATAGAAATAGCAATATTTTACGACCAAGACAATAAAATCAAATTCTATTGATCAGACGGTTGATATCCATATCAGCGACTTCGACAAAAATTCGCCAAAAGGACTAAATCATTATAATATTTATAATTCAATTGGTAAAGTCGAAAATGTTTAAGATTTGAATTGGCCGCTATACAATAAGTTTATGATATTTTTTGGAATATTTCCCCTAATTGCATCATTCTCACATTCTAATAGTTGTAAAAAGGAAATAAGCGTTGCTTGCACAATCATTTACTTTTTAATAAAATGGCACATTTATGAGAATATTTGAGTGGTTAAAGGCAGGGGGTGTAAATGGTTCGGTTCGGTTCGGTTTTTCAAAAAAAAACCGAACCATTAAGATGCCCCTTGAACTAAACCAATTTGAACCGAACCAAATTGAAACCGAACCAAAAAATCGATTTGGTTCGGTTCGGTTTGGTTCGGATCAATTTTTGGTTTCAAGTTCATTAAGCACAAAGAGAGAGGAGAGAGAAGAGAAGAGAAAGAGGGCAAAATAGCCCTAAACCAAGTATTTATTTTAGTTTGGTTCGATCCGAACCGAACCGAAATGAACCGAACCGAAAATAAAAATTGGTTTATTTTGATGATCCAACCGAATCGAAACCAAACCGAAATGCACGAAATTTTCGGTTCGGTTCGGTTCGGTTCGGTTTGTATCTCGGTTCGGTTTTTCGGTTCGGTTTTGACACCCCGAGTTAAAGGTAATTAATTATAATAAGATAAGTCTTTAAGCTAAAGAGATCAAATCAAATATTTCATTAAGAGCAGTAAGTATAGACTTAGGTGGAGCATTTTTTGCGGAGAATGCAGCAAATCCAATCTCTGTAGTATGAAAGAAATTTTCTCATTATTTAGAGTTTCATATGTCATGACGAGAGTTGATTCTTTAGGAATACATTTGACTATGCATTTATATAGATAAATTATTATTTTATTTGTATAAATATGTTTAATCATAGATATAGCTATAGAGTAATCATAGATGATTTAAACATTCGAGAATTTTTTTAATCTAAAAGTTCAAAGGCATCAAGAAGAAACTCGAAAGAAACTGGGTGTGAAATGGCACATCACCATGATTGTCCTTCGTCTCATTTTTTCTAAAGCCATCAACTTTGTTGGCTATGAATTGAAAAAAGGCAGCTGCTGTGAAGTTGCCTGTCCTTAACTTTCAATCGAATCCCATGAGTCACGCAATACAAACGTCAAAATGATGTCTCACTAACGAAAGTGGCATTGGACTTGGTGTTCAAACCAAGAATTTCATCGTTTATATCTTACAATAAACATCCTTTTCTCCTTTTCTAATGTAAGGCACTTGTTCTTCTTTTGTAAATTTCTGAAGGAGGGTGATATGGTGGAGAAGCTTTTCACATTAAGAATGTAAATAGAAGCTCTTCCCATTAATGAATGTAATGTTCTTGTTGCTAAAATGTCCAATCCACAAGAACGAACGGAATTTCACGAACAAGAATGAGCGCAATCGAAATAAACCAAGACAAAATCGGACTATGATACATGTGAAAATGTCCACCCCAAAAACCTTACAGGAAAAGGAAGACCAGATGCATAAAAATAGCATGTAAACCGTGTAAACAACCAATGTGGGACACTTTAATAATTTTTGTTATAATTCTTTTCCTTGTTTGAGGATTTCTACTCATAACTTTGTATTTGATGACTTTTTCAAGATATTACGAAATTCAAATTTTTAAATTTTATTTAATACGAGATAAAAAAAAATTGTACCAAAAACATAAAAATACATATATGTTATCATAACTATTTCACTATAAATATGTGAAATGTAATGTTATTTTTATAAAGATCTCACTAACGAGTGTCCTAAATATATTAGTTAAATTAAACATCATGCAAAATATTTAAACTGTCTCCTAGAAGTCTCAAAAGTCTTCGTCAATCGTCATGACTTTAACATCAAAGTCCTCGACTTGCATTCGAGAACCGCGAGGCTTTCTGCGAAATTGCGTAGAAGACCGTTGATCAATCTTTCTGCGAATTTGCGGGGCTTTCTTTTCCTTTTCTTCGGCTAAGCATAGTTGTTTCTTATGGTCAAGACCATTGATCGGCCATCATTACATTTCCCCAACTAAAGATATTCCATTTCCAAAAAAAAAAGTAAAAGATTTGCACAATCATTTGCTTTTTAATATAAAGGCACACTTTGTGAGAATATTTGAGTGGTTAAAGGTACTTAATTATAATAAAAGGTAGGTCATTAAGGCAAAGAGATCAAAACAAATATTTTATAATGACTAGGAAGCATATGCTTAAGTAGTGCTTAGGTGAAGTACTTTTTTGTATTGAACGCAGCAAATCCAACACTCTTGTGGCATGGAGGAAATTTTTCTAATTATTTAGAGTTTCATGTATCATAACGAGAGGCAAATCTTTAGGAACTTTTTGTTATTATTGCATTTATATAGATAAATTGTGAATTTACAATATTGGATTGGAATTTTAAATAAATCAAACTATAGATATAGCTATAAAATAATTATAAATGATTTAAATGTTTGAGAATCAAATTTTTAAATCCAAAAGTTCAAAATCAAAAAGTGAAAAGCACAAAGGAGAAACTCTCAAGAAATTGGGCATGTGAAAAGGTACACCTCCATTATTGTCCTCCTCCTTATTATTTGTAAAGTCATCAACTTTATTGACTATAAATTGGAAGCTGCACTGCTGCGAAGTTGCTTGATTTTGGGTAGGAGTTGTTTTGAGTCTTCTAGTAATTCAAAAGACGCGTTTTTTTAAAATTTTTTTACGATAAACTCACTTGAAACGGATTTGGTACATAAAAAGATATGGTATGCCAAAATTTGTTGACAGTGATATGGCTTCTACTTAGTGTTCCAATTGTCCACATTACCACAAATCGAACGGAAAATGGAGCGACATAATATCAAGATTTAGGGATGACCCTTTCTTAAAATACAGGGATGATTTTGGATTAAAAAAAAGTGTAGGGATGGTTTTGAATTTTGGGCAAGAATACAGGAACAACTTGTGTCATTTCACCCAATTTTATACAAATAAAGTGGTTATTGTAAGATACTTGATTTTTTTTTTTTCTGCAAAACAATGTGTAGAGGATGAAATAGTGTTTGTAGACAAAATACACTATGCAGAGCAATATCTTCCATCAACAAAAATGTAAACAGAATAACAGATTAAAGAGATTGCAAAGCAATTTATAGTGGTTCGCCCTATCTACTTAACCTCTTCCATTATCCCAGCTGTATTAGCCCAATAACAAGGTTGGAATCCACTAATGCAATGCTTGAAAACTTTAAAAGCGTTCACAATGAAGTTGCCTCTCCGCAATGGACTATAGCTCACTCTACAAGGACAATCATTTCACTCTACACTCAAAGTGCTCTTTACGATAATTACATTGACACTCTCTTAGAGAATTATGATTAGAATCATGAGACTTTTTTTTTTTTTGAAAGAATAAGAACAAGATTTAATGACAACCTTTGAGAGCACAAGAATTACATTAACACTCTCTCGGAGAATTACGATTAGAAGCATCCGATTTTTTTTTTTTTGAAAGAATAAGCACAAGAATTAATAACAACCTTTGAGAGCGTTTTGCTACTTTGGCCAACCTTCCACAACCACTTTGATACATATATAGTCCTCAAAACTTGATTGATACGGTCTTCAAATAAGTCATGTAGTGCCTCGCCTGACCCTTCTAGGATTTGGGCACTCGTTTGGTAGGGGAGCAGTCACGTGACTGGAAAAAGAGTGATGAAAGTTTTGGGAATAAATAAATATTTGCATATGCACCATCTTTTTAAGGCGAGGATTATCACCATTTAAAATAAGGAAGCATGAAATGTATACCAAAAAGGGTAATGGCGAAATATCTGAAATGTGGAACAAATATGAAGTATTCTGACAAGTGAGATGACATATTAAGAAACTTGCATTAGGCAATCATAGATAAATGCACAAAAAAAAAATTTCTTAAGATATTGACCAATATTTATAAGCTTGAACTCATGATTGATGATAAAATTAAAGTTATCTTAGAGAATCGGAAGCTCCTTTTAAAATTCTTTAATGTCGAAAACATATTCAATATTTCAAAACATGAAATATTTTCCAAGAGCACTTATTCACGACTCCTGGATTACTCTTAAGTTTTAGTCTATTTGTATGTAAATAAATATATAGTGTATGTTAGAATATTTAAATAATGAATTATCCATTTACCTAATAGTTTAAGTTTTTAAAACAATTGACAGTAATCTTATAAAATCTCACTTGTATACGTATGTGCTACGTATGAATTTTTTAATTGTTCTCTCAACCTAGCCAGTCTGCGTATGGTACCCAAAAATTCACATGTTCCCTGACCAATAAGAAGGAATCTCTCTTTTTGAGTGAAGAAGGGGGGGACGTCACCTTCACATGCATTGTGCCTCCACCTAAAAAGTAAGCATGAGTCTTTTATGTATTCCAATCGTTTGAGGCAATGGCTTGAAAGAATAAAATGTACATCCTCGTAGCGTTTTCACAAGGCATTGCTAAGTTGTATAAAGTAGCGTATCGAAGATGACCATAGTTATGGCATACGATGGCCATGACTTTGGAAGGATTGTTGTTTTGTACATAATTTGTGCAAAGTTGGGTTTGTATAAACAATCATGAATGCATTATGTGTATTTTGAATGCTATTCTTGAAACAACATTTTGTTCAGATTTGATCACGGTGTCTACCCTAGAGTGTCTCGCTAGCCAACCTGTGAATAGAGCTAGCCTAACGCACATGGATGGAGCGATTTGAGCGTATAAATCGATGTTAATTGAGTCGAATGATTTGGATACTAGTGTTGTAAATGAGAAAAAAAAAAAAATTGTGGACAAGTCATCCTCTTATTAATTACTTTGTTCACTGCACCAATTTAGTGAACAAGTCAAAACAGCGAATAACGCCACGAAAAACGTATGTAAACAAAACACGCCCAAATGAAGAAGACACCACCATTGTAACTTTCTTCGTCTTTTCCTCTTTTGGGCCCACATCGGCAATGGCCGTCATTAATCTCCTTCTCCCTTTCTTCAGCTGAGCAAAGGCATCTCTTATGGTCAAGCAACACCACGATGGAGTGGCAGCATGGCCATTGACACTTGACAGGCCATCATTGCATTTCCTAACCTATATATAGTCCATTTGCGTAAAAGTAAAAGATTCGCACAATCATTTACCTTTGATATAAAGTCACATTTTATGATAATATTTGAGTGGATAAAATTAATTATAATAGAAGTAAGTCTTTAAGGCGAAAAGATCAAAATAAATATTTCATAGTGAGTAGGAACCATATGGTTAGGTAGTGCTTAAGTAGAGCATTTTTGCGGTGCATGCAACAAATCCAATTCCCTGTAGTGTGAAGGAGATTTTTCTAATTATGCAGGGTCACATGTGTCATAATAAATGGCTATTCTTTAGGAATATTTTGTTATTATGCATTTATATAGATAAATTGTGAATTTACAATACTAGATTGGAATTTTAAATACGTCCAACTATAAACATATCCACAAAATAATCATAAATGATTTAAATGTTTGAGAATCAAATATTGAGAGGAGATTCTTTAGGATATTTGTTATTATTGAATGGCCATCATTAATCTCCTTTCCCCATTCTTCAGCTGAGCAAAGTTCATCTCTTATGGTCAAGACCATCATGGTCTCTCTTTCTTTCTTTCCGCGCTCAGAGCAACACCATGATGAGATGGCATAATGGCCATGGACAGGCCGTCATTGCATTTCCTCCCACCACTCTTGAAGAGAGATCGAGCGTCCATGATCCTGGTCCATTCAAATTTGAGATATATTTTAATAATTATATAATTTGATTTGGTTTAACTTTCAAATCCAATCAACTACACCATGCTCACATTCTAATAATTGTCCATAAGAACATAAGTGTTGTCAAAGATTTGCACAACCATTTGCTTTTTAATATAGAGGCATATTTATGTTAATGGTAATTAACGTTGATAAAATGTAAGTCTTTAAGGCGAAAAGATCAAATCAAATATTTCAAAGTGAGCAGTAAGTATATGCTTAGGCAGTGCTTAGGTGAAGCATTTGTTGTAGTGAATGCAACAAATCCAATTAATGTGGTATGAAGGAATTTTTTTTAATTATCTAGAGTCCCATGTGTCATAATAAGAGGCGATTTTTTAGAAATATTTTGTCATTATGCATTTATATTAATAAGTTGTGATTTTATCTATATAAATATGTTTAAACATAGATATAGCTATAATATAATCATAAATGATTTAAACGTTTGAGAATCAGATTTTTTTAATCCGAAAGTTCAAAAGCACAAAGGGAAAAGCACCGAGAAGAAACTCAACAGAAATTGGGCATGTGAAAAGGTACACCTCCATAATTGTCCTCCACCTTACTTTTTATATAGCCATCAACTTTATTGGCTACAAATTGAAAGCTGGACCTGCTGCGAAGTTGCTTGTCCGTAACTTTCAATTAAATACCGTGAGTCATGCAATACAAACGTCCAATATTTGTGTATGTAAATAAATATATAGTGTACATTAGAATATATATTTTTTATTTTCTTAAGATATGGACCAATATTTACAAGCTGATAAAATTAGAGTTATCTAAGAGAATCGGAAGCTCTAAAAAAAAATTTAATATCGGCAACATATTCAATATTTCAAGACATGAAACGTTATCCAGGAGCACTTATTGACGACTCCTGAATTTACTCTTAAGTTTGTGTCTATTTGTATGCAAATAAATATATAGTGCATATTAAAATATTTAAATAATAAATCGCATGTCCATTTAATAGCTTAGCTTTTTTCCGAAGCCATCAACTTTATTGACTAGATAAATTGAAAGTTGCAGCTACTGCGAAGTTTCCTATCCGTAATTTTCAATTAAATCCCGTGAGTCACGCAATACAAACGTCCAAAATGATGGCTCTCACTGATAAAAGTGGCGTCGGGCATTCAACGATTCCGCAAAAACATAAGCATGTGGTATCATGAGAGTGTCGGTGTTTCTACTTTAAAGATGCTTGTACTACTTTTATAAGAGGAATCCAATGCTTCTGTAACCACACCAAGGTATAAAGGTATGCCTATACAAGGCAATGTATTGTGCTAAGAAGGGGTAGGACTTAGCCTAAAATATAAAATCGTGTTGCGTTCAAAATCATGGCTCCCTAGGCTCTCTCCTTTCTTCTCCTAGAATGATCTCTTCTAATTAAGATCTTGCTATATGATTAAAGTATGCTCTTCAATTGTCACGATGTGAAACCTGTGAATCAAAAAATTTGGAGCTTAAATGATTGTTTTTGAGAAGCAAGTTGGAGACTAAAGTAATCCCCTTGGAATGGCTTGGCGTGTTGGTTGGTTTTGGAGATAGCATACCTATCTCACTTGTTTCTTTCAAATTGGCCATTTTGGTAAGAAGAAGAAACCTTTCTGAATCAAACCATTAAGAGGAAATTTCCAATCTTCTGTGTGCGGTCCTCATAGCTCTCTATGACATTCAGAGCTCTTCCCGTTCGTATTTAAAGAGGAAATTCAGCAGAAGAAAAAAAAGAAGAAGAAAGGAAACATGAAAAGACACCACCATTGCAACTTTCTTCCTCTTTTTTTTTTTCCTTTTGGCCCAGCAATGGCCATCATTAATGTCCTTTTCCCATCCCTCCTTTTCCCATCCCTTTCTTCAGCCGAGCAAAGTTTATCTCTTTCTTTCTTTCCACACTCAAAGCAACACCATGATGGGATGGCATACTGGCCATGGACAGGCCAACATTGCATTTCCTGTCACCACTCCTGAGCAGAGGTTCGAGCATCCATAGTTCTCATCCGGTTTGATGTGATTTAATTTGCTCAAATTTAAGATATATTTTTATTATTTATATAATTTAATTTGGTT
The DNA here is from genome assembly GCA_024733475.1 of Syzygium grande. Lineage (NCBI taxonomy): Eukaryota > Viridiplantae > Streptophyta > Magnoliopsida > Myrtales > Myrtaceae > Syzygium > Syzygium grande. The sequence continues at coordinate 17,990 of JAMXDD010000052.1, read as the reverse complement.
TGATTTTCAAACTCCGTCAACTGCACCATGCTCACAGTCTAATGGCTGTCCATAAGTAAGTAACTGTTGTCAAAGATTGGCGCAACCGTTTGCTTTTTAATATAAAGGCACATTTATGTTAATGGTAATTAATTATGATAAAAGGTAAGTCTTTAAGGCGAAAAGATCAAATCAAACATTTCAAAGTGAGCAGTGAGTATATACTTAGGCGGTGCTTAGGTGAAGCATTTATTGTAGTGAATGCAACAAATCCAATTAATGTGGTATGAAGGACATTTTTTAATTATCCAGAGTCCCATGTGTCATAATGAGAGGTAATTTTTTTTGGGAATATTTTGTTATTATGCATTTATATTAATAAATGGTGATTTTATCTATATAAATGTGTTTAACCAGAGATGTAGCTATAGTATAATCATAAATGATTTAAACGTTTGAGAATCAGATTTTTTTTAATCGAAAAGTTCAAAAGGACAAAATGAAAAGCACCAAGAAGAAACTCGAAAGGAGTTGAGCGTGTGAAAAGGCGCACCTCCATAATTGTCCTCCACCTTATGTTTTATAAAGCCATCAACTTTATTGACTATAAATTGAAAGCTGTACCTGCTGCGAAGTTGCTTGTCCGCAAATTTCAATTAAATCCCGTGATAAATTGACAGGCCATCGCTGCTCTTCCTCATCCATAGATAGTCCACTTGCGTAGAAGTAAAAGATTTGCACAATCATATGCTTTTTAATACAAAGTCACATTTTATGATAATATTTGAGTGATTAAAATTAATTATAATAAAAAGTAAGTCTTTAAGGCAAAAAGATCAAAATAAATATTTCATAGTGAGTAGGAACCATATGCTTAGGTAGTGCTTAAGCAGAGCATTTTTTGCTGTGAATGTGGCAAATCCAATTCTCTGTAGTATGAAGGAGATTTTTCTAATTATGTAGGGTCACATGTGTCATAATAAGTAATTATTCTTTAGGAATATTTTGTTATTATGCATTTGTATAGATAAATTGTGAATTGACAATACTGGATTGAGATTTTAAATTTGTCCAGCTATAGATATATCTACAGAATAATCACAAATGATTTAAATGTTTCAAAATCAAAATTTTTTAAAATCAAAAGTTCAAAAGGACAAAATGAAAAGCACCAAGAAGAAACTCGAAAAGAAACTGGGCATGTTGAAAAGGTACACCTCCATTATTGTCCTCCATTATTGACTACAAATTGAAGCTTCGCCGAAGTTGCCTGTATGCATTGAACTTTCAATTGAATCCCGTGAGTCATGCAATACACAATAAACATCCTTTTTCTCCTTTTCTAATGTAACGCCGTGGTTCTCCTTTTGTAAATTCCTGTGGGAGGATGATCTGGTGAAGAAGGCTTTTCACATTAAGAATGTGATAAGGCTTTTCACATTCGAGAACCGCAAGGCTTTGTGCGAATATGCCTAGAAGAAGTATTTGAGAGTGTCTATTAGAGAGAGAGAGAGAGAGAGAGAGAGGGCTGACCCTGCTAAGTGTGAAGTGAGTTCCTATGGCTTGCTCAGAGACCGGAACGAGCACCGGTAATACATCAGGAGGTGAGTACGAGGTGTTCCTGAGTTTTAGAGGGCTCGATATTCGTCGCACATTCGCCAACAGCCTCTATCATGCTTTGCTCCACACCGGGATTCGTGTTTTCATGGATGACGAGGAACTTCCATATGGTGGAAGAATTAAAGACAACCTTCTGCGAGCGATCAACGACTCCAAGCTCTACATACCCATCTTCACCAAAAACTACGCTTCAAGTTACTGGTGCCTTCAGGAGCTTGCAAAGATGGTGAACACCTCTAAAGAAGATGGCAATAAGGTCATATTGCCCATCTTCTACGACGTGACACCCGATGACGTGAAGTTGAACACCCAGTCGTACAATGGGCCATATTGAAATTGGAGCAAAGATGGAGGATCGGAATAGAAAGTTGAGCTCCGAGGATAAAGAGACGTGGCGACAGGCTCTCAAGAATGTTGGTGGCATCAGTGGAAAGGAGTCGAAGACATATTCAGGGTAACGTTCTAACCACGATTGTGAAAATAATTTTGTAAAATCGGACCATAGTTCTTATAAAAATTCATTAATTATATTCGAACTCTAATTTCCCTATTTTAAACAGAAAGTTTCAAATTATTCTTTTATTTTTTTTAAATCACGAGATTTCCAATTTTTTTTTTTGACCTAATAGGGTTATTATAATTTCGTTTTTCACCTATTTTCCATCGTATGAAAATTTGGCTTTCCTTCATCTTTTTATACTAATTTGATCCATGTTTGTATTAAGATTCCTATTGTATGCTGGAGAACTTGATTAAGGAACTGTTGCCTTTGCAAAGTTCTTTTATACGTCGAAAGAAATAAGTAAATCTACCATTACAGTAATTCATTAGATGTTTATATTTTGATTCTTCTACCCTTTCTTGCCAGAAATTCTGATTCTTCTGCTTGAAATAAAGAGCAAACACTTCTCTTCCTCTATTCCTTTAACTTAAACCTGCAATGGATGTTCAAGTTTGCAATTCATCATGTTCCCAAAGCTTTGGGGGTAACGTTGAATTTTGATATATCCTAAACTTGATCGCGTTCCCACCTGGTTGCTTAGTAGAAGGCCGGTCAACATGCAAATTTGTCACCTTTTCTCAATTGAAACTGTTCAACTTTGTGGCAGCGATGGGGCACTTATCCAGGCGGTTGTTCACGAGGTTGTGGTCAGGCTCAAGACAAGACGAAGACCAGTAACCGAAGATTTAGTTGGAATGGAGGATCAAATAGCAGCCATAAACAAACTATTAGACATTGGCCCTGGTGGTGTGTGGCTAATTGGAATCTACGGGATGGGCGGCATCGGTAAAACAACACTCGCCAACATTATCTTCAACCAATTATATTCTCAGTTTGGGAAAAACTGCTGCTTTCTTGAAGGCGTGAGGGAAACAGCTTTACAAAAGTTGCAAAAAAAAAATTATTGTCCGATATCTCTTATTCTGGAGAGGCTGGTGAGATTCAAAGCATTAATGATGGGATCAATAGGATTGGAGACACAATTTGCAACAAGAAGATGCTAATTGTATTGGATGATGTCGATAAGGGCAACCAGATCCTAAATCTAATCCCAGTGAATTATTTGTATCCTGGCACTACGATACTTGTTACCACTAGGGACACGAGCGTTCTGAATATTAGGGGATTTGAGAATAAATTCAAGGATTATGAAATGGTGGGGTTGAGCAAGGAAGACGCACTCAATCTTTTAGTAAGCATGCTTTCAATGACAACTCTCCTCCAGCCGATTACTACACTCTTTCAGAAAACATTGTGTCTACTGCAGATGGACTACCTTTAGCTCTTGAAGCGATAGGTTCATCGCTTTTGGTGAGAAAAAAGAGAAATATGGGAAGAAAGGCTACAGCAGCTGAAGAAAACTCCTCACAGGGATGTCTTTGGAAAGCTAAAGATTAGCTATGATACCTTAGAGGATAATCAAAAACAGATATTCCTCGATGTTGCGTGCTTTTTTGTTGGTAATAATAAGACTAATCCAATGTACATGTGGAAAGATTGTGAGTTTTCCCCAGAGCATGCCATCGATGTCCTTATTAAGAGGTGCATGATAAAGGTTGTAGGCAGTGGTTTTTTTGGGATGCACGATCAATTTAGAGATCTTGGAAAGCAAATTGCCAAACAAGAGCATACCAGGTTGTGGGATGAAAAAGACATCATTCGCAAATTAAGATTAACATCAACAGAGGTAAAGTATGGCTAAATTTGAATAGAAAATTGCTTATAGCCTCTTCTTAATTGAGGATTCACGTTTTTTATTTGGGAGCTACTCTTCTGTTTCTTTTTTCCTCTCTTCTACGAAAAAAAAATAGTGAGATATTGACAAATTCCTGCTTCTACTCCTCAATGTCATTGGCAGATCAAGGAAGGCGCTCAAGTTGAAGCACTCCAATTCCGCTCATTGTCGGATCGTATAACTGTCACTTCGGAGGAAATTAAGCGGTTCCCACATATACGGTTTCTTTCTCTGTCTGACGTAAACTGCCGAGGTGACTTTACGGGCTGTCTTTCCGAGTTGAGATGGATTGATTTGTATTATTACCTCGATCAACGTTTGGAGGCAACCAATTTGTTGCATCTACAAAACGCGATTGTGGTGAATCTCACTGGGCTTCAATTCACAGATGATGTGTTCAAGGGCCTAATCAAGGTACGCCGGTTTCCCTCTTAGTCTATTTATCTTATTCAATTAAGGACAAAATTTGATGGATTTATAATCTAATTTTCTCATTTAGTGAGAGGATCAGATGACATATGATACAAATTGGTAGCCTAAATCCATATTTATTTCTTGTCTGTCCTGAAGTTTCTTTGGCTTTTTGTAGAGGGCAAGGAAATTGAAGGTTCTCACTATTAGGGATAATTGGTCGATCCATAGGACACCAACCTTTCCAAAGGACTCAGTTTTAGAGAAGTTGACTATTTACAACAATTCTTTGTTCTCGAAAATTGACCGCTCTATTGGGAATTTGAGGTGTCTGACTGACTTGAGGGTTGAGTCCTGCCGCGAACTTAGAAAATTGCCTGAACAAATTGGAGAGCTACGGAGTCTGCGGCACCTCTCTCTTAGGTGTTACCGTGGCTTGATTGAACTCCCCGACTCAGTTTCGAAATTAGAGTCGTTAACGGAGCTGGATGTATCAGGCACGGGAATTACAAGATTACCAGATTCCATTGGTAGACTAGCAAATTTGTCATATGTAAATGCATCAAGGACACCAATTGAAGAACTGCCCAGTACAATGAGCGAGCTTCATCAACTCCAAACACTGGACTTGCGTGGATGTAATGGGATACGAGACTTGCCGAAGCTCCCCATAAGTTTGATCGCTTTGCTACTGACATCTACTTCGTTGCTGACTGTCCCTAAGCTCTTGTATCTTACTAATCTAGTTGAGCTGGTCCTTTCCGATCACTTTGATCCAACGAGCATTTTCGATTGCTTTGATCTAACGGTCAGATCAGATAAAATTCAAACTCGCGACTTACGGTGGATTGGGAAGTTATTCAAACTGAGCAAGCTGTACTTTTTCTTTCCAAATGTCCACGCACCAACTGTTGAGTGGGGTTCCCTCTCTCAGCTGATAGAACTTACTCTATATGGATTGGACTTGCCAACTTTCAAACAATTTCCGTCAAATTTGATAGTTTTAAAGCTCTACAACACTCGAGAAAAACAAGTACACCTCGGCGTGCATCCTCCATGGGAAAAGGAGACGGTTTCATCAAGTTCGAGAAAATCGAGAGAAAACAAAGCGAACGAGCAACATCATGTTCAATTACTCGATGTCGTAGGATCATCAGAGAGATCACTTATTCAGGATTGCAAATCTGCCGAGAGGTTGGCTTCTCTGCCGGAGGAGCTGGGTTGCAATGAATTACAAGCTCCCGAGTTGATTGATCATTGGAAGGGAGCCTTCCAATTCCCAAGCTCCCTGAAGATGCTTCAAAAATTCATTCTGTCGGGGTTCCCGGATATACAGGATATTCAATTTGTTTCTACGTTGGAATCATTGGAAGAATTTTCCGTTGAAGATTGCTCTTCATTAAAAAGCTTAGGCGGTTTGTCAAACTTGAAGAATTTGAAGGATTTACGTATTATCCGGTGCATGAGCCTACAGGTTGTCGAGGGCATTGAAAAATTAGAGTATTTGTATAAATTGAAAATCGAGGGGTGCAGATCAATAGACAGGATTTTTGATGCATCGATGCACATAACACGGAGTGCTTCTTTTTCCCAACTCGATCGGGCCGTCCATCGTCCTCACGATCCGTCATCGATCCCGAGATCGTCAAGTACAACAGCAAGCAATGATGACCCAAGCCCCCTAAAGATGCCTAAAATTTTCTATCTATCGAGGTGCCAGGAGGTGCAGGATATTCAATTTGTTTCTACATTCGGATCATTGGGAGAATTTTCTGTTCAAAATTGCTCTTTATTAAAAAGCTTAGGTGGTTTGTCAAACTTGAAGAACTTGAGAACGTTAAGGATTGGCTATTGCTCGAGCTTACAAGTTATCGAGGGCATTGACGAACTTGAGTTTTTGGATTGTTTCATAATTAAAGGTGCAGATCAATGAAAAGGATTTTGACGATCGAGCTCAAAAATACCAAATAAGTGCCTCATAGACATACGAGATTGTGAGAAGTTACTCGAACCAGATCATCCTTACGTCCATTGGGAGGCTTATAGAGAGAAGATTCTGAATGGAACAAAGCAAGCGCGGACTCAAAACAGAAACAACGGACTCAAACAGAAACAGGGGATCCTCTGCGAGAAAACGGTGCGCCTTCTTTCTATCCATAGATCATCTCTGTTTCTTCTGCTTCGCTTTCTTTTTGATTTCTGCTTTATTAAAATTCCCCATCTTACTTGGAATCTCCATATGCCCTGTGTGTGTGTGTTTGTGTGTGTGTCAACTTCGGTGGTGAGGTTGGGGGATATTACGATCCCTCACCATCTAATAACAAGAGGGACCTCAACCTCACCTTATTATTTCCTTCTGCAGAACCAGGGAAATAAAGAGAAGAAAAGAGCGAGAAAGACACAATCGATTTAAGGAACAAGGAAAAAGAAAGAGGAGAAGGCTTCAAAAAGAGCTTGGGTGCGCGTGTTTTCACTTGAAATTTCAAGATTTGGAAAACTTTTTCTAAAAAATATGTACCTCTTAAAAGAAAAAGTGATTGAAAAATATTTTCGTCACCCGCGAAATTAATTAGGTATAAATTAATAATAATAATAATAATATTTTTCATAAATTAATTTTTTAAGAGATATAATTAATTATTTTTTAAAAAAATATTTTTCTAAATTTTAAGTTTTTCGCGAAACAAGCACCTTTAAAATAGTCATTGCAATATTTGTCTGAAATTTGTAATTTGAACAAAATCCCGAGCTGAATTGGGAAGAGGGTTCTTTTTCAAATTGCTGTCCCCCTGACCTCGGCACTCCAATAGCAATCCTCGATCATTGCTCGCTCATTCATGGCAAAGCTTCATTCCGTCGTTCGCCCCTCATCTCTCTTTGTTTCCCGGAGTTCCCGTCGTCATGACTTCAAGTTCCGTCGTCCGTGACCTTCAAGTTCCGTCGTCCGTGACCTTCAAGTCCTTCTCAAGTGCCGCTTTCCACTCTCGTGCACATTTTCATCTTCAACAACTAGCTCGGCTGGGTAATTTGGTGCTACATGAGGCTCGATGGTTGCGCTCATTAACTCCATCGGTGGCGGGATGCATGGGCTGAACCCAAGCTACGGATCACCAGCTAATCGGCCCAAGAACAGTGCAGTGGTGTGGCGGTTGGTGTTTAGTTGAATGTAATCCGCGTGATTTATCTTTGTGTTCGGTTGCTTTCTTGCAAATTGTTTGACTATTGGAAAACCAGGTCTAGTTATGTCGCTATGTACGTGGGCTGCTTTCGATGGAGTGTAATCATGTCGGACGTCTTTTGTGCATCTGTTAGTTGGGGTATTACAAGAACTATGTGTATTTGTTGAGCTGAATTAAGATTAGCAAGTTGCGGTATTTGGGAAACAAAGTTTACTGCTTTGATGGAGAATGGCAATGTAAATTTTTGTTGTCGACCATCCGGGGATCGAACCATTTCCATGAATGTTATTGCAGAGAACACAAAAACTTTCCACACACGAATGTTGAGCATCTTCTCATGAGTTTGTCTGTAAGTATATTCTAAGGTTTGAATGATGGTCACTTTAATTTGATGTCTGCTGCATATGGTTGAAGGGACTAGAAGTTAGTGGGTTGGTTTGCATGTAATGGGCCTAAAGTGACTGCCGTGAACATCGCCCTATTAAGAGACTTAGCTAGCATAAATCAACCATAAATAGTTTTATCCAACAAGTGGTGGCTGATGTGAATCAGCATCTCTTTTACTCTTTTAACATTGATGCTAAGTTTCCTAATTGGGGGGGTGTAAAAAGATGATTACTTTGAGTTATTAATGCTTGTAGACCCACCGCCACTATTTCTAGTGTAAGAACAGAAGAGCTTTGAATATGCATCAGTATGCTGTTGCTAAAAATCTTGAGTACAATTTCCTTTTTTGCATACGCCGTCATAGCAAATACCTGGATGTTGTTATTGCTTGCAACTTCTCCGCTCTAGCATCCGTAATGGAAAACTGATATTCAAGCATTCTTATTTTACAGTAGTCTAACCATTAGAAACTCAACTCAGGTTCATCTTATTGTGGGCATAATCGATCAAGTTGAGGGGACAATATAAGTTTCATGGATGCAGCCAAGAGTTTTGGGGATTCCACAGGTCAAATTACTGCATGACCTACTGGACAATTGGCTGGACAAATTACACACGGCTTTGATATCTGTTGAAGCGGAAACACCGGATCTTGTCGCTTCATGATTACTCCCACGTTCCCATTCTCCATTTTATGACAATCTTCTGACTTGAACCCGCGAGAAGGGAGAAAAGTGAGGCGCTTTGTTGCAAGCTGCTTGGTCAGGCAGTTGTGTATCTCAATTTACTTCCTTGGTGCTTCATTGTTTTACGCCTAATTCTTCTCCAATCAGCAATTCCTTCCTACTTTCTCACGTCTAAGATGAGTCCTCTCAAAGCTGTGGTGACTCGGTTTTATCCTTTGGATTTGGTCATTGGAACATGTACTGATTTATTTTGCTCAATCGTGTCCATTTCGATCCACCATCATGTGGATCTACGAATGCTTGTGGGATATTTTTTGTAGCTTATGACTTCCGAATGAATATATTTAAATGAATGCCCACCCTCTTCGTAGCTGATTTGCGGGGGTGCTTACCTGTGTCTCGATGCATTGAATGGTAACTTCAATGTGGCCATTGTTGTTCCCCTAGCATATCATACGTAATATGTTGATCACATACAATACGACATACGTATTACAATAGTAGAAAACAAGAGAAGAGAAACCGACTAACCTGAACGTCGGAAAAAACACAAGCAAAGTTTGATCCGAGCCCAACGAAGAGACGCGTTGTGTCCTTAAGACAAATTTGCCCCCTCTTCGGTACCCAAGGTCGATGGACAATTGTCTCCCAGGATAGAACGGATCCTTCCTTCAAAGCCGGCACTTGCTCGGAGGAAAAACGGGCGAATCGAACGTCATGAATTGATCGCACAAAGAAAGCCTTTCGTAAGGGAAAAAAGCGAGGGAGAGATTGTATCTAAAATGCACGGCTAGCCTTTGTTTGAAAACGAATGAGTTTTTTCCGAAGAGTCACGATTCAAGCGAACCGACGCAATGAAGGAACCGGTTCGGTACCCCCGAACCGTTGCAAAAAAAAAAAAATAAATAAATGAGTCGGATAATTTCTTCCCGTTCCCGAACCGAGCCGGCCGGACGGACGGGCGGCGGGGGGTGGACCGACCTAGCTTGACGTAGGTCCTCTCTCTTCCACAAAAGTGGGGTACCCCTTGGGGCCCAACCCTTCATGGAAGACACAAGCTAATATATCCAACTTCAAGCTCCCATCTTTCCTATGTGGGACTCTCTCCTTCATCTTTAATATCATTCAAACAATTTGATGGATTTTGGCTCCAAAATTTGCAATTTGGAGTTCCTTCCAATTTGCTCAAAATCCCAATCGCTTAAAAGCATCACGAGCCTTATGTGGCTACATGAGAAATGAGAACCTTCGAAGGAAGGAATAACAAATAAATAAAAAAAATGAAATGCTCGATTAAGAATAAAAAAAAAAATGCTCTTCGGTTTCACGGAAGATGAGATTCTTCTGACTCCCCCAAACCATTGGCTTCCTTGCGTTACAAGCTTGAATCTTCTGCGGGACAAAGATCTTTGGTTTTCCCAATGCGGCTGCCACCTCTTTGAAAGTTTGAAACCGGTCAGGCGGGCTTCTATTGGAAGGATTTCAACCTCTGTCGTCACTCCGGCGATCAAACTTGAACACTGCCTGCAGATTGCTTTTGGTGGTGCTATCGCTCCTGGCGGCGGACCACTCTGTGGTCTGGTAGGAGAGATTCGAGAGATGAGGTAATATTATTTCTATGAGAGTGCCCTTGACATCACTTTTAGTATCTTTCGGAAAAGGCCCTATCAAAACAGAAGATTAGATAATAAAAGAGACAATACTGTAGACGCACATGTTCTAGTAGTATGTTAGGCAATTCAGGTTACTCCATTGATCTCAACTTCCACCATTTACAGATTTAAACGAGACATGGGGAAACTGATCTCCATTTCAATGTCGTTTTTTTTGCCCTTTGAAAAGGGAGACTAAATTGTGCGTACAAGCGTACACGAGAGCTTTTGTTTCTGCTCGCCTTGTTCAGTAGGTGGTGTAGGAGGCTAGGCTGATGAGTTGTGGATGGGCCAATGAGGTTAAAGAAAACGGTACCGCTCTAGTCTGCTCGCCTGCAGAAACCTTTAGACTGACGGTGGAGATAAAAAGAAAGTTCCCTAGGCGGATATTATACACAATTTCTTTGAATTATCCAAAAACTCGATGGTCAATATACAAATAACCTAAAGTTCTAGGGATTGAAATTAGAAGCAAACGAAAAACGTGGGTCGGTGAAAAGTTTTTTCTGTCTTTGTTTTCAACCTTCTCATAGATCGTGGGAGAGAGTGCTATTTATTTATGGATGGCCGTGAGATGACCCAAACGTTGATTTCTCGGCCCCTAAGAACATATCATATGGGATATGACGTGATTTATACGACGAGCAAAAGCTTGAGATTCGCTCGCACGTCTCTGTCTTTCAAAGTAACAAGAAATGGTTGCACATTGGCCAGCTTTGGGCTCTGAATTGGTCCCCGATTGAAGTGGTTTCTATGTTCTGCTCATGAACATGTAAGAGCCGTGGTAGGGTGCCCTCTTTTCTCTCTCTCACACACACGGTTGAAGTACCTATCCAATTAGCGTAGTGGCCTGATGTTTAAAGGGGTCACAAGATTGAGGTCGTATTATGAACCGATCTCAGGACTCAACAACTCTCCAACTTTTGGCTCGTCCATGTGATAGCAAAAACGTGTTGTGTTTGCAAATGTTAGGAGCCGAGATGAGAGCTTGTAGCCAAGAAGATGGGGTGGCACCTGATCTCATCCGCTTGTACCCAAGTATTTTAGCGTCGGAACTTCCTGCAAACTCAGAAAAGAAATGAACTTGTAGGAGATGAACGCGTTTGTTTTTTGCAAGTTACTTCTGCATGTTTTACTCATCATCCTGAATCTTCAAGAAACGTTCCCTAATTAATGAAAGTTACTCCCGTCAAACACGAACGTTGGAGTTACGTGAATGGATAGGTTGGTGTGGTGGTGGTGTCTGCCTTCGCGTCAGAAATTCGTCCTGATGAATCTCAGCCATCCGATCCCTCTCCTCCTCGCTCGACCCACTTGACGGGCATTTTCGTCTTAAAACAAAGTTTTGGGCAATAGCGATACCAACAGCACTCCCAAAGAAAGGAACAATCGACACTCGGCCACCTAAAGAAAAACAAGAAATTCCCAGCATTCCAGACACCACCACGACCAGCATTGCCCCCCGTCTTTGCCATCACCGGTGAATCAAGATAGCCGCCGCCGTCATGGGCTGCTGCAGAACCTGTAACTTACTTTTCTGGCTTCTTCCATCTCCATTTCTGTCTCCCTTTTTCATGTTTAGATGGATAAAGTTTGAAACTTTTCTTGCGGGTAAATGTAAAGTTTGAAGCTTTTCTGTGTATGCGGTGTGTGTTGCGGTTGTAGGCGGCGGAGAGAGAGGGGGGAAGGGGAGGAAGAGGAGGAGGAGAGTGGAGAAATCAGGCGGTGAGGAATTGAAGGATGTGGAGAGAGAGGGGAGGTGGGATTTCAAGGAGGAGTGGCTGGTTCTAATCAGAACCTGACAAGCTTTCATGCTTCGATGTTGCAGAGGTCGAACCCAACGAACCCTTTGAGGATTGTCATCAATGGAGGGACGAGAGGGACTACTCCTTCTCCTGCTCATGCTTCCATACCTTGCTCCTCGCAACTAGATAAACAAACTCGGGTTCATAAACCTGTCCAATGTAATGCAAAAATATAAGTAAGATGTTTGATCAAATGCAGAGCCCATTCACTTACTCGAATTTGCTATTTTTGGCTATTCTCAGACAGAAATTTCAGTATCATGGAGCTCGTCATAGCAACCCAAGAAGGTTGACTGAAATCAAGCATTGCTGATTACAGTCTCTGTATCTAGTCTAATTGCTTGTTATTGTCAAAAGCAGCAATCGACGAGGATCCCTCAATCAGGATAAAATTTTTCATCACGATGTCACCATCAATTAAACCAAGTGTTCACAATTATCCTTGAAGTGCATGCCCAAACAGGAAGATAACCGGCACGGGAACTTAAAGAAACCTCCGATCTTCTCAAACATCTACACATGACCAAACATTGCACGAATAGAATCGCTAAAGCACTCTGACCAAAAAAAAAAAAAAAAAAGAATCGCTAAAGCACATACTAATCATGCTTTTATGAAATCAATCCAATTCGCTACTCTCCTACAAAAAATGAAAACGATGCGAGCGACAAATGTACAACATGCCTCATGTAAGTGTGAGTGACCTTCGTCAGCTTCGTTGCGAGGCCGCTCCGGCGATGATGCCGCAACACCGCAATGGACCTGATGTAGGCGCACAATATGCTGGCCTCCTCGTCAATCTCCACCATGACATACCCGATGATGCGGCCGCGAGAGTCTCACGCGACGTACTGGAGCTGAGGCCATGTGAGGATGGAGTAACGGAACTGCTGCACCGAGTAAGTATCTTACTCGGGGAAGCAAGTGGTTGCATTCTTGTATTTGGAAGAGACCATCTATGTTGGCCCTGCCAATGGCAACCATTGTTGGTTTGGGGAGATCGTCTTCAGCAGAGCTGGGGAGAAAGGTCGGTGGTTTTACCGAAATAAAAATGAAAATAACTAGGTTTTAGTTAAAAAAAAAATTTTTTTTCACAAGTAATGCCTCAAATTTAATGCAATCCATCAGTGGAAGATTTATATAAATAATTATATGGATTAATACGAAAACCTCAAACTGGTACAATTGTGACAAATTTATTCTAAATTAATTTTTTTGACCACGTAAAAACTCCCAACCGTTGCTTTTAGATTAAATTTTATAGTCAAATTGCTAAGTTGAATGACATGTGGTAGTTGACGGTGTATGAATTTGGGGTTTTACAGTCCGTTTGTTATAAGTGTATCGGTTTGAATTTTTATGGAATTAACTCAATTTAATGGAAACTAACATGGCAAATTTGTCACAAAACTAGTTTGGGGGTTTTCCGTGATCAAAAAATTAGTTTTAGGTGAATTTGTCACAAGTGTATCGGTTTGGGTTTTTCATGATAAAAAAAATTAATTTATGGTAAATTTATTATATATATCGGTTTGAGTTTTTCGTGGTATTAATTCTAATTATATTTACTAACTTTTCGCTATATATCGAAAAAAAATAGATATTGATTTATTTATGATCAGTAACATTTCTAGCAAAATCTAATCGGCGCGTTGAGAGGAAAGTCAATGAGTAGCTTCTTAGCGTGGCTACCATTGTCTATCAAAAACACCGGATATGTTTTCATGATCAGTAAGTTTCCATTCCAAAAAGTAATTCTTGATAGTGACTACTGATGATCAATAAGTTTTCGATTCCAAAATGTAATTCTTGATAGTGACTAGTGAAATCACAAGTCCGTATGTGTATGGGTGTGTCACGGGTTGAAAGATTGGAAATGACCCGTGAGCAGAGAGAATCTAAAAAGAGAAGCTATGAGAAAAAAAATGCTTTTTATTGATTCAATTATTGGATGCATATAAATGAGAAATAAAATATTCCTTTATATACTAAAGGATATCTGATTATATCCGTTGATCAACTATTAATCTAGTGGCCGATATCGCATCTCCCTGTCCGTCAACTATCGGCATTTATGTCGAGAATTCTTTAAAACACGGCACAATTATTGTATCGCCCGTCTCTAGAATATTCGAAAATTCCATTAGGGTTTGGACGAGTCTTTGTCGATGTTGCACGGTCGTGGCGCGCGAAAACCTGGCGACCGCGACATATGCATCATCTCATTCGCACATAATCCTCCAATCTTGACTCAAAGTCTCGATCGAGTCGAATATGTTTTGAGTTTGCTCGGTGACTTTACTTCAGATTAGATTTTTTTCCACACAAAGAGGCATGAACTCAATTAATCAACTGGCCTTTTTGCATTATTTCAATCTAAAAATCACGCATCAACATTTGATGGAGTCCTAATCAGATGTGACTGAGTTGTTAGATTCTTATAATAAGAGCAGTAATTTAAATTCGCCAAGATAATTCACATGCAAAAGCATAAATCTCAAAATTTTAAAATTGAAATCAGACATTTGTTTTTTATGGACAACCATTTAAATTCGTTTCTAGATATTGATCTAATATGTAGAAATACTGTATTTCTTAACATATTTGATTTTGTTTCCTTTTCTTCTTAAATGTTTGTAAATCACATGCCATGTAATATTAATTGGTTTGATCTAAACTAGTTGTCACACCTTGCGCGTGTACAATTACTTGTAAGACAATATTGTAAATTCTATTCTCTAAAAAGTGAGTAATTACTCGATAAATGGATATTTTATAAAAGGAAAAAAATAATACAAATCAAACTTTTTGGTTATGTAGAAACAGGTTTAGAAATTTTCTATTGGCCACCTGGACTGAATATTAAAAAAACATGGTCTTTTCTTTTTTTTTTTTCCTTTTGTTTTGAGCTCATAGCCATAGCAGCTCATCCATGGCCGTTCGCCACCAATTCACCATCGCCAGATCTAGAGGCACTGATGATCCGGACCACCGGCATCACCCCCAGGAACAAGCAAGGCTCCCGTCTGTTGACGAGCTGCCTCGCCGATCATGGACCAACGCGTCACCCGACCAGATCCGATCGGTCCCATCTTCCGGGCCGTTGTCATGGCTGCCTCTAGATCTCGCCGCAAACCGTAGCTCCAGATCTCCAAATTAGCTGACGACGGCTTTTATGGCCACGAGACAGTGATCGGCTTGATGCTCCGTCAGCATCTCCACCAATGGCGACGGCGAGCCAAGGTCAAAGCTCGGTGACTCAATGAAGCAAAGCGAATTCTATCGCTGAACATGGCACATTATCAATTTTGTTCATTTCTGTTGACACCTCCTTTTTAATTTGCCCACAATTAATTACACAAAATTTAGGAATTAATTTTCTTTAGTTCCTAAACAAAAATATTTCTAGTTGAATGCATTGCATGTAGAAATTAGGCATATTTGTGTTAATATGGTCTATTAAAATGTTAATTTAAAAAAAAAAATAAAAAAAATAATAATAAAATAAATAAATAAAATAAAAAATAAATAATATAATAATATAATAATCTTTTTTAAATTAATTAATTAATGAAAAGAAAAAAAAAAAAAAGAAAGAAAAAAATCGATTGAATTCAAGTTCGGGCCGAAATGAATTCGCCCGCTTTCTTCTTTCCCGTCGCGTGGGCCCTCTTCCCCAGAAGCCCTCTTTCTTTCCTTCCCCACAGGCCCGGTCCCTTTTTCTTTTCTTTTCTTCCCCCACAGCAGGCCGGGCGACTCTCTTCTCTTCCTTCTCCTCCATGGCCCGGCTCACCTTCTCCTCCCTCGCCCCCCTACTTGTGAATTCCGACCCCGGCCCAGCTTCCTCTTCCCCTCATGGCGTCATTTTGTTCCACCTTTCTGTTCTCCCACCGTGCGCGACCCGGGCGATGGCCTTGCAGCCCGGTGGCAACTCCTCATCGTCGTCATCCGGTCGGAAGCGAGGCCAAAGATGAACCTGCGCCACGGGGCCCGGCTACCGGTAAGAGCCCGATCAAATCTCCATTCTCGGCACCGCATATCCTACACTCTCTCTCCCGTTCACATTCCGCGCCTCTGCTGACTCTGAGCCCAGCGCCCTCCCTGCCTGTAGTGCGAGGCCGTAAATCCTTGTGAGGCGCGCCCCGCCTTGAGAAGCGGTGGAACATCATCGCCGCCGCCATAAAACACCCGTGAGAGAGGGAGAGAGGAGGGGGTCATTTTTCCAGAGAGAGGAGGTCGGCCATTTTGAGAGAAAGAGAGAGAGGATGTATGAGAGAGACACGAGAGAGACCGGAGGGAAATAGAGAAGAGAGAGGGGCTCGAGTCCCTACCGTCTGCCGCCTCCAAAGAAGTGCTGACCGGCTGACTCTCGAAAGCACCCCTGGCCGGCAAAATTAGAGAGAAAACAGAGAAACAGAGAAGAGAGAAGAGCGTAGAGAGAGAAAGAGAAAAAATAGAGAGAGAAAGGGAGGAGAGTTGGCTCGCAGTTCCTCAAACCGCCTCGACCAATTCATTAGAGAATCCTAGAGACTTTAAGGCTGGCCGCCGACGGCGGATCCTTCCCGCCCGAATCCCTCCCCTCGTTCGCCTCGCTTTCTGGCGTTTGCCGACCCGCTGACGCTCGACATTCACATGGTGTCCCGCCTATACCGCCCCCTACCGCCCGCTGTCACCGCTTAATGTAAAGTAAGTCCTCGAATCAACCGGTTCGGCCTCGGTGGTCAAAATGTTGCTACTGCGTCTCGCCGTATTTGACAAAATGCCCCAGGGAAGCCGATTTAGATTTGGCTCGGGCGCTACCGGAATCGGGACGTCGGACGGCGCAGCCAGCGGCTTACGACGTCATGGAGGGCCCCTGTGGCCGCCTAGGCGCGCCGTTCGGGTCGGCCAAGGCGGGCGCCAATTTTACCCCGCCGCCGCGCCCCCTCATGAAGTCTTGAGTTCGGAATGCGACCCGACCAACCAATCCCCACTCCACAACTCGGTCGGATCCGCTGACTTCGGGTCGGGCCTGATCCCACTCCGGATCGTCTCCGGCCTCGACCGTCAACTACGACTGGTCGATCCGCTGACTGAAATGGATCCAGGCCCGGCCGGATCAATTGAACCGACCCGGTCAACGACCGCCGATCGGATCCGTTGGCCGGGTCGGTCCCAATCCGGATCCGATCCCGACCTTTTTTTAAATCTTTTATTTTGTATTATTTTGTTTTAAAAATAATAAAAAATGAAAAAAATTTAAAAAAAATGAAAAAAAAAAAAAAATTAAAAAAGGTTTTTATTTTCCTTTTTCTTTTCTGTTTTTAATAAAAAGGAGTTTTTCTTTTTTTTTTTTAATTAAAAAAATTCAAAAAAATTGTAAAAAATTATAAAAATTATAATAAAAATTTTCTTTCTATTTTCTTATTTCGTTTTTTTTTATCTCGATTTTTTTTCGAAAAAAAAAAAAATTTTTTTTTTTTTTCATGACTTATATGAATGTTTAATCCTTTATAATTATGCATGTTGTGGTTTTATTTAAATTAAATAAGTTTGAATTGCACGATAGCATGTTGCATGTTTTAATTACCATAGTGTAGTTAGTATGCATGTTTTAATACAATTGCATGAACTATTGTATTTTGAATGTCATCCGGCTTAGTTAGGATTAGAACCCTAGGCTGCATGACTTGTGTTCCCCGATCGCGATCATTTCGATTATGCACTCGCTTGATCACCTCACATGTTAGGAGAAAGGTCCTAAAATTAATCCAAATTGCCCGATAAATGTTTTCAAAAAATGAACAGGGTAAAATGGTACCAAAAGGGCATTAGTTATCCAACTAATGTAACCAAGTCCCCGATTCAGCTAATCTCTAGTTCGTAGGAATAGGGTGATTCTCCCGCCATTCTATTTAGGTTCCTAATTAGCCTACCCCAAATTGATTAGTGGCGACTCCTGCATGTAAATCACTCACATGTTAAAAACTTAAACCTAAAGTCGCGATACGGTATGGGCTTGGGAGAGCCCGAGTTAAGTCCCAAACCTAGACTT